>JAWPHD010001100.1:0-357737 GCA_037043455.1 Cyrtodaria siliqua | reverse complement strand
ACAAAATGAAATTTTGATAATGCCACCGCCAAAAGAAATGATTTTGGCAAAAAGCGAATCCAACACCAGCCAAAGAAAATTGGATATATTATGTTATGATTATATAACGCGGATACAATACTGTAACGACGACAACGTGATCCGCGCCTTACCACAATTCAATAATAATAATACGCTTTTTGTAACTTGCAAACGAAGATGTCTAGTACTGACTCCATTTGTTCAGGAGGAGTTGGTTACCCAAAATTGACATGTGAACGCCTTCACAACCATATATAATGTCATTGAATTTCGTGAGACCTGCGTGCCTTGTCCAATGCGACAACCTCATTTGTATAGCGCCACTAGAACCTAAACAACACTTCTAACAAAATTAAACTGGACTGGGTTTGAACTGACTTCAAACCATCACCAACTTTGCTTGAAAATCGCCCAAGCACATATCACCATAGCTGTGCCACCATAACTGTACACCCAATGCGTCGGACCCCCGGTTCATTCCACCCGGGCTGCCTGGAGCCACTAATTATGCTCGATGACGAAGGGAGAGCCCTCTCACCTCACCACACGCTGACTTAAATCAACTTCGTTTCCAGTAACAACATTCAGAGAATCATGCGAATTAACTAAATTGAGCTACATATGTTTTATACTGCATATCGTGTTATAAGTTGTGCATTCAATATATAATGACTTGAAATGAGTGACAGGACTGAGTTGAAAACACAGGACCGTTAAGCCGCGGAACTCCAAGTTCCTGTCATCTTGAGAGTTTCGAGATAATGACAGTCGAAGCAGCTGCCGCACCAATCCTAAAAAACAATCCTAAAAGGGCGTGACTTGCAACCATAGTACTCAAGATATAGTAGAGACAACACTCTTCAGTACGGATGAAAATATGTTTGTGTATAAAATAACAATTAATTTGAGAAAAAAATTACATGTAACTCTGATCAGACTTACAAATCTCTGCGATGGCTTTAACATTTCTAATGCCAATCTTTAGTCTGACGGTTATCCCACTACTTGTTCAAGTGCAGGGTGCCACCATTCCTGCAGGTCATAACGGCTTTCTAAATGATTAGAAACTACGCAGACACACATTGTAAGAGGTTTTCTTCTTACAGATTTGGCCGACAATCGTGAGGCTTCACGATTGAATCCGTGATAAGAAATGACTCTGTATGTGTGGGCGCGAGTAGTTCATAAGTTTATAGTCCCGCCGCCATAAAACCAATATGTCGTATCTCTCCAGGCAATGCCCACATGTTTTCGTGAAATAGAATCGGCCATAAAATACGTGTGGATGATAAATGGACTTGCCTTAGCAGAGAAATAAGACTTAGACGCCTGATTATTTATCACTTTGACCAGTGCTTCAGTACCAATACGCAATATAATTGGTATATTGCTAAGTTCTAGGACCCATACTGAGACTACTAGCACTACCGGAACTGTCTCAAAAATGTGATATCAGACCTGATAGGATGCCTTTCCGACTAAAGTGTCACGGGGGAAAAAGACAATGCAGAAGTAAAAGCCACCGCCCAAGACTATCATTAAATGATCCGTTAACCCTTTAGCCCGACTTATTCGGAATGTATGGCACTCCACTGAATTCTCCTAGCAACCGTAACCGTAGTGGTAAATTCTCCAAATCCGAAAGCTATGGTGACAAAGTAATGTTAAACTTACGCAACTACTTTGAGTATGAAAATGGCAATTACATTTTTCATTAAAGTCGACCACTAAACCGAAATCAATCTAAGCCAACAGACCATAGGAATCGGACATATTGTAAACACAGTACAGTATCCCCATATGTAGGTCCACGTTTGTATATAATTTTATATAAAAATAGACAGGAATGAAACGTGAAATTTTCAATTTTCGTTTCTGGAGGTTTTATCCCCGAACGGACGTCATAGTTCGATACTACGGATGTTTTTCTATCTATCTGCGACATAACTTTCCACTTACCATGTAATATAAGTACTTTTTCAGCAACTTTCGGTTTTGAATTGAAGAAATTGTTTGTGCCGAGATCCATGCGGTGACGTCATTCTCCGCAGTGAATCTTTTTTCTTTTAAATTAGCTAAATAATATACAGCGGCTGAATAATAATATTAAAGCATTGCCATGTTTGACATTAAATTATAATGAATTACTTTACCAAACCGTTGTCTTTATTTTGACAGTTATTATTAGAACTATTAATTTTGAATTCTGTGCGGTAGTCTAGATCATCTGCGACGCTTGCTTGTTTTCAATACGATTGTTATTAAACAATCAAGCGTTGAAGATAATCAAGACGACATTCGGATGACGTCACAGCATGGAAGTCGGCACTAACAAAATCTTCACTCCAAAAACAAAACTGTCGGAAACGGAACTGAAATTTTCGCGTTGCATTCCTATCATAAAAATATATTTTAATATACCAGTAGTGAATCGGTTTAAACCCCCAGAGGCCTTTGTTGCCACTGACCGTTCCAAGGCGGTAGACCTATTGTCAACCTTTTTGTGTTTGTGATGTCGTTTGCATTTTTTATTACTTTTGCCTTCTCGTTTGTCTGTTTGCCTGTTTGTTTTTGTGTTTTGTGGTTGACTGTCGTCCTTGAATGCTGCTTTCCCAGTCCGATATTTTTATCTTTCTTTAGTGTTTGTCACACCTTTAAATTACCAATTCGAACCGTTACGTTATTTAATGCCACTAATTTATTGGTCATATTATTGACCCCATGTCGGATATTTATTTAATAATAACATTACATTACATCTTTATTTGTGATAACTGTTACACAAATGATGTACGCGACGGCACGGAATCTATTTATTATCCAATTACATCCGATATATTTCTATTTCATATATGCATGCTAATTGTTCTAATATATGATAGAAATGAATTAATAAACATTATCGTTTGTCCTTATATACATCCTTCATACACTGATAATATACCGATAATCTCTATTAGATCCGTTACTAAACCATTCATTGCTACTTTCGGTATTCTCCGTATCACGCAACTGGTATTTTCGTTATATTTCGGAATGTACGGTACGGTAGGGCTTTTCAATCGCGACCGCTCGGCCAATCCCATCATTCTAAGGGATCCCGCCTCGTGTGTATATCGACCTTCGGTATGTCAAAAATCTTGACATTTTGTTGCTATGCAAACAATATAGCCTCTGTCCACACGTGTTGATGTATCATTTGCGTTGAATGTTTGTTTTTTACAATGCAGATGAAGGTTTTATCACTGCTTTCATGTAAATAAACTATTGGTGGAGCAATCGGCTGAATGACATTGCAAAGTTTGGTGGATAACTTTTTGTTTTGGCGGGCTAGATATCTTAGGCGCGATGACGTAACCAGTATGGAAACCTTCGATTTACATTCGAGTAAGGCTGTGAATCTGTGTACGAGATGTTGCCATGTAGACGCTTGTTTTCGTTATAAGACATATGCGCATTAATTCGTATAGTATCAAATATCTTTAAAGCAGTGTATTACTTAAACTTCAGTTATAATCACTTAATGTTTACCAACGCTTACATATTTATCAACATGTTGTCAATATACGGATATTTTGCCCACTTACAGCCTTGCAAATGGTACTACTTTTATCGCGCTGTAATCTGGTAGAAATTCGTTGTCAGCCAGACGTCCCACTACATAGGACGGTTTCCTGACGGCACCGTCCAAAAATGGAGTAGTAGTGAAACTTTTTCTAGAGAAAAAACTACATGTTTGACCTCTAACAATATTAAAGTGTTTTTACTAACGGCAGTTTAGACTATTACACTATGTAGACTTGCCAAGAAGTTTGTGAAGCACTCAATTACCTATTAGATAATATTTTCATCAGGTATGGAACTACTGTTTATAGAAAAAGTGTTGGTATCCCTATGGGTACGAACAGTGCCTCTCTTGTCGTATATTTGTTCTTGTATTGCTATGAAAGAGATTTCATGTTGAGTCTTTCATCCGATACTCAGGGAGATGTAATTGAAGCCTTTAATGACACCTCTCGGTATCTAGATGACATATTGAACATTGACAATCCTGTCTTTTCTACTACGGTTAATACTAAACATCATAGGGAACTTCAATTGAACATAGCTAACATTTCTGATACCGTCGCTTCTTACTTTATTTACATCGCTCTATCGAAAATGGCAACATCATCAGGAAAATCTATGTTGAGATAGATGATTTTAATTTTGATATTGTTAATTATCCCCATTTAGATGGCGACGTTCCCCAAGCTACTTCTTATGGATAATATGGTTATCAACTTATTCGTTTTTCTTCAGCTTGTTGTCGTGTTGAGGAATTTAATATTCGTAATATTTGTATAATTACAAACCTACTCCAGTAGGGCTACTGTTACCATATACTTCGAAAAACCTTTGTAAACTTTTATTAGCGTAACACCGATCTTCTTTTATAATATAAAAGTAATTCCAGAACTCCCTTGCGACAAGGACTATCACAACATGACGTCTAAGTTGATGTGATTTATTAACTTCGTAAGATCCGTGGTCATAATCACGTTCATACAAACGTTATAAAACTTGTTAACAAGTTTATCAAAAGAGGTTATGACACTATCGTTTTGCAACGCACTGCATGTTTAGTGGTTGAACCATTTACAGTTTGCCACTATGCTTTCCTATTTGATTGTGCGATGACCGGACAGATTGTGGACGCTATTATGACGTCTACCTAAATCCTTATAGGACAGTAGCGTTTGATGTAGGTCTTTAATCTTGTCTTGTCTTACCAGAATGGTTTGTTCTCTTGTTGCTCTGGATGCTTCTGCAAAGTCATTCAGTACTTACTTTGTGGCTTTCTAGGCTTTTTTTATATTATATATACATGATCATTGATGTGTTTTACTTATATTGTCTATCAATGCTGCCTTTTTTGTTAGAGATTATAACCTGGTGGGATATCTTTATTTACACTGTCCCGTTTATTGGGATGCAAATAGGGTACTAGTGAGGTTTGGTGCACCCTAGAACCTGGTTTAAAACCCCAGAGGCCTTTTTTTGCCAATAACCTTTCTAAGGCGGTATCCATATTGTCAACCTTTTTATGTTTGTAATGTCATATCTTGCCTTTTATTCATTTTTGTAGTTGTTGCTTGATTATATGTGTGTTTGTGGTTGACTGTGGTCGCCGAACGCTACATTTCCTACTGTCCATTTACATGTCTATGTAAAACAAGTGACCCCTGAGGCGAGGTCAAAGTTAATCCCTATGGTGGACTACATGCATATTACTAGAAATACTGGAATACTATGCCTTAGACACATGAAATGACATCCCACTCAGTCGCTCTATTCTGACATCGAGCCAACCTGGACCTACCCTGTACAAGCTGAACGTCAATTAAGGGAGCTACCAGTACTATTTTTATGACGTCTTGGTAAGACGCGGCTGGAGATTGAACGATCAGCCTCAGCACAAACTTGGTTGAAGAGTATATGCTATTGGTCAAACTTTGATAGAAAATCGTATGCTATTGCTACATGCAATTTGCCTTGTGTCTTTTTGAAATAAAAGAATTTTCAAAATGTTTCCTAAATAGGTATATGCATAACATTTGACCCCCGGGACAGGATCAATCTGATACCAGGGTCACTATTTAGGGGTTTACATATGATTGGTGCATGCACTATATTAGCTGTGAGAATCATAGCTCTTATTATTTGTATCTACCATAAACCTATGATTCCTTAGCTTTGAATATAGGTAGGGTATGCGGCACACCTCCATGCGCACTTTCGGGCGATTGCAATACGGTGTGGTTGTATATGCAGGCATTGCAGGATGTCTTAAAAACCGCACCGGAAAGTGCGTATATAGTAACAGTGGCCATCTTTTGAGCCGCGTTGATCTAATTTGCAGAAGTTTAAAGACACTGATATCAGTAGAATTCATGTGTATATGTGGTTTAATGTCGCTTTGAACAATAATTCAGTCATATCACGTCGGTGTCTGCTTGTATTATTGTGTGTAATGCTCAACTTTATAGTGTTGCCATGATGAAATACTACGCCATAGACCACGCCCTAGATGTATGCTATGATACACCACTTACATTATACCGACACTGGCCGACCAGTCATAGCACTTACCTTTATATGCTGAACTTCAAGCAAGGGAACTATATGTTTTTTGAAGTGCTTGGTGTGTCCCGGCCTGGGATCGAACCCATGAACTCCGGCATGCACACCCGCGGTAAACGTTGGTTAAAATCGCTCTAGCGGTGTCTTCTGAGAAATTTGTTAAACGATTATAGTTGGCGTTCGTACGGACGAATGAAAGTCGGTCACAACAGGTAACGTGAGCTTTGGTCAGGTGAGCTATATGTCAACAGTTATTTGTATAGTATACAATTTCTCATGTACACAACTTTACCTCAATAGTTTGAGTTCCATCTTCTTTCGAGTACTCGTACATATCGGAGTAGTCATGTGATCGCTGTGGTTCCTCCACTGGCTGCGACTCATCATACAGCTCAATGTCCAACTCCCTCTCGCCGAGGATGCAGGGCTGACGGGAATGTTTGGAAAGAACAGCTTTCACGTCTGAAATTTATAAAACATTTTGTTTCCATCGATTGCGAAGCAACATATTAATAACTCTCGATAACTTTCTGTGTAGATCATGTACTAAGCAATGTGAATTAATGTTTCTAAAGGATAAATAACATGGACAAGGCATGGATCGAACACACGACCTCTCGATTTAAAGTCCGACGATATAGCACTGGACCACTCCACTGAAATATACCTATTGCCTGTTTACCATAATGTATATGACTAGAACCAATTCGACGGCTCGCCATCGCAAATCCACATGCGTTCTTCACAAAAGGCCAATATTAAAAAAACAAATATATGTTCATCCTGTATCCAAATCTAGGTGTTCTATGTATGTTATTGTGTATGTTTGACACTACGTGTAAAGTAATAAATTAAATTTAGAGTAATTGTGTATTTGAACTTTAGACTCCAACCCAGAGTCCCAAAGGTAACCCTGTAGCAATAAATCCGTGTAATACCATTATTATAACATTTAATTTGAGGGGAGAATAGCAATAGTTAAAATATATATATATATTACCCTCCCCCACCTATACCCCTGGGCAGACGTCTGAGTTTTAAATAATGAAATCGTTTGATATTTTTTTTATCTTTCATAGACGAGGATATATACGAAGTAACTATGTGAACAAATATGAAAAATGTACACTGCAATTGAATGTTTAGTGGATATGACCTTTTGAAGCTCCTTCATTCCGGTGCCTACGGGTGACTTAGGAGGTCATGAATGAATACAGTGTAATCCCATCATCTTTACGTTGTATTTGTAGCACATTTGAAATAAAACACCTCAAATTACGCTCTCCTCCCATCCCCACCCCCACCCCACCCCACCACACACACACACACACATACTCCCAACCCATGGGTTGAAGTCAAAGTTTGAAATAATAAAATGTTTAGATGTTGTTTATCTTTCATAGACGAGTATATATCGAGTTCCTATCAGATAAAACAAGTATAGCGTCATTGAATATTTCGGCGAAAACGGTATCACCGTTTTTTGCCCTATGTCAGCGTCTGATTTTTTAATATGACCGAATCACCTAACGGTGTGAGCCCAATTATAAGCAATATCTAGGGCGGACAACAAATTAAGGTTTCTTTCATATATCAACGCTACGCCCGTGAGAGTGTAGGTAAATACGAAATCGTTGGTAGGTAAAATTTAAAGTGGAGAGCTTGCATAGTTAAACAAGAGGTCAATGACCTTGAAGCTCTACTGATAGGTTTTGATAGCTAGATCACCAGTTTCATAACAATATGTCCAGTAGTGTTAGAGGAGTAGTCGCTAGAAGTTTTTACTATATAACTCCAAGTAAACAAAGATGGCCGTGGCGGCCATCTTGAATTTTCGTCCGACCTGAAATTGTGCTATGATGAATTACACAGCAAGAGCAACATTCCTGTGAAGTTTCATGAAAATCCGTCAAGTAGTTTCAGAGGAGTAGTCGCTACAAATTCTTCCTATATAAACTCTATGTAAGCAAAGATGGCCGCCGGCGGCCATGTTTAATGTCGAATAAAAATAATTTTCGACAAGGATCAACATCACGTCATGTTGATCATTTTAGAAATTTTGCTAGGATCAACTAGACATCAAGAGCAACATTCCCGTGAAGGTTCATGAAAATCCGTCAAGCTGTTTGAGAGGAGTAGTCTCTACAATGTTTTATATATAAACTATATGTAAACAAAGATGACCGCTGGCAGCCATGTTTAATGTCGAATCATAATAATTTTCGACTAGGATCAACATCATGTCATGCTGAGCATTTTTAGAAAAAGTCCAATATCAATATCACTTACAGTTTTCAAGAAGTAGTCGCTACAAACTTATTTTTTTAAAAACTATTTTTAGCCTTGACGGCCATCTTTAGTTACGATCGACCTGAAATTTGCTAGGATCAACTAGACATCACGGGCAACGATCCTGTGAAGTTTCGTGAAAACCGCTAAATAGTTTCAGAGGAGCAGTCTCTACAAAAAAAGTTTACAGACGAACGGACAGACAGACGGACGACGGACGCCGCACCACGACATAAGCTCTGCTGATTTTTGATAAATTAACAGCAGGACGTTATATTACTAACATTAAATAGTATTAAATATACGTATGCACATTTCTTGCTATAAATTATAACGGATAGTTATTTGATTTCAGTCACCTAATATGCAAGTATGTCAAGATTATTTTTTTCCATAAGCGCTATTATTGTACTGAATACCGAATCTGGAATTTAATGTGAACTGAAACCACTCTTCATCGTTTTTTAATTTTTCAAACATTGTTTCAGGCGAATATGATGCATTGCATCAACTTTTTCTTCTTCGACTGCAAGCAATAACATGTTGGTGGGCTTTTGCAAAGTTTTGTATTTCCCTAACTTTTTATTCTCACAACGACATCTGAAATCAAATGCACACGGCAATTTTGAAATGTGTATCAAGTTTTAAAAAAGCATCTAGATTTATTATCAATCCAGTATCAAGTTAGTTTCAAACCTGCACACATATTAAACAAATTAATACAATTGGGATTAAATAACTGGTGCAATATAATTAGTTATTTTCAAAAAAGAAAGTTCGCACAATTGAATTTTTTTTTTAAATGATTGCAAATATACAAGTTATAAAGAAAAAAAGGCAGGAGCAACCGACTAAGTAAATTCAACTTTCGTTTTTAGCGTTCATGTCCCATTATCAACGTTAAGTAGACTCCATTTAGAAACATAGTTACTAAACCTTTAAGTTTTTTGTTGTTTTCTTCGCCGGGGTTAAAAATTGCTCCGCTTCTGGGTCCAAAGTTTGTATATAGAGTTATTATAAGGACTCCTGACTTCTATGATGACGTGATTTATAAACTTCGTAAGATCCTTGGTCATAATCACGTTCATACAATCTTTGTTAAACTTGTTAAAATGATTATCAAAAGCGGTTATGACCCTGTCATTTTGCAACGCACTTAATGTTTAGTGGTTGACTCATTCTCAAATGACGGTAGCGTTTGATGTTTGTCTTAAATCGTGTCTTGTCTTACCGGTTAATGGTTTGTTCTCTTGTTCTGATTTCTGCCAAGTGAATGAGTACTTGGTTTGTGACTTTCTAGACCTTTGTTCTGTACCTTCATATATATATGATCATTTATCTGTTATACTTATATTACCTATTAATGCTGCCTTTTTTTTTAAAGAAAAAAACCTGGCGGGGATAGCTTTATTTACTCTGTCCCGTTTTACTGGGATTACAATAGTGTAATGTGTACATCATTAACATAAAACACACTTAAAATTGCACAAAATGCCATTCAAGTATTGAATTATTAGATAGTATAAATATCAATTTAAATATACGTATCTACAGCACACTCATTCTACATACACAATTAAATGTAAAAAGGATAATGTAACATATTAAAATGTCAGCAACCGATGATAATCTTGATAATGTACGATCTCACTAACGGACACGCTACACAATCTAAGAAACTAACAAAAAAGTCTAACAGAAAAAACGTGATCCGGGGATTAAACCTTATAAATGCATTAAACATATTGAAAAAAAAAGCATTTATCATCTCAAATCAGATTTGATATGACATGATTAAATCAATTGCTCACAAATATAGCTGTCGGTAATCCTCAATTATATACAAAATAGTCCTAACAGACTGTACCCATTTTTTGAATTGTGAATGTTAGCGGCATTCTTTAGAAAAAGTGGTATCTTGGTGTTTTTTATATTAATTTGAGTATGCTAAGTATTATGGTAGATACCAAATTGGAATTTTACAGGAATGTCATTTTTTGGGACATACTGAGTATTTTTGGATTGTTTTTATAATAAACATTTCACACAAGTTTTCAATTTTCGCTACATATGTGGATTTCATTTATAATGACTTATCATAAGAATAATACTTCTAGCTGAATTTTGACAGAAAATTCAATTTTTTTGATATTTTATCATATTTTGATAACTTTACATGGAAGTTTTCTATTTTTTTTGTTAATAAACATTGTATACGATTCATCTATTTCCTCCCTATAATTTAACTTCATACACATTGACTTATCATAGGAATAATATTTCAACTGAATTATGACAGGAAAGACACATTTTGGGACATTTATTTTTGTTGTTGATAATTTTACTGGAATTTTTCGGAATATATTTTTAAATAAACATTTTACAGCAGTTATAATTTTTTTCAACATATTTTGACTTCATATGTATATTCAATCATAGGAATAATATTTGAAGCTGAATTTTGACAGGAAAGGCATTTTTTGGGACATTTTATCATCTTTTGATAATTTTACGGCATTTTTTTAAATATTTTTTTTAAATGAACATTTTATATCAGTTGTTAATTTTCTATACATATTTTGACTTCATATAAACTAACTTTTCATAGGAATATTATTCAAAGATGACTTTGTTTTTGTTTCTAAATTTCATTATTTTTGGATATTTTTACTCGGGAATTTTGAAATATTGCTTTAAAATAAACATTTTACAATAATTATCAATTTTTTCTACATGTTTGAACTCCATGTATATTGACTTTTCATAGGAGTAATATTCCATATCTTACCAGTATGGAAGTGTCTTTTTTATTATTTCCTCTTTGTGTATATGTTAATGTGATAGTTTGTAATATTTGTTTAAAAAAAAACATTGAACATCCATTATAAATTTTTGGACATATTTTGACTTAAGGTAAATTAAATTTTCAAAGAAATATAACCCATAGCTTTAAGAACATTTTTATTAGTGTTTCTTGATATCTTTTAATAGTTTTTTCTGGAATATTTTTTAAAACTATATCGTTCACACTATTTATATTTAGTCTCAGGCTTTATACCTAACGGCTCACAATTGTTCATACTTATTACAGGCCTTATTGATGCGTTTAATAATACATCTCGGTATCTAGATGACATATTCAATATTGATAATCCGTTCTTTGCTCATATGGTTACTAAAATGTATACACCAGAGGTCACGTTGAATAAAGGCAACAGTTCGGATACTGAAGCAGCATTCCTCGATCATCATCTCTCGATTTATAATGATTTCATACATACTAAAATCAATGATAAGAGAGATGAATTCCATTTTAACATCGTTAACATCTCCCAGCTAATTCGTTTTGCAGGAGCTTATAATGATGTTATAGACTTCAATGATCGAAATGAAGTTATTACAAGTAAACTTCTTCAGAAAGGCTTTTGTTATCACAAACTACGTAGATATTTCTCAAAATTCTACCGCCGCAACGAAAACCTACTGGAGAAGTACAACACCAACCTTAAAATATTTCTGCGACGAGGAATATCACAACCCTTATTTTATGGAGATGTGGTCTATAAACTTTGGAAGTTGAAGGGATCTGGAGGGTTTCCTGACAACTTTACAAAATTAATCAGGAAGTTCGTCAAAAATGGGTACGACTATTTAGTATTACAACGCACTGCATGTTTAGTGATTGACCCCTCTACAGTCCGCAAATACGCTTCAATTCTCCCTTAGGCGATGACTGGACAACCTCTTGGAACTCCAGGATTGCACCTACTGAAACCCCGACTAAGGGATGTAGGTGCATGGGCTTTCGTCCCTCGGGTTTTCTGGTCGTACCCAGGATTGGTTTTCTCTTTGGCCGCAACTGCTGTGGTTGTACAGTACAATTCTGGATACATCCTGAGATGTTTCTTATTTTGTTTTTATATACCGTTACAACAACATCTTAGTGTTTCTTTTGTTAGTTTCTCTTGATGTGGACTTTATTGTTAGAGAATTCCTTTTGATGGGATGTAGTTTGTTTACACTGTCTTGTCTATATTTGGGCGCTGAAGACAGGATAATAGCGAGGATTGTGTACACATAAAATCGATTTAAGCTAACATGTAGGCCTTATTGCCTACAGACCGTTCCAAGTCAGTAACCCACCCTTTCTGTTGTATTTTGTCTTTTTCATTGTATAATTAAATATGGTCCCTTGTTTGTAGAACAGTGCGCTGGGGTTTCTAAAAGACCCTATATCTCATTTGTAAATGCCTGTTGTGGGATCGCTTTTTGATCATATGTATGCTATATTCATAAGAAAGCACACATTGCTGTGCTTTCTTAATTGGATTTGAGTCATTTTCAGCGAAGGGTTCCACGATGTTGTTTTCTTAGTGTGTTTTTTGCAAGAAATAAGTTCAAAACAACTAGTTGCAGGTGTAAGTACATTACTTGTTGGACTATGATGACCATGCTTCAAGCTCATTGAAGACTATGATGACCATGCTTCAAGCTCATTGAAGAAGCTAGAAATTTGCTTTGATCGTTAAAGAAGAGAATCAATAAAATCCAATACTAGGATACGGCGCACTAAATGTGTTTGCCTCTGCCAGATAACGAGATAGACCTTGTACAGTTTTGGTCTGAGGAATTGATTTCTCTGGTGATAGACAATAAGGGAATTTTTGCTGCTGCTGTTGACCCCACAGACGAATTTGAAACACGGTCATCATTAAGTACAAGAGATTTCACTTCCCTGCGATCATCAAATGAGGAAGCTGATAACACATGGATTTACATGCTCTCCAACGCTAATACAACACTGTTGTTGTTTCTGCTACAAGTACATAATTTTTCCATTTACCCAATCTCATTCAAATCATATCCTAATTACGCTTTGACACTCTCCGCTATATAATCTGACAACACTGCTTTGGAGGTCACGTCAGACCGTTCATCTAATCAATATTCATGAGAACATCAACTAAATTCAACCAATGAAATCACGCGTTTCATGTGCACTTCAGATGACGTTCTAGTGAACTGAACAAACAAAAATCCACATCAAAAACGTAGATCTATATCCAAATAAAGATATTTTGTCTTCGTGTGTTATTGCTTCGGATTGCACGATAAATTCAAAGAAATGCACTAAATGGCGTTTTTTACATCAAGATACGAAGAAAATCATGGGCGCTGTCATTGTGTTTAGAAAATATATATTCCATCGAAATTATTACGAAGTTAGATATTCTAAAAAGTAAGTCATAGTACATCTGGCCCGCTTAGGTCAGTTATTAGCGAAGTCGGCTCTAGACCCGCGAATGTCATTTTAGTATGGGTTCAATCCTTCGATTTGGTACATTTTTTGTACCGCTATTAAATTCCGTCAAACATTTTTTTTCTGTAAATATTCAATAATGGTTGGTGTGTTATGCTTGTCAACGCACTTATTTTGTTTTTTATAAAGTAAACGTTACGGACATTGTCTCTTTCAATACCCAGCGTAGACTGCTCCAAAGCGTAAACTGAAAAGTGACATGCGCAGTGAAGCAGTATATACCGAGCAATTTTATAGGCTGAAATCTAACTAATCGTAATCAGAATCTGACGTGACCTTTAATGCAGTGTTGTCAGATCCTTAGTAGCGTAGAGTATCGTAGCCTGATAAAGGGTCTGATTTTAATGAGATTGACATTTTCCTCATGTACAGTGTCAACAAATATGGATTATAAAGGCACGTCGAAGAATTAGCGCTGTATTCCAATTGAATTTGTGTTCAACAATCTACCAATAGGATCAGCGATGGCTTTTTGCCATTTCATGCGATAACAGAATGCAACACCACTTCCTTTGCTTACCACACCAAGCAGGTACCATAGAAGGTATTTACAGAGCACCATTACCTACTGAATGACTTAGGGAGTGAGACCTTACAGAAAACACCATCAAGTCTGCAGAGGATCTTGTCTGCAGAATCTATAATGTGCAACAGACGGAATATGTAGCCTTTATTTTACTTGTTATGGGTGCATAATCAAACCATGATACGGTACCAGCGCTACCAGTGCCAGTGAACAGGATCGACACGTAGCGGCAATGGTCTGCAGCAACTATTAATGCCGTTAAACTCTTTATCTTCAACTATCTGTTTTGCACATATAAAAAACAACGTTGTAGGATCTCTCATTGAAAATGCCGCAAAATCCAATTAAAAATGCAAAGCAATGTGTGCATGCAAGCATGTAGCATTATGGAATGTGTAAAAATACAGCTTGTATATGAACAACATAGAAATCACAAAAGAACCACATAATTCCTTTGAATTATGGAACATGGCGAGTCGTTAGGTACACAATCATGTAGTACGATTTTGGTTGAAAGGTGTTTTACGTCATTGTCAACTCATTTTCAGGCTATGTGAACCATATGTTTTAGGAAACATTCCAAAAATAACTATTAAATTAAAATATAAAAACGTCGACTTCAGATAAAGAGCGAAATATTATTCCTGAGAAAAGTCAATTATATGGAGTCAAAACATGTAGAGAAAATTGATAATTGATGTAAACCTTTTTTTTTTTAAATATATATTATTCCCAGTAAAATTATCAAAAATCTAAGAAATGTCAAAAATGTTGCCTTCTCTGTCAACATTCAGCTTGAAATATTATTTTTATAAAAAGGAAATTTTTATAAAAATATTTAGAGACAATCAGTTATTGACGTAAACTGTGTATTTAAAGAACGTATTTCGAAAATGCCAAATAAAATTATAAAAAAACGATGAAATGTCCAAAATAGTGCCTTTCCTGTCAGAATTTAGCTTGATCAAATTTATACAGATGTTTGTTTTAAATGAATATCCCAAAAAATCCTAGAAAAATTATCAAAATACAAAGAAATGTCCCCAAAATTGTATTTCCTGTCAAAATTCAGCTTGAAGTACTATTCCTCTGATAAGTCAATGTATATCAAGTCAAAATATTCAAAATATGTCGAGAAAATTGGTGACTGTAAAATGTTGTTATTTTAAAAAATATATTCCAAAAATTCTCTCTAAAATTATCAAAAAGCAATGAACTGTCCAAAAGATTGCATTTCCTTCAAAATTCAGCTTGACATATTATTCCTATGATAAATCAATGTATATAAAGTCAACCTATCCTGTATAGAACACTAATAACTGGACAAGGTGTAAACATTTTATTTTTAAAAATATATTTCGAAAATAAATTCCCTGTAAAATTATCAAATACAATGAAATGTCCCCAAAAATGCCTTTCCTGTCAAAATGATAACTGGACCAGGTTTAAACATTTTATTTTTAAAAACATATTCCAAATATTCTCAGTAAAATTATCAAATAACAATGAACTGTCCCCCACAAAAATCATTTCCTGTCAACATTTAGCTTGAAATATTATTCCTATGATAAGTCCTTGTAAATGAAGTCACAATATGTGGAGAAAATGGATGAGTGGTGCAAAATGTTCAATATTTCTATTTAAAACTCCAGAGAAATATTATCAAAATATGATAAAATGTCCCAAACATTGCATTTTCTGTTAAAATTAAGATTAATATATTATTCCTCTGATCAGTCAATGTAAATGAAGTCAAAATATGTAGAGAAGAAAATGGATGAGTGGTGCAAAATGTTCAATATTTCTTTTTCTAAAACATCAAAGAAATATTATCAAAATATGATAAAATGTCCCAAACATTGCATTTTCTGTTAAAATTAAGATTAATATATTATTCCTCTGATAAGTCAATGTATATGAAGTCAAAATATATAGAGAAAATTGATAACTTGGTGTAAAATGTTTATTTAAAAAGAAAATATTCCAAAAATTCACAGTAAAATTTTCAACAAACAATGAAATGTCCCAAAAATTGCCTTTCCAGTCAATTTTAGCTTGGTATTCACCATAATCAAACTCTGCATACCCACATAAATATAAAAACACCAAGATACCACTTTTACTAAAATATACCGCTAACCTTTCAATGAGAGCTTTTCTGCAGAAATACGTCTAGTCTATTGCAGGGAAGTCATGCATTGAGTTTGGTTGAATTTCGTTCAGTGGTTAAGAAGAAGATATGGTAACGGACGGACGGACGCGTTAACACTCTCCCATTACACTTTTATTTTCAAAAAGCGTGGGGATAAAAACGTAAATATAATTATGTATATGTAAATATACATAAACACGTATAACGCATTTATAAATAAGACGCTTACCAATGCAATGAAACAGATGAGTTAATCGAACATGTATATGACCCCGCATTGAACAGCGACAGTTCCCAATCAAAATCCAAAAGTCAACACATTAAAGGAAAAAAACATGTATAACTGATGATATGAATACGAATTAAAAGTAGAACGGCTTAAATATGTCCATACTCCTGTTACGGATGGCAAGCATGAAGCCGATGGCAGTGGAGATTAATGTACCATTATTATAAATTAAGTCACACTATGCACCACGTTCTTCTTCACAATTCGGCGTGGATAACCGTCTCGCATGGTGCATCACAGCTGAATAAGTAAAATACCGATTAAGCCGGTGCTAGGGGCGTGAGAGGTGTTGCAAAGCGAGTTTTACATCCCATTACAATGAAAAATACATACCAGCTGCGTCTTTGAAAGTTACGACAGCGTGATCATTTGCTAGTTCCACCTGCTCGACTTCAAATTCTTGACCGTCAAAACTTCTCTTATGCTCAAAATAGTTTTCTAACCTGTCTTCTGAACATATATCGGGTAGGTTACCAACTCGAATCCGTCTTGGTTCTTCTGTAGACGAAATAAGTATGTAACTATTTATTTATACGATACATAATACATAAATATGCTTGTTATAGGTATGAAGCGGGTGGACGAGTATATATATGAAGTATATATAAGTGATTCCTAAATAATGATAACTCCGTCATACGGTTTACGTGTTGTGGGTTTAAATGCATGACGACAATCTTATATATTGCTTGGGTCATTCTGATTCAAGAATAACTGGAATATAATTCGGTAGACATTTGAATACACAGGACCGCCGGTTATGTACTATAAAGACGCGAATAGGCTTGCAGGATTGGATCAAATTGCTTAAACAAATGAGGAAATATGAATTCACTAAATACACGTTGGCCTATGCCACCCACTATCCCCGCAGAAGCCCGTTACGTGCACGGCTAATCGAGGTTGACCCAATATAACTCTATGTAAAAGTGTGACCAACGGTACGGGTCAAAATTTGACCCCATGGTTATCATTTGAACAACATATGACAGTTCTATGTATTGTGGTTGCAGAGAAGGTTTTCTATAAGCCTATGTGAACATGTTATCCCGAGAGTGGTGCCGAATTTGACCTCGGGGTAACCAATTGAACAAACTTGGTAGTGAACCATAAGCCGATGCTACATGTAAACTATTAGACCTCTAGCTCTTGTATTTTCAGAGAAGAAGAAGATTTTTAACGAATTTCCTTAATATCTCGATGTAATCCTGTGAACCCGGGGGCAGGGCCAGAATTGAAACCATGGTCACTATTTAAACAAACTTGGTACAGCACTATAAGCGCATGATAAACGCAACATACGAGGGCTCTATGTCTTGTTGTTTCAGAAAAGAAGTGGAACATGTGACACAAGGGGACGGTGCTAAATTTGAACGCCGTGGTCACTACTTGAACACAATTTGCACGGACTATAAGCAATATAAGCCATTCAAAATATTAGATCTTGAGAGATTGTAGTTGCAGAGAATAAGATTTGTTAAAGGTTTTGCTATATACCTATATGTAAAACTATGGCCACCGGGGTGGAGATAAAATTTTAACCCAGGGTCACCATTTGATCAAACTTGGTAGAGGACCTGAACATACGATTCATGCAAACTATTACACCTCTATGTCTTGTGGTTTCAGGGAAGAAGATTGTTTAAGTTTTATAACTCTATGTAATACTGTATACCGGGTGGGGTCAGATTAGACCCCAGGGTCACTATTTAAAGCCCATATCCTGCCATCAACAGGTATATTTTACAAAAGATATAGACAGTTTGTAAATTTTCTGACGACGATGTATATATAAAACTTGGCTCTATAGATACAATATACAAGGCTTTAACCAACCATCTCAAACCATAAAACTGAAGAGTCGAGTTACCAATTCATAAATTATTTTACGGATATTCAAGCACGGATATTTTAAAAAAACATGAACACGCTGATACTTTTAATCGACACTTATACATATTGATATGACCTTAACATCTGGATATAGTTTTGATAAACGGTTTTGTAGTGTAATTTTGCCTTTATTTTGCGGATTAGCTTTAACCAAACTTGGTAGATGACCATAGATATATGCTTCTACGCTCCCTAGTCAGCGGACGTATTGACCACTTCGTTCCAAATACGCGCTGACCTAGCCATACACATTCCGTGCTATTGACCTTTTGACCGACCAATCAGTGAACCAGGATATTTAACGTTCTTACGATATATGACACCGTTTTGATTGGGCGATCGCTGTCACATGTGCACTTTGTTACTAAATTTAGAGGTGTTTTCCGACACAGTTAATAAAAAATGGCGTCAGGAGACAGTTCACAATTTGATCGTTGGAAAGCAGTTTAAACTTTACTGTATCGCTAGAAAGTTTAATTATATTGAATTAAAACCATTTCAAAGGCTACACTGGAATTAGCTTTATTAGATACAAGTGACGTTTTCGTGTGTTGTAAAACAGGATCTTGAAAATGAAGTCGCAGATCGAAAGACCTTGGAAATTTGATACACATTAGTGATTAAGTGACATTAATCGGCATGGAAAATAAGTACGTGTATTCGAGTCCATAGGTGTTTGTTTGGTTTGCAGTTTGGAGAGATATGCTGCAGAGCGTTGTCTACACAAGCATAACATTGTATGCATAGCCTTTGATGCAGTACACACATCCGTTTCTTGGTAAGGTCATAAGCTCTATATGTGTATTTCCTCTACTGATGTGATATTACTGTATACATGTAAATTGTAATGAGTCTATGAGTGGGTTCATGTCATAAATCCCAAAAGTAACGGGTTAAAAAAAGTAACGCGTTACCCTTACATTTCCATTTCGCGTTAGTCCCGATTTTCCAACGCGTTAGAAATGAGATTTCCCCTATATATTCAATAGGAAAGTAATGAAAATTCAACATTTTCTAACGCGTTAGGCATAAAAAGTAACGCGTTAGTTTTTACATGTTTAATCAAACAGTAACGCGTTACTTGTTAAAATATGTTGTGCGTTCTAGGAGTAAAGCGTTAGAAATATACGCGTTACTTGTCAGATCCGTAAACCAATGAAAATCAAGTTTACAAACACTGAAACAATGTGTAATCCTTGCTGGCATGGGGTAAACACTTGCAGTGGAGTCTTGGTGTGAGCTTTTGCATCAATTTTTGGAGTCAGTTTTTGGAGTGAGTGATTCATTTTGTGTGTGTGAGGGGTGGGGGATTTGAATTGATTTCTTTTTATATAATTCAATTTCTTTTGGTTTTAGTGATCATTGCATTTTTCACAAAAACTGACTCCAAACACTTATTCCAAACATTTACTACAAAGCTCACTACAAGACTCCACTCCAACTTTAACAACTACCCCGCCATATGTGGTTGTGTAGACTCACCATTATGTGACATGAAACATGAATGAATGCTTTATAACATCTTGTAATTTAACTATACTTCTCATTGCTTACTACTAATATTGCTCCTATACGTTGTAATCGTTTGAATATTAATAATTAAAACATCTTCATTGGGGGAGAGTTCAGGCTACAGAATTTAATATAGACACTGTAACGAAGTCTTTGACATTCAATTGAACATAATCGTCTGATGACGTCAACATTAGCAACATTTGATTGACGTCATGACTCAATGTCCCAGTTATTTTTGTGTTCGGAATTAGTTGTTAATCTATAGCAATTATGAATATTCTTTCACTGGGAAATCCCAATCTTCCACTCATAGAAATGTAATAAATTGCCACCGTCCCCTTGCACATGCATCATGTATTGCAGTTGTTATGTGCCACCGTCTCCTTACACATATATCGATAGCAGGTGCGCGAACTGAGGAGATTTTGGATTTCCGTGCTAAAACTAAATAGCATAGATTTGGTATTGATACAGCAGAGGTTAGAATATTACATAGTAATTTATAACCGATGCAAAGGACAGTACTATGCTTCATGTAGCATATGAGAGATCTTTGCCTCGTGCTTTCAGAGAAGAAGATATTAAATGTTTTTCCTATATAATTGCATAAAACTGTGACACCATTGGGCCATATTTGACCCCAGGGACACCATTTGAACTAACTTAGTAGAGGACCATACGCCTATGCTATATGCAACATACGCAAGTTCTATGCTTTATGTCTTCAGAAAACACGATTTTCACGTGTTTCCCTATATGTGTATACGACAGACGACGGATGACGGACGCAGAGAAAGATCAGCATAGCTGATCTAAAATCCCAGCGGACTTTCTGCCACTGCCCGTTCCCCCATTGTCAACCATTTTATGTTTGTGGTTTCACATACTTTGCTTCTAGTTTTCCTTATTTTATTTGTGTGTTTTTTGTTGACTATAATCTGTGAATGCTACATTTATTGTTCCAGTTACACTTCCTTTTTCACCTACTTTCATTTGAATAAAATTAATATTCTAGAACGTAACGATCATTTAAAAAAATAACAATTGTCAACGTATGTACAATGGTTCTTGAGAAGAGAAAAGGTTCACAGTTTTTTCCCTATATTCCTCTATCTATATGCATATTAAAACCTAAGGGTGGGGCTATGTTTCACTTCAGTGACTTCATTTCGACAAACTTGATAGTCAATGGTACACATATAATTTCTGTTAGTTTTCATAGTTCTTGAGAAAAATATTTTAGTTAGAATTTTCGCTATAAGTCTCTATATTTAATATATGATCTCCGGGATCGGGGCCTTTGTTTTTTACACCTGTACATTTATTTAAAATCACATCAAAGTATATGATATAATAAAGATTATTTCTGAATTACAGCTGGTATAATATTGTCTCTTGAAACAGATTATTTGCATAGCGTCCCCTGTTATTCTCTATATACTCACACTTTTATGAACAAGAAATGAAAAGTGTGACTTTAGTGTTTACATGGGTCGTTTGTAATTGCTTATTGTGGTTTAGTTCTAGCATTGCCCATGAAAAAAATAAAATGAAATGATGTAAAAATGATTGAATTGGTATTTCCTTTTTATTTTATTGAAAAACATTCAACCCATTGATATATATAACCCAAAACGTAGCGGTGTAGTTAGCAGTTTTGAGAAGTGTACAAACATGAGAAGGAAAAAAAAGATAGTCAATTTTCTGAAAAATAATTGTCAACATATGTCCAATGGTTATTATTAATCTTTATTTACACTTTTCTTTCTTATCTATACATGCAAACTGTAGGGACTTCATTTCATCTAACTTGATTGAAAAGGGTATATGGCCCGGTATACTGAATGTTGAAAACTGTTAAATGGTTCTTGATAGAAAATATTATTTAAAATTTATATACTTTAGTAACCCGGGCAATATTTGATGTACAGTCTAGAAATGAAAAGAGATAAGATCACTGTGAAGTTTGATCAAAATTGACAATGAAGTTTCAGAGAAGAAGACGTTTCAAGCGATGTATTTTTCAGAGATTTGGCTACAAATCGCTATATATATGTTAACATTTTGATCCAAATATTTAAAATTATGCGACATATTCATGGCTCAGTCACTGATTTTAACACAGCCAAAGTATGAACGAGAACAAAGTGTGATATGCAGAGGATATAATGTTGTTGCCATATTAGAAAAAAGGACATTGTTGTGTACACTATTTTTTTAACATTTACTGTTTGGTCAATGAAAATCAATCATTTACATTATATATGTAGAAGCTCAACAATTATGAACAACAGATTGGACACATGCTACATTGTTTACATTAAATATAGTTCAACATGCATGAAATCTTTACAAATTATACTTTTTTAAACTATGTAAGATATTATAAATAAGTAATATAAAATTTGGAAGTTTAAACTGTAGGGGTTTGTACTCAGATCAATTAAAGGGGAGAGACATATTTTTAAGATGCAGTGATATATATGACATTACTTCTCTTGTTGACACACACTCAACAAAAGAAATAGAAAACAAATGGAAGACCGAATGGGGATTTGATGCAAAATTTTCCTCATTCTCTAGCTCAAGTAGAGGTACGGCTATTCTCTTTAAACATACATTTAGTTATGCTGTAAATAATGAATTTATCGATCATTTGGGGGAACTTTATAGTTTTAAATGTTACAATACAAGGGCAAAGGATGACTATTGCTGTAGTTTATGAACCAAATGCAGACAAACCTCATTTTTTTCAGGATATTTGTTAATGTTGTTGAAAGTTTCGGTAACACTTCGTTTATTATCTATGGCGATTGGAACGTGCCATTAAATTACGAGATAGATACATACGACTATAGACACAAAAATAACATAAAATCAAATGTCACTGAAACTTGTATGGGTTAAAAAACTTTTAGATCCTGAAATATTTTCACCGTGTAAACACTTGTGCTAAATGATCTAGACGAGTTTGGTGGATATAAAGTGTGGTATCTCCATAAAGATGGAATTAATAAAATAGCTATCAAAATAGTTTTTGGAAAAATGTAATACATTCGTGGGCTCGTTTAGACTGTGATGATATTACAAACGCAATTGACATGTTATCAGAACCTTTATTGTATAACTCAAATATTGCTTTAACCTGGGATTTAATATCGTTAAAGCTTTTTGTCATAAATGACATTGTTAGTGAACAGTGTAACTTACTGTCCTATACAAAATTTCCCGATAAATATGACATACGGATTCCATTTACTATATACTATGGTCTACTCAATGCAATTCCAAGTATATGGAATACAGGTATTAAACATGAAACTAGAATTGAACATCCTATAAATAAAAATATCAACAAATTAAAGGCAACAAAAACGGTTAACTTTCTTTTTTCGATTGAAGCATTATTTAGGTGAAATTGGGATGGAATGTAAAGAGACGCTTATGGGGAAGGAGAAGGAATGTCTTAGGAGGTTAAGTGGGTCGCGTGGGATGGGGAGATATCTTAAAAGCAAATACATAGTGTTGATGAATTTGATGAGTAATATGTGAGGTTTCTAGTGCGGTAGGCTGGGTAAATGTGTTGTCGTTGTTGTTTTATAGGTGGGGTTAAGAATATACTTTCAAGGCGGGGGTTAATAATAATAAAAAAAATTCAAGGACGAGGGAACAAAGAAACACTACCTAAGGGTATGGAAGGAAGATGAGAGAGAAAGAGAAACACTTAAGTTTGGGGCCACAAAGACATATAAACTACATCTAAAATCAACCTTTCATCTTCATTGTAATTTCAGCTACGAATATGCATAAATTAAACAAACAGTTCTTATCCTAATCTACCCGATTACTCTGTCAACAAAAACAATCTGATTACAATTTCGTTATCTCTGCCACACTTTAATGAATTATATGTAGACATATTTTTACTTTCATGCCTTCTGAGATGTGCAGGGTCGAGGTATTCGTCAGATTCAGTTGGCTGTAGACTGAAATATTCATCAGAGTCGGTGGGCTGCAGGCCTACAGGAGTAGGATATCCTCGATCGATCGCTGAATCTAAATCATTTAAACAAATAGTTATTACAAAGTGTTATATCACATGTGATTCGGAATTGCCTGACAAATATATATGTGCCAAGTTTATTTAAAACAGAATAATTTGTACTGCTGAATTTGAAACAACATATAAGAGGGTTAAGCTCTTTTCTTTCCCAAACTTTTGTAGCAATTTAAAGTTGACACGGGCTACTAATTGTACGTGAGAACATTTTGGCTTTTTATATTTATTATAATAAGACAGTTAACGTTCAACATCTTACAATAAAATGGGCAATATTTGTTGCAATCGACAATACAATATAAACTATGCGATAACGTCAAAAAGTGAATTTCACAATGTACAATGCACAACTACTTCCCACAGGACCGTTACCAGCAGGTTGGTGCAGGCTAGGGTACCGAATATTACAGCATATCAGGTTGGTGAAGGCTAATGTAACGTACATTACAGTATATTGACCATTACTAGCCGGTTGGTGCAGACTATGGTAACGTACAATACAGAATATAGACCGTTAACACCAGGTTGGTGCATGCTAGGATAACGTACATTACATAATATTGACCATTACCAGCCGGTTGGTGCAGGCTAGGGTAACTTATAGTACATAATATACACCGTTACCATCAGGTTGGTGCAGCCTAGGGTAACGTACATTACAGAATATTGACCATTACCAGCCGGTTGGTGCAGGCTAGGTTAACTTACATTACAGAATATTGACATTACCAACAGGTTGGTGAAGGCTAGGGTAAGGAACATTACAGAATATTTACCTTACCACCAGGTTGGTGCAAGCTAGGGTAACTTACATTACAGAATATTGACGGCTACAATCGGGTTGGTGCAAGCTAGGATAAGATACATGACAGAATATTGGCCGTTACCAGCAGGTTATCCAAGCTAGAGAAACGTACATTACAGAATGTTGACGGTTACCAGCAGTTTGGTGCAAGCTAGGGTAAAGTACATTACAGAATATTGGCCTTAACCAACAGTTTGATGCAGGCTAGGGTAGCGTACATTACAGAATATTGACGGTTACCAACAGGTTGGTGCAGGCTAGAGTAACTTATAGTACATAATATACACCGTTACCGTCAGGTTGGTGTATGCTAAGGCAAAGTAAATTGCAGAATATTGACCATTACCAGCCGGTTGGTGCAGGCTAGTGTAACCTACATTACAGAATAATGACCTTAGCAACAGGTTGGTGCAGGCTAGGATAACGTACATTACAGAATATAGACAGTTAGCAGCAGATTGGTACAGGGTAGGATGACGTACATTACAGAATATTGACCGTTACCAAGAGGTTTGTGTAAGATAGGGTAACTTACATTACAGAATATAGACCGTTAGCAGCAGGTTGGTGTAAGATAGGTGAATTTACATTACAGCATATAGACCGTTAGCAGCAGGTTGGTGTAAGATAGGGTAACTTACATTACAGAATATAGACCGTTAACAGCAGGTTACGTGTAAGATAGGGTAACTTACATTACAGAATATAGACCGTTAGCAGCAGGTTGGTGTAAGATAGGGTAACTTACATTACAGAAAAAAGACCGTTAGCGGCAGGTTGGTGTAAGTTAGGGTAACTTGCATTACAGAATATAGACCGTTACCAGCAGGTTGGTCCAAGATAGGGGAACTTAGATTACATTCTATAAACTGTTAGCAGCAGGTTGGTGTAAGATAGGGTAACTTATATTACAGCATATATATCGTTACTAGCAGGTTGGTGTAAGATAGGGGAACTTACATTACAGCATATAGACCGTTACCAGAAGGTTGGTGCAAGATAGGGGAACTTACATTACATAATATAGACCTTACCTGAAGGTTGGTGTAAGATAGGGTAACTTACATTACAGCATGTACATCGTTACTAGCAGGTTGGTGTAAGATAGGGGAATTTACATTACAGCATATAGACCGTTACCAGCAGGTTGGTGTAAGATAGGGTAATTTATATTACAGAATATAGACCGTTACCAGCAGGTTGGTGTAAGATAGGGTAACTTACATTACAGAATATAGACCGTTAGCAGCAGGTTGGTGTAAGATAGGGTAACTTACATTACAGAATATAGACCGTTAGCTGCAGGTTACGTGTAAGATAGAGTAACTTACATTACAGAATATAGACCGTTAGCAGCAGGTTGGTGTAATATAGGGTAACTTACATTACAGAAAAAAGACCGTTAGCGGCAGGTTGGTGTAAGTTAGGGTAACTTGCATTACAGAATATAGAACGTTAGGAGTAGGTTGGTGTAAAATAGGGTAACTTGCATTACAGAATATAGACCGTTACCAGCAGGTTGGTCCAAGATAGGGGAACTTAGATTACATTCTATAAACTGTTAGCAGCAGGTTGGTGTTAGATAGGGAAAACTTACATTACAGCATATAGACCGTTAGCAGCAGGTTTGTGCAAGATAGGGGAACTTACATTTAATTTACATAATATAGACCTTACCAGAAGATTGGTGTAAGATAGGGTAACTTACATTACAGCATGTATATCGTTACTAGCAGGTTGGTGTAAGATAGGGGAATTTACATTAGAGGATATAGACCGTTACCAGCAGGTTGGTGTAAGATAGGGTAATTTATATTACAGAATATAGACCGTTACCAGCAGGTTGGTCCAAGAAAGGGTAACTTACATTACAGCATATAGACCGTTACAAGCAGGTTGGTGCAAGATAGGGTAACTAACCTTACAGCATATGGACGATTACCATCAGGTTGGTGTAAGATAGGGTAACTAACATTACAGCATATAGACCGTTACCAGCAGGTTGGTGTAAGATAGGGTAACTAACACTACATCATATAGACCGTTACCAGCAGTTTGGTCCAAGATAGAGTATCTTACATTACAGAATATAGGCGGTTACCAGCAGGTTTGTGCAAGATAGGGTAACTAACATTACAGCATATAGACCGTTACCAACAGGTTGGTGTAAGATGTGGTTACTAACATTACAGCATATAGACCGTTACCAGCAGGTTGGTGCAAGATAGGGTAACTTACATTACAGAATATAGACCGTTACCAGCAGGTCGGTGTAAGATAGGGTAATTAACATAACAGCATATAGACCGTTACCAACAGGTTGGTGTAAGATAGGGTAGCTAACACTACATCATATAGACCGTTACCAGCAGGTTGGTGCAAGATAGGGTAACTTATATTACAGCATATAGACCGTTACCAGCAGGTTGGTGTAAGATAGGGTAACTTACATTACAGCATTTAGACGGTTACCAGCAGGTTGGTCCAGGATAGGGTAACTTACATTACAGCATATAGACGGTCACCAGCAGGTTGGTGTAAGATAGGGTAATTTATATTACAGAATAAAGACCGTTACCAGCAGGTTGGTCCAAGAAAGGGTAACTTACATTACAGCATATAGACCGTTACAAGCAGGTTGGTGCAAGATAGGGTAACTAACCTTACAGCATATGGACGATTATCATCAGGTTGGTGTAAGATAGGGTAACTAACATTACAGCATATAGACCGTTACCAGCAGGTTGGTGTAAGATAGGGTAATTTATATTACAGAATATAGACCGTTACCAGCAGGTTGGTCCAAGAAAGGGTAACTTACATTACAGCATATAGACCGTTACAAGCAGGTTGGTGCAAGATAGGGTAACTAACCTTACAGCATATGGACGATTACCATCAGGTTGGTGTAAAATAGGGTAACTAACATTACAGCATATAGACCGTTACCAGCAGGTTGGTGTAAGATAGGGTAACTAACACTACATCATATAGACCGTTACCAGCAGTTTGGTCCAAGATAGGGTATCTTACATTACAGAATATAGGCGGTTACCAGCAGGTTTGTGCAAGATAGGGTAACTAACATTACAGCATATAGACCGTTAGCAGCAGGTTGGTGTACGATAGGGTAACTAACATTACAGCATATAGACCGTTACCAGTAGGTTGGTGCAATATAGGGTAATTAACATAACAGCATATAGACCGTTACCAACAGGTTGGTGTAAGATAGGGTAACTAACATTACAGCATATAGACCGTTACCAGCAGGTTAGTGTAAGATAGGGTAGCTAACACTACATCATATAGACCGTTACCAGCAGGTTGGTGCAAGATAGGGTAACTTATATTACAGCATATAGACCGTTACCAGCAGGTTGGTGTAAGATAGGGTAACTTACATTACAGAATATAGACCGTTACCAGCAGGTTGGTCCAGGATAGGCTAACTTACATTACAGCATTTAGACGGTTACCAGCAGGTTGGTCCAGGATAGGGTAACTTACATTACAGCATATAGACGGTTACCAGCAGGTTGGTGTAAGATAAGATAACTAACATTACTGGATATAGACCGTTACCAACAGGTTGGTGTAAGATAGGTTAACTAACATTACAGAATATAGACCGTTAGCAGCAGGTTGGTGTAAGATAGGGTAACTAACATTACAGCATATAGACCGTTACCAGTAGGTTGGTGCAAGATAGGGTAACTTACATTACAGCATATAGACCGTTACCAGCAGGTTGGTGTAAGATAGGGTAACTTATATAACATCATATAGACCGTTACCAGCAGGTTGTTGTAAGATATGGTAACTAACATTACAGCATATAGACCGCTACCAACAGGTTGGTGCAAGATAGGGTAACTTACATTACAGATATAGACCGTTACCAGCAGGTTGGTGTAAGATAAGGTAACTAACATTACAGCATAAAGACCGTTACCAGCAGGTTGGTGTGAGATATGGTAACTCACTGCTTGCACCCGCCGATTGTAAATTATATTTTACGAGCACAAGTGTGATTAGATATAACTTAAACAAATGAAAAGTAAAAGATGAAATGTCAAACTAAAATGACGATGCCAAGTAGCTGTTTATTATTTAAAGCATATTTGCATTATTCAACATCAAAACATGTGTAGGAAAAGTGAACAACATTAGTAGATGTAACAGCCGTTGCATACAATTTAATTAGAATGGACATTAATACCAGTGTCATGTGACCGTCCTGTAGGCCGTTTCCTGGGTAATGGATATTTTGGAAGTAGAGGAGGTCCCCCTCCTGATGCCATGGTGACAGGTGTTGCTACTGAAATGTATGTTAAACATATGATAATTATTTCGTTCACAGATGTTTCCTCCATTCATACAAAGCAAAGAGCTATATTTTCTGGGAAATGGCGCAACATAAACAAGACTGTATTTAGAAGTGCTTTTGACATTAAAACAAAGTCACCCATGTCATATGAGTTAAATCATGCATTTAGTATAATATCATAGTATAACTTACTGCGTAATATGCGATCTAGTTGTATATTGTGGCCAAATTACACTGATTTCCGTTAATGAAATGATTTTCTGAAAACGAAAGAGGAAGTAACTGTATTATTAAATGAAAAAGCAAAGTTACCTTTTAAACCAATTAGATAGCTTGCATGTATACTGGAAGGTATTTTAAAACACCACTCTTTCTATTCTAGTCTGGAAAAAGATTACACATTTCAGCAATAAAAAAACAGTTTTTCAACGTGCAATTGAGTTCATTGATTCATAGTCTACATAGATCCATATACCATACATCAGCAAACCAGACACTAGGTTTTAACTGATTAAGGTTTATAGGCCTATACAAGTATCTAATAAACCGTAGGCATACCACTTCGATAGTAAAACATAATAATGTGAAAGTTAAACTACTTTGCTGAAAATATTTATGCTGAGTGCTGTATATATAATATATCAAAATCGAAAGTGACATAACATTGTCTGCAATATGAATATGTACAATATTACCCGTACATCATACATATCCAAATATAACAATAATGTGTAATGGCAATTCAATGGAACCCTTAAGTTACAATTTAAGAACTTTACATTTCAGAAATCGTTCTAGGGTTATAAATATAACGTCTCTTACCTTCGTGAATCGCTGGATTTTCCATTTCTATTTTAAGTACATTTCCATATAAATGCGTCATCACCTGCCAATCGTACAAACTCGCTAAGTTCCGTATATTAGTATAGGGCTACATGCGATCGGAACTCTTCGCCAATTTCCGTACTGTTGCCGTAAGCAAGAGGGAAATTGGCAAGAACATCATCACCTTTGAGATGTTAAAAACATTCAACCTGTTTTGGCTTGGGTGTAATCTCTTTATTAAATTTACTTACAGCTTCTGTAATGTTCTCACCGGAATACATGTTTGTTTACAAGTAACCAAGTAACCTCGATCGGAACTCTTCGCCAATTTCCGTACTACGTAAATATGGCTCGGAAAGTATCGGGTGCTGTTCAATGTTTTTTGGCATCAAAAGTTTGGTTTTCGATGGTAGCTCTCCGCAAAATGGTGCTCTTCTTTATAATGTTGTATTTATGACATTACTGCAGATTTGTAAGTTGATCATTTTCTTTATATTTAATGCAACCACAAATTATACTTTTTAACAAAACAAATCCCAAAATATTCGTAGTTGAAATCAAGACTTTTCGGCCCCAAACAGTTCGTTCCATATAATAACTGATAGTTTCGAAGCATTTGTTACGTTATATACTAATATATACTTTAATATTTCGGTTGATTTGAAGGGAAAAGAGGAAGAGATATTGGAATTATAATTCTATTATATTCTAGGAGTGATTGTTTGCTATTTTGTCAGTCGAGTGTGATATGTCAGCTGCATGCATATTTGATATTTTATCAGTAACTCAATTAATAAAACACTAAACAAAGAAAGATATGATTCATGAAGTCCATACCGACGCGTCCATGGTACTTGATATATTGTTAAATTATGCTTATATGGTCTGCAAGAATATATTTGTTCTTCAATCCACAGACATTGGGGTACACCTTTGACATGAGGGTTAGTTTATTGCAAGATATAGATATTATACATATATCATAATATAGTGAAAACATTGCAGATATCACAGATATCATATACACTGCTAAAAAAAATATACTTACAAGTTAATTATTCTTAATATGAGATATATTTTCTTGAATTAAGAATAAATATAAAAAAATTGTCTTGCGCGGTCTTGTTTGGGATGGGACTGAGGACTAATGAGAATATTTATCTTAATTCAAGAAAGTTATTATTAATATAAGTTTTATAAGACTTTTTTTGTTGTTGTTGTTTCTGAAGATAAAAAATCTTATTTTTAAGAAAATCAATATCTAGCTGTAAGATTATGTTTCTTATATCTCATTTTCAGAAAGTGAAAAACCGTGCAAGAAAAAATTATCTCAGTTTAAGAAAGTCATGACATATCAGTGCATCATGAATCCATGATCATAATGTGCACCATAATACTACAAACTCTGTGCATGTGTGCTTTCCAATTAAATGACAATTTATCTTCATACTTGTGAGCTCTTGAGACTATGAAGAGAACCGCATGTTTGAAATTGAAATGTACTCGTGGCTATACATATATATATATATATATACTTAGGCCGACCATAAAAAAATGTTGGTTTGCTGTTTACCTACCCACCAAAAAAGGGCCCTACCCAAAACTTTTTATAACAATTTTTTTTTTTTACTGTTTTTAGTATATTTTTCTTAAATTTCTTACGTTTTTTTACTGTCTTTGGCAAAAAAAAATCACCTACCTACCTACCCACTTATAAAATCCTGGATCGGGAAACAGCAAAAACATATGTTTTCAAGGTTGGCCTTATGTAAAAATGGTTACAGGGCATGCACATGTATAAATCTCCGGACAAGCAAGATACATCCATGGGGTCCCTTAAGCGGCTCAAGAGATATGGAGAGGACACGACTTGTGACAGACAGACAGACAGACAGACAGACAGCCAAGCTGACAGACAAACAGACAGACAGACATCCAAGCTAAAAGCAATATGTGGGGGAGACATAATAAGTCATACAGATCATTAAATAATCAGAAACATCAACACACATATCACACTTGACCTCCCCTTTTAATCGTATTTTAACCGGGAAGTTACCGGGAAGTAACCGGGAAATTGACCGGGAAATAGTAACACCCAAAATTACGTGGCGTCACAGTTTGGATGCCCGCGTTTTCATCAAGGAGAAGTTATAAACAACGTAAGTATTTTCAAGCGTACACGTAACAGATTTCATGCGTATAAACAAGTATAGATATATGTTCTTTCACGAAACAGGAACTCATTAGTTACTTAAATCTTTTTAGATGGGAGAAAATCGTATGCTGAAACTATGTCATCAGTTTTCGCGAATGTACGGCTATCAGGTCAGATACCACTATTGATTTGGGGCTTCTGATTGGTTGAAAAAAGTATAGGGTCTGTGTGTGTGTGTGTACTTCTAAGGTTTAAAGACCGTCCGCCAACTAAAACGCCAGGAGAACCCTGGCGCTATGGGCACAATAGAGTCTGGTCTGTTCTAGATGAGTGTGTTGGTTGATCTGGTGCTGCTGTGTTGCTTTGTCGTCGGTTCTCTTGTAGGTGTGTAGGTGGATGTCGCTGCTGCTCTGTGTAATTGTCGCTGTGGCGGTGAAGTGGTGGTCTGGTGGTCGAGGTGGCCTGCATCCGCTACGGTGGTGAAGCTACATCCGCTAGTGCATTGTCCTACAGCCGCTAGTGGTCGGGGGTCCTTGTATTTGGGGCCACACCCGTCACATAGGGTCTATTAGGGCATATAGTCAGATTGTAAGGTAGATTCTGATTGGATTAAATTACCCAAATCATAACAAATCCCCATAAAATATCAAAATATTATGTTTCCATCATAAAACATGTTGATTTAGGATATTTTGACTGAAATTTGCATTTTTATGGATACAATTTTACTGAGAGTATATTTGCAAAAAGTAAAAATTTCTTTACTGCCATTCTGGGGGTGGCCACCTTCAGTGAACTATTAGAGGCTGAAAGCATCAGATTATCCCCAATTTGCTGGTCATTTTTGAGTGTCTCTAAGATAGTTCTTTAAAAACAGTTAGGTTTTATCATCCGTTCCGATATAGGAATAGGGGTTGTAGGCCAAAAGGCTATAATGGAGACCTATGGGAAATGCAATAGTGGTATATGACCTAAAGCTAGATTCTGCATGTGGTAAAAGTGAAAGTAGACATACTTTTTTTCTAACACAATGATTTGAAAGTGTGAGAAATGTTGAATTATGTTGTATTTTGACTTTTCTTGTAACTTTTTAAATGATTTTTAAATATTTGAAAGTTTTATAATGCAACGTAATTTAAATTCTTTTATTAGGGTTGTGGACACAAAATTAGCCATACCTGACACCTGGTATACACAATTGGCCTGTAATGCACCTATTTGACACAATTAAAGGTATATCTAGTAAGTTTATTAATTTATGAGGGCTTTGCATACATTGTTTTGGCAAAAATGTCAGAAAGCGACAAGCTGCGTCTGTCTGCCAAGATGTTGAAAAGGCGCTTATGTCTGTTTTGAAAAAGCTGTTGAGGTAAACTCTGACTCTGAGTTCATCGCGTCTTGACGGTTAGTGTTGATATGCAAATATGTTATGCGGTTTAAAACATTTTACAAATTAAATAATTTAGTTGGCAAAAAATATGACATTTTCTTTTCTTTTTTTAAAGTTTTTATCTACCCCACCCCCTTCATTTTAATGAATTTTCATGGATCTGTACTGTCAACAGTGCTTCTTGGCTGCATGGCTGCATGAAAATGACCTGTAAAGGTGGCACCAACAATATCTAATAAAAAAATACATTAAATTGTACAATTACAGGCAATCTTGTGTAATGAGCATATTGTAAAACATGGCATGGCCTTAAAAATGGAGTTGGGGAGAATATTCTCAGAATTATTTTTTGTCATTTTTACAGTGAAAAGTTGCATTTTCTTGATGGTTTCACATATATAAACTGCTGCATAATGTTAATTAATCCATTTGAAGGCAGAGTTTGAATATATACAAAAACAATGGCATTTTTTGGGTAAAATCTGCTATTTTGAGCCCTGAAAATCACAAATATCATTTTTCAGTAGAAATGATTTTCAAGAGAGCTTCAACTGGTTGAAAATCACATGTTATTGATGAAATCAATTCAAAATCACTTTATTTGAAACAAAAGATTGAAACGGTTGTCGAGATATGGCATTTTGAAGATTCTGGATTTACGCGTAAAAATCGCATGAATTTGACATCAGCCGAAGCCCTTTAAAGCCCTCATAATTTGTAGAAAAGTATTTTTTTCTAAAATCAAAAGACACAAATTTCCTCAGAATGAATGTATGAAACAATTTAGCCAGAAAAAACAAACTTCAGTTAGGTTTGACTGTCTATTTAGGTCAGATACCACTATTGATTTGGGGCTTCTGATTGGTTGAAAAAAGTATAGGGGGTCCTTGTATTTGGGGCCACATCCGTCACATAGGGTCTATTAGGGCATATAGTCAGATTGTAAGGTAGATTCTGATTGGATTAAATTACCCAAATCATAACAAATCCCCATAAAATATCAAAATATTATGTTTCCATCATAAAACATGTTGATTTAGGATATTTTGACTGAAGTTTGCATTTTTATGGATACAATTTTACTGAGAGTATATTTGCAAAAAGTAAAATTTCTTTACTGCCATTCTGGGGGTGGCCACCTTCAGTGTATTAGAGGCTGAAAGCATCAGATTATCCCCAATTTGCTGGTCATTTTTGAGTGTCTCTAAGATAGTTCTTTAAAAACAGTTAGGTTTTATCATCCGTTCCGATATAGGAATATGGGTTGTAGGCCAAAAGGCTATAATGGAGACCTATGGGAAATGCAATAGTGGTATATGACCATCATATATGCAGACATTTAGGCGTTAGAAAACAGATTATTACAATTAATTACATGCATACGGTTATGATTTAAAAAATTTGTGTGTAAACTGTTTGGGTTATAAGCATACCATCAAGAGGTTTTAGAACGGCGACTTGAGTTGCTTTGAAAAACAGACGGCGGTTTCCTGCCCGTTTCCGGTCAAAATCAAAACAAAACGTATTCTGAATGAGATATTTTCATTTTGTAAACTAAGACGTGGGCTATCCATATAGTCATGTTTTCATCAGGATATTCAAGAAAATGATTTATACAATTTTGGAATATCAATTCTACACTTATAGAGATGTAACCTGAGCCATCTTAGTTCTAAAAAGCCATTTTTTTGTGTGGCTTATTAGGGTCAGAGGAACTCCTATATTAAGTGAAAACGGAGGGATTACTAAAAACATACAGTCATGCACTTTCAACGATGTTTGCGGCGTCCGGTCGATTTATTACGATAATTTAGACTAACAAATCGATCAATTAATGTTTATTATACCAAGTTGCAATGATAAAACTGCACCTTTATCGATTGTAGTGACACAATAAAACATTTATGAAGCACGCTTTTATTTACTATATCCGCCATATTGTCGTCTTGCATATTAATTAAAGTCCCGTGATATTCTCGAGCGAGGTGAAGGCATTTATCGTCCCCTCGTCCTATAGATCCACTTTCAACCACGTGTATCAACAGACAACACGGAGTAATTTAATGAGTGGAACACACTGTTCTCTGTCAGAGTATGATTAGGATTTAAAATTTAAAGATAAACAATTGGATGTCGTTCAGAGAATTGCTAGTCAAAAGGAAGAGTTGGCAACAATTTGACCGTTACAACTTTAAAACGATTAATACAACAGATATTTCGGTTCCGATAGGTAAATAAATATATAGATAGTCACTTTAGATGCTTGAAATGTTAATTCAATGCATACTTTCTTAGATTTATTGTCTTAAAACCAAGCGAATAGCTCCTCTCCCTCGTGGGAGAGGAGATCATCCCCGTGTTTTTGTTATATGAACCGTTCTGACCGTACACAGCCAAATGAAAAATCGAAATCGTAAAAAGGGCTGGTAAAGTCCGAGAAGGCTCGGATTAATAGCTATGTTGCTGTTGCCCACCCCACCCACTACAACCATCCATCCCCCTCCCCTACGGTTGAGTATGCATTTATAATTATATATACTGATGACGTTCAACCCAGTCTTTTAAAAAGTTAATGTCTACAGTTCTTATTTTGGTTACATTTATATTTCTATAGGCTGGAAAAGCTAATCAAGTTGCTGCTGCCAAATTGAAGAGGCAGAAAGATAATGCCATGGACGAGAATACTCCACGATTCTTTGTACTTTCTACCTGACCAAAGTATGAAGGTATATAACTGTTTTGTATTAAACAATTGGTAATGGTTAACAAAAAAAAAGTTTGCTGTTTGAAAAATCAATGTGCTGAAGTTTGTACTAATTAACTCAAGGTTATTTATATATATAGTTCAAACAAAAACACTGCAGCTTCAAAAACAGTATTTGTTGTTGTTAACTGTAAGTTTAAAGGGGGAAAGCACATACATGTAAAACATGATGGCTAAATGGCCCTGAACACTCACCCTATTGTATCATTTCATTGTAGACACTTGCAACAGTCGCACACAAACGTTTGTGATAAAAGAGTTCTAGCTGGTAATCTTGGAAAACACTTTATTAAAGATTTAATTAAAACATTAAAACAATAAACTATTTAAAGGGGTTGATGCCCTATTTTCAAACAATGTTTATTTTAAAGGGCTCTGAAAATCTTGAAAAAAGGTGAAAGAATTATCAAAGTGCCATGAAAAATAAAGGAGATATGACCTATTGAAAATTTGCAAAGACGCATAAATGGAGGCGGCCATTTTGGAACGATGACGTCATTGCGTCTTTGTACCATATATGGCATATTGACAAAATGTCTTTTAAAGCAAAGAAAATCACTGCAAATGAAAAATAAGCATACAATTTATACATTTTACATCTGTATATTTATTTTTAAGCCATTTGCAGTTATTTTCTTTGATTTAAAATGTATTTTGTCAATATGACATATTTGATAAGAACGGCGCGATGACGTCGTCGTTCAAAGATGGCCGCCTCCATTTATGTTCTTTGCAAATTTCCAATAGGTCATATCTCCTTTATTTTTCATGGCCTTTTGATAATTTTTTAATTTTTTTTCAAGTTTTTCAGAGCTCTTTAAAATAAACATTGTTTGAAAATAGTGCATCAATCCCTTTAAGGCAGCTGATTAGACACCTGATATATTTTAATGTTTTATGAAAAACTAATTTCAGATTTCGGTTTCTTGGAGAGGTCAAAAATGATGTACGTGCGGATGAGGAGGGATGAGCTTTCACCGTGCATAGATCAAAGTACATCGGAATGAAAAAAACTGACCTTACCAAAATGGTCACCAAGGAAGATTGTCTGTATGGCCATGGGACTGCTGTTTTTACATTGAATCAGAATTTATTAAGGAGGTAGAAGCACCTTTATAAAAAAGACTGATGACTACATGAACAATGCCTCAACAATCATAATAAAACAAACAGTATTTATATATGCCTTCTTCGGATGCATGATATGCCTAATTGAATTGAAATAATTTTAAGATACATATCATTATGTATGTACATTATTAATCATAAATGTTTAAATGTTACTATCTTGTCTTTCAGTAGTACACATACCTGTATAAAAATTAGTTTTTATAGTCCCAATGTAAAAGTCCGGTAGTATGCACTTTCGCATGTTATTCATTGCGTACATAAGGCAAAATAAACAATATGTGTGGTTCCGGTTACATCTGGGAAAACTTTTTTATTTTGGTGACCAAATTTCGAACCAGTAAAAAAGCCTGGACTGGAAGTTGGTCTTGCTTCATGTTACCTTGTAAATTCCTCCATCATGTTAGCTAGTGTTCATAAATAAACCTAATTGCCTAATGCCGTAATATTGTTCGATACAGATTTCTAAGTCCAAGATTAAAATTGAGGAGGCTGCCATCTAGCTTTTAATACCGGAAGTGCCACATTCGGAATGACGAAGATACGCCTCATATACTTTCGTACTTTTTCTCGAAAAAATACAAAAAAAAAATAGGGTTGGTGAAAAAAGCCCAATAATATAGGGTCGGTCGGGTAAACGGAACCACACATTATTTTATTTGGCCTGACGTATAGGAAACAAGAGACCTTGTTCAATGTTAAGATTTGTTGGTTTGAAACACTGTGTCAGTTTTAATGGTGGTGCCGAAGACCTCAGAATTGTTTAATATTGTAGAGTCTAATCCATTCGCTTAGGAACCGTGTATGTGCCCCAGCTGGATTTGAACCCAAGATGTTGGTGATCTTGAAAAAAATGTCTGCATGACCAATTGGTTATGACGGACCGTCAAACACTATGAGATCATTAAATACTTTTTACCTCTTTAAGTAAGCTATATAATTATATTGAGCTTGTGTGATAGGGCGTTGTCTGTCATTTATTCTCCATGTATCGCTTGCGGTCATTTTTGTTACGGCGCATTTGTGTTAATGGCAAACTCACCAGCCATTTTGTATGCATTCAGAGAGTAAAAACACACCTGAGGGCTTATGTCGCTCACTTTGGTCACATCGCTAACCTGGTAGTTCTCACATGCTCACCTTGCTAACAGTTGCTCATCTCACTCGCGTGAGCTCTACCTACTTTCCGTGTTAAAATTTAAAAAAAGTTAAAAGTTAAGAGTGATATTCTGACTGGGATGTCACTGGAATCCAACTGATATTCTATGGTGGGATCACACTTGAGATTTTTGGCGGGATCCCAGCGAGATTATTGGGAGATATTCCAGTGGGAACGCACCCTGCTGGAAATATTGCCCAATAGTCTCGCTGGATCCCACATATTTTCCAATAGGGATCCCACCTATACCACTGGGAAATCGCCCAAAAATTGTCGGTTAGTTGAATATGAACCTTATGATTTAGTGATTGTTTACTTGTTAAATTGTAACAGGTAGAAATGTTCCTCTGCTGATGACAGCATTCTTACGTCTGAGAGCTTCGTATTTATGGGAACGGTTCAAGAATTGTTCTTGAACAACTGTTCAAGAACTGCTTAAAAATTGTTCTTATCAGTTCTTGAACAGTTCTTGTCCAAAACATTAAATGCCTCAAAATTCTTGAACATTTTGTTCAGGAAATGTTCCAGAATTTATAAGTTCAAAAACGTTTTGTTAGAACAGTTCTTGAACAACAAAGTTCTTGAACAGTTCTTGAACAAAAAGTTAAAGAATCTTGGGTCATTTAACGTTTTGGACAAGAAACGGTTTAAGAGCGATTCTTGAGCAGTTCTTGAGTAGATTTTCAAGAACAATTCAAGAACTATTCCTGAACAGTTCTTGAAATTTTCGCGGGGATAATTACATCAACACAGTGGCTAGAAAAGCCGATCTGAGCTGGTCGCGGCAAATTCCGTATAATTCCAACATTTTAGTTAAAGACTTACGATAATAAGTATTAAATAGTATAACTGCTGTGAACGAAATATCGAAAATCTAGCTGGAAGAGTTTATGGAAGTGTAAACTTCTTGAAAACCATGACACATGATATGTTCATCCTTTATATACTTGAAACTGCAATCTAGTGTGACCGATGCATGTCGACCGAGTCCTTGGCATCTCCTTCCAAGTGGGTTTTGATTATAATCACAATATGCAACATGTTGTAATATAAAAAATATTTACTCATTTTATCTGAGGTTGCCGTCCAAATATAACCCAATATGTTGTATCAACGGGACGTAAAACCTCATTTCATTCATTCATAATTGCAATGAACACATGTATAATAATATGAAATGAGTAACACTATAATTATGTGAATAATTGTTACAAATGTTTGTATGTTCAGTTTTGTATGTAATGTGCCAGATCTCTGCCAGGAATCGAACCTGGATCTCTTTTCTTGAAGGAAAATCATTCTTCCTAACACTACAAAGATGCATCCCAACAACACAACTGAGTGTACAAAAACTAACCAAAATTACAAGTAACTTGAAGAAACTAATATAACCCGCCAAATAACAGCAACATTACACTACAAAGTTGTTTACCAAAACTCTATCCAGGTGTTCAGAGCATATAATAATGTATATATGCCAATTAGAAGTATAGGTTCACGGGTTCTATAATACCTGGAATGTCATATGTTACATTCAGAGTTGAACTTTTTTTTCAAGTAAACAATACGACGCAAATAAACTATTAAACTAATTGGTAAAATGCATGTTAAACAGTGGACTTTTGGTTTAAATTGTCCTATAATTTGTAAGGTAATGCATAATTTAACTGATGCGGTCTTATACCGAGGTTAACTGACAACATCACAGAGAAACGTTCACGTTGTATCGTCAACTTGTATGTGTTTTTGTGATAAATAGAACCTCACAATATCTTGCTAAAAGAAAGTAATACAAAAGTGCCTAGCGACCTACCCTATTTTTAGAGCATACAATAGGAAACACATCTATATTTTTCTTTTTGGCCTCAGTAAGAGTTGGGCAAATTCCCAGATTCCTATTTATCTCCCTCCCTCCCTCCCTCCCTCCCTCCCTCCCTCCCTCCCTCCCTCCCTCCCTCCCTCCCTCCCTCCCTCCCTCCCTCCCTCCCTCCCTCCCTCCCTCCCTCCCTCCCTCCCTCCCTCCCTCCCTCCTCCCTCCCTCCCCCTCTCTCTCTCTCTCTCTCTCTCTTTCTCTCTCTCTCTCTCTCTCTCTCTCACTCTCTCTCTCTCTCTCTCTGGGCAGCTCTAAATAGTATATACTGTAATGTGTTCATCAGCTTAGTAAGCACTGCTCCTTAAATTCTTTATGACACACATGCTTGCACTCACAGGGTGTGGTATCATATACCACTACAACTATATACATATAATACATATGTATTATATGTATATAAGCAAGGCCTTCCCCAGGAATGTTTTAAGAAGTAGGGGCATAAGTACGGACGACAAACTGGGGGATGGACCGATGAAAAGAAAATATTTGGCATATATCTAGTATCTTAAGAAATTGAGTAAAAAAGATATTTAAACTATCATTTTACTCTGAATTTATTATTTTATTTCATCTATTAATTTAGGGAAAATAAATTAAAATCTTTAACGTCATCGATACTCGAATTGATCTGACAGGCATGCCGGTACAGCTGCAATCTTCTAGTTTTCTAATTATCAAACAATGATTGACTGATCCCATTACGATAGTATAAAAGGATATAGAGAAGAAGAGATCTTACCCGTGAGGGTGTGCAGCAGTTTAGAGAAAAAGAGATAGTTATAGTACATGTATGTTTTACTTAACTATATGCATATACTACTACTAAGAGAATATATTCTTAGGTCACTGATATGCTATATCACTATCTCTTCTTTTATTTATGCTTCTATACTATCGTAATGCAAGCCTGTGAATTTTATTACTCATTCAAATTACCTACCATCATAAATCAAACATCTAATATACCGTTACGACGAACAAATCTAACTTCTCGTAAGACGATATCCTTTAAATTTCCAATCACAAGAGCATATTATGTAATTAAGTGTGTTTGTAGTTTTAAGGATTATATTCCTTCCACCTTTTAACCATTAGGAAATCCTACAGGTATGCTACAATAGAGTCTGGACTAACTTAAGTAATTAATCAAATTGAATATTAATCCAATAATATAGCATAAAGGGTGCGAACAAATCAGTCTGCAAACAGTGCCAAACACGCGCCGTGTCTTTTTGTGTATTTCACTGACAAAAAGTGCCTGTAGCATGTACACAGCAAACGTGTAGTCCAGTTTGGCAGCTACTGACCTAGTTAGTGATCAGTATTACCTGAGGTGCAGTAAATGTCCACGACTGCATAGACACTAATAATAAAAAACAAGAGGTCAATGACCTTGAAGCTCTACTGATAGGTTTGGATAGCTAGATCAGCATTCCTTTTAAGTTTCATGAAAATCTGTCAAGTAGTTTCAGAGGAGTAGCTGATGTTTTTAGAAAAAGTCCCATATCAATATCACTTATAGTTTTAAAGAAGTAGGTGCTACAAACTTGTTTTTGTTTTTAATGTATTTTTAGCCTTGGCGGCCATCTTGAATTTTCGATCGACCTGACTTTTTGCTAGAATCAGCTTAACATCAAGTGCAACATTCCTGTGACATTTCCTGAAAATCTGTTAAGTAGTTTCAAGTAGTGGTCGCTACAATTTTTTACTATCTAACTCTTGTAAACAAAGATGACCGCTTGCAGCCATGTTTAACGTCGAATCAAAATGATTTTCAATAAGGACCAACATCATGTCATGCTGATCATTTTAGAAAAAGTCTCCCATATCAATATCGCTTATAGGTTTCCAGAAGTAGTCGCTACAATGTTGTTTTTTAAAAATCTATTTTTAGCAGTGGCGACAATCTTGAATTTCCGGCCGACCTGACATTTTGCTAGAATCAACTAGACATCAAGAGCAACATTCCTGTGAAGCTTCATGAACATCTGTCAAGTAGTTTCAGAGGAGTAGTCGCTACAAGTTTTTACTATATAACTCTATGTAAACAAAGATGGCCACTGGCGTTCATGTTTAACGTCGAATCAAAATAATTTTCGACAAGGATCAACAACTAGTCATGCTGATCATTTTATAAAAAGTCCCTTATCAATATCACATAGTTTTCAAGAAGTAGTCGCTACAAATTTGTTTTTTAAAAATCTATTTTTAACCGTGGCGGCCATCTTGAATTTCCGTTTACTGCCGACCTGAAATTTTGCTACAATCAACTAGACATCAAGAGTAACATTCATGTCAAGTTTCATGAAATTCCATCAATATCAGAGGAGTAGTCGCCACAAGTTTTTCCTATATAATTCTATGTAAAAAAGAAGGCCGCTGTCGGCCTTGGTTGGCATCCAATCAAAATGAACTTTAATTAGGACCAACTACATGTCGTGCCAGTCATTTTGGAAAAGGTTCATAAACAATATTTTTTGAGAAGTAGTCGCCACAACATCGCATTTTTAAAATCTATTTTTAGCCGTGGCGACAATTCTTGAATTTCCGGCCGACCTGACTTTTTGCTAGGATCAACTAGACATCAAGAGCAACATTCCTGTGAAATTTCATGAAAATCCATCAAGTAGTTTAAGATGGGTAGTCGCCACAAAAAAGTTTACAGACGGACAGACAGACGGACGGACGAGTTTGAGCTAAAAATAGTTGTCAACACGTTATTGTATACAAGAAAAATATCTTTGTTATTTGAAGGCCTGAAGCTATTGGATTTTACGATCTCGGATTAAACAACCAATCACGTCATGTCTGTTCAGGGGTGTCATTAACTTTTCAAGTAAACAGCCTAGAGAGCAGTCTGGGGAGCAACCGGGCATTCTTGTAAGAAGAAGAAAAAGAAGAAGAAGAAGAAGTGAAGAAGAAAAAGAAGAAGAAGAAGAAGAAGAAGAAGAAGAAGAAGAAGAAGAAGAAGAAGAAGAAGAAGAAGAAGAAGAAGAAGAAGAAGAAGAAGAAGAAGAAGAAGAAGGCGTTTAGGTCAGAGAAGGCTCGGATTAAGTAGCCGTGTAGACAAGTCAAAGTTGCATGGGGAAATTCCTGCCTGCCGCCTATTAGTGACACCCGTGCTGTTTCAGAAGTTAAGGGATCGCAGCGCCGTTACGCAATAAATGGCTTGGGAAGGTTATTTATATAGGTTTAGTACCACTGATTACATGTAAACCTCCGGCGTGTAGTCGAATGTAGTTCCTATAATAACCAGGAATGCAAGAGTTATTGACTGGACACAATTTGATTTTTGACCTCTAAATGTGACCTTGACCTTGGAGCCACGGACCTGGGTTTTATGCGCGACACGTCGTCTAGTTGTGGTGAGCAATTGTGCCAAGTTATTTGAAAATCTTTCCATGAATGGCAGAGTTATTAACCGGACACGAAAGCACTTTGTTTTGACTTTTGACCTCTAAGTGTGACCTTGACCTTGGAGCCACGGACCTGTATTTTATGCGCGGCACGTCGTCTTGTTGTGGTAAGCAATTGTGCGAAGTTATTTGAAAATCCGTCCATTATTGTCAGAGTTATTAAGCGGACACGATTGTACAGACGAATTAACGGACAGACAGTCCGACTACTATATGCCCTCCTTCGGCGGCATAAAAAAGTAATCCCTCCTTTTTTGATGGAAATGGGCATTATAAGTAGGGGAAAACTGCTCATTTCTATTAGTTTTTGTGGTTGTATGTATAATAAGCGTATTAATAGGTTTTAATGGATCACAGATGAACATTTTTGCAATTTCGACTATATCATTACACTTTGTGAGCCATGGAAATAGTCAATCAATGAAAACAGCTGTACAGTTGACCTGTTTAGTAAACAAACAAGAACTTTCTTACATGCCCACATGTTCTGGTGATTTTTCATGTTGAAAATTAGATTTCTATATGAACATTACACTGCTGCATTATCCATACTTGAGTTGAATTTGCAGCAAATCATTAATATGTGACATTTTAAGATTGGTGTCTATGGGGAAAACAATTAGTAGTTTCATACCTTAAAGAGATACGTGCAGTAATTAGGACTCGCTCAGATTCGTAATTAGGGACACTTTTCCGATAACAACTGGTAAAATAAGCTTAGAGATAAGTTTTCCATAGTTGTTTACATAGATTTTGGGTGTGTTTAGCCCAATTTTGTCTATAAAAGCCGTAATTTTGAGTTTCGTTTTATTTTCGTGTTTAAAATGACGTGTTTTGTGAAGTGTTTGCAATTGAGCTTTGTTTTTTTTTGTATCAATATGTATGATTGCATGTTTGGAACATGTTTTCATGAATTATATCTGCATGGCAAAACATAATAATCATCTCCAAAATCACAAGGGTTAGAGCTCAGATATTTTATATGTAGCCTCATCTAATCTACCGAGTTTGTTCAGATGGAGCACGTAAAATGTATAAAGTGTTCTTAAAATAACTTGACTTAAACATTGAACGATGATTTGTTTGTTCAAAATTATTTCAATATGACTTATGCCATGCATATATATGTTTGTAGGACACTGCTCAATGGTAGGAGTAGAAACAGGAAAAGTTCTCACTTATGTCGTCAGATCGAAAACCTGCCGGGTGCGTGACAGTGCTTTTAAACTGGATAAGTCTTCTACAGTAACCCATGAATGTAGGAGAAATTATGATGGAAGCGCCAAATGTATGGAGCCCGACATTGTTGTGTCAATGGTTGAATCTGTACATACATCAGATGTAAAAACATCAACGATCATTGCTGATGATGACACATCAACAATTGGAAGACTAAGAGCAGAGGTTGATCCAGCTTGAGTAAACAATCCGTCAAAAACCATGTTAGAAAAAACTTTGCAAATAGTCTGTTTGCACTACAAAGGGAGCACAAATCTGTTACTTCTAAAGTCATGTATGAATTACAAAAATGCTTTAACTATGGATATTTATCTTTTGAAAGTAAGAATAGTTTGAATAGTTCACAAGGAAGAGTTATATTTGAGCGACTTTCTGTCCTCCGACAGCTCTTGTTTACGCTTTAAAGAGTCCTACGGACGCTGATTTTTTCAGCAGAGCTTATGCCGTGGTGCGGCGTCCGTCGTCCGTCCGTCAGTAAACATTTTTTTATGGCGACTACTCCTCTGAAACTACTTGACAATTTTTTACAGGAATGTTGCTCTTGATGTCTAGTTGATCCTAAAAAAAATTCAGATTGGCCGGAAATTCAAGATGGCCGCCACGGTTAAAAATATATCTTAAAAATACAACGTTGTGGCGACTACTTCTCAAAGACCATAAGTGGTATTGATTTGGAACCTTTACTAAAATGACTGGCATGACATGTAGCCTAGTTGGTCCTAAACAAAATTTTGATTCAATGTCAAACATGGCCGCTAGCGGGACATCTTTGTTTACATAGCGTTATATATTGAAAACTTGTAGCGACTACTTCTCTGAAACAACTTGATGGATTTTAATGAAACTTCAAACGATCGTTGCCTTAATGTCTAGTTGGTCCTAGCAAAAATTCAGGTTGATGTGATATCCAAGATAGCCACCAAAGCTTAAAATATTTTTAAAAAAATAAGTTTGTAGCGACTACTCCTCCGAAACTATAAGTGATATTGATATGGGACCTTTTCTAAAATGATCAGTATGACATGATGTTGAGCCTTGATGAAAATCATTTTTATTCAACATTAAATATGGCTGTCTAGCGGTCATCTTTATTTACATTATAGGAAACACTTGCGGCGACTACTCCTCTGAAAGTACTTGATAGATGTTCATGAAGCTGTACTGGAATGTTGCTGTTGATGTCTAGTTGGTTTTAAGTACAAATATGGTCGGCAAGAATTTCCACAGCTAACAAAGATTTTAAAATTACAACTTTGTGGCGATCATAAATGGTATCGATTTGGCATGATATGTAGTTGGTCCTATTTTGAGAGGGGTTCAAATCATTCGCTGTTGTTTAAGCCCCTCCTGTCAATAATGCCCCGACGAAGCTCCAGCTGTCAATTATGCCCCTAAATGGCGTTTCACAACAAAAGGGACGCAACACGTATATACTGCGATTTTATTGTGAAAACGCCATTTATAACAGATTAAGGGGAGGAAGTTTTGTATTGTAATCGTTTAGTTGAAACACACGTCGATATTGAAAAAAACACATGCTATAGTGTTAGAGTTATAAAATAGATTAGATGTATATGTTTCTTATATTTTGCCACCTTCTACACGCAATTTCATTTATTATGTGCAATTCTGTTGACGAATAACCGATTACCACGTGTATAGCTCTCCCTGCACACGGACCTATGACTTTACACACACCTCCTTCTGAGGATGGCATACTTTCATAGTAGGTTTACCAGAGGAAATCGAACCTGTGAAGTCTGGGACGAGAGGCAAGTATGACCAAGTATGCTAACCACTCATCCATCCCAACAATATGACTGGAAGAAATTGTTATTTTCAATAGACAGATTAAAGGAAATAAACATAAAAAAGACAACAAAAAAATAAAAACAAATCAGAAAAAAACTTGTTTTGTTATATTATATTTCTGTATAGAATAGACATGTATACAAACATCAAAATATATTTAAAAAAAAATAAAAACCGTACACCAAAAACAATCCTACCCAAAATTCCTACCCCATAGTGGTCTCTTACATGGGGTATGATTGCTTTTGACTATGGTCTCTTACATGGTGTATGCTTGATTTTGACTATGGTCTCTTACACGGCGTCGAATTGTTTTTCACTATGGTCTCTTACATGGGGTAGGATTGTTTCTGGTGTACAGTTTTTCATTTATTGATATGCTCTGATGTTGTGCTCTGCTGTTGTACATGTCTACTACAGTCTCTTATATGGGGTAGGAATTTTGGTGTACAGTTTTGCAATTATTTGATATGTTTTGATATTTGTATACAAGTCCAGACAAAAACAAACAATCAGATTTTTTGATTTTTTTAAGATCTTTTTGTTTTTAAAGATTTTTTTAGGTCCAAACGCGTTCCTTCAACCTTTGTTTCAATACCGTTCTTCTAGTTACAATTGATTTCAAATCGGGTCCTGATATGGTCTGGGATGTCATGTTCTCAGGTGGATATAATATATCGGCATGGAGTGTCTTCGATTCCTAGCACACATTCTCAAATTCACAAAAAGCGGAGTATACATCTGTCATGATGCTATGCATAACGTTCACGCAATAACTTTCACGCACAGTGCCGTAACCAGACATAAACTGACACCGAGGCAAAGAAATATATTGGGTGAGAAGTGGGTCGTGGGTCGGGTAGGGCAAGGGCGGATCCGGGGGGTATTGGTGCACCAGGCTAAAATCTGAAAAGTAATAATTATATGCATATAGTAAGCTTTTGTTGGTTGGGGTGTACAGGTGGTAGTGGGATGGGTCTAGGGGCGGGTCCAGTGCAGGCACCGGAAGCACCCCTACCTAAAATCTCAAACGTATGTACTTTGATTGTTCTTTGGTTGTTAGTTAGGCAGTGGGGTGGGGGCATGGGCGGATCCAGTTTGCATAAATCCATAAAATAAAGTCTTCTTACTTTAGAAAAAATCTGGGGAGCATGCACCGTCCTCAGGGGCGGATAAAGGATTTGACATTGGGGGTGGAGCGCAAGTTTAAAAAAAAAAGTTATAACCAAAACACACGCACTCACGCACGCACTCAAGTTAAGGGGTGATGCGCAACTTTAAAAAAACACTTTTTACAGCCAACCCACAACCACTGCCCCCTACCCCAAAAAAAACCACAAACAACACTCAACAGCAACAACAACAAAAAGCACAAAGCACAAAACAACAACAACTTTTTGTCACGTAATGCGTACAAGTCACATATTGCATATTAATTTTTGACGCATTATATGAATAATCACATTCGCCTCCTATTTAAAAAATAATTAGGAAGTAGTAACGGCTTAGGAAATAAACAGTAGGCGAATGTGAGAATACATACAGGGGAGAAGCCATATAAATCAAATATTTTAAGCAATTCTGTTATATTTTGTTAAATGATAGCAAGTGATAATGTCTAGGTGATGTGAGAGATATCCTGATAAGAGAAATACGATGTCTCTGTCATCTGTTAACCTTCATTTTGTTCCCCGTGAGGTTGCGGGGTAGACCCAACCCCGCCCCTCCTCCGCCACCACCACCCCACACACATTCATATTCATTTTGTCATTTTTTATCATGCCCATCATGACACCGCGTATGCAAACGTGGAAACGTGGCTCCATCGGAAATGGAGTGTCTATTATAGAATTTGCAGCAATTCTGCAGTTTTGCAGGTAAGAAGGTTCTAGGCCCAGTCTTCATATTTTATCTAGATGTAAATGGAGGATGAGCCTGGCGCGTTCGTTCCTGTTAGGCGCCATATAAACTTTCATGTGTTGTTGCTCCTTAATACACAAATCAATTCAATTTACTTTTTTAAACAGTAGTCGAATGTGAGTATGCATACAGAAGAGAAGCCATATAAGCTACATACATTAAGATATTAGGCGATATGAGAGATGTTTCTATTGTCCTTTAATTTTCCGAATATGCCTAGTTACTCATTTTAGCAAAGTAGAAGTTACTAGTGCTAATTAACTGCTATACCAGCCGCAATTACGCATTAATCGTGGATATGAATGTGTATGCTCTTTTTTAATTCAAATTTCCTAAGCAGTTACTACTTTCTAATTAGAAGTAGAAGTTACTAGTGCCTAGGAATTAACTGAACTATTAGCCGATACATTGAGTATACAGGAGAAATACCATATTAACGAAATAAAAACTTAATATATGTGACTTATTTGGATTTTATCCTGCATGAATACACACATTCGCCTACTGTTTAAAATAATTACACATAAAGGGTGTTAGAGACATCTCTCACATCGCCTAGAAATTACCACTTACTATTTAAAAAAAAAAAACACTGTCTTTTAGCTTAATTATCACCTCTTCCTTCTATAATGTACCAGTCGGTTTATTTGCAAGAACACGATTTATTAATTACATGTGAATTGATGAATACTATTGGTATATTATTTGTTACCTTATCAAACCATGTACAAATGCATAGGGAATCTGCATATTATATAAGAACAATGTTCGTGTGGGGTGTGTGTTGTGGGGGCTGCGGGGAGGGACATACTCTACCCACCCCTTTCAGATTAGGGGGAGAGGTGTTGTCCCCGCTGTTCCTAATTATAGATACTGCACACGGTCTAGTCTAATTATCATGGCAGCATCGTTTCCGAGGAAAGCTCCACGGGCATTTTGCCTCATTGACACAGACATTCAAAGAGATATGTCATGAGCATATATACGGTATGACTCTTCCTACATGGGACTGGTCTACGTCTTAACATTTCCTTCGAAGGATGGCATAAGATGCACAGTACATTGCCCGAATAATGAAAGGTCATTTGCCCAAAACCCTCACTCGGAAAAAAACATTGCTTGCAATTGTTAGAGTAAGCGAAATGACAAGTGTGCGTACACACTGGTGAGAAACCGTTTAAGGTACAATATCAGAGTTTATGAATATATCGTCCCTTTCGCGTATCAATCAATTCACCTAAGCAATTTATTATGTCCCTCAGAACTGTTCTGACGCTAGCTGTATTGATATTGTCCTTGAGGACAGTACTGAACCCAGAGAAGCTGGCAGGTGATATTTTCACAGAGATTAGTATTGACTGTATCCGTTTATTGTTTCGCTGAGGACTGTTCTGACACACGATTTAAAAGAACCTTATTACATTAAAGCAGACCATTTCTAAAAATAAAAATATCCTTTAGTTTAAATACCACACATTTTTTCTGTCATTATAAAGTACCAGTAGCTTTATATGCAAGAACATGATGTCTTAGTACAATGTGACTTGATTAATACTTTTGGTATATTCTAGCAGCGAGAATAGTAGCTCTTATGGTGCATACGTACAACAGAGTTACTGTGATGCCCTTTTAGAATAAGTAGGTATCAGGGTCGACCATATCAAGACAGGTTCATGAAGAGATCAAGCAATGCATGCATAAACAGCCGCCATACAGCAATAGATTAAACGTTAACAACCAAGCGTGCATGCATAAAACTCACCAAAGAGAATAATACCTCATCGATCTAGACATTTTCGTACGACTAGTTAATGTTTTTCAGGTGAATATCTCTGGAATTTTTACATTTCGACATATCTCGCGCTGACACGTATTTTGTGTTTTGAAACTTAAACCCGAACACAGCTAACACAAATCGACAGGCAAACGTCAGATATGTGAGTAGGTTGAGTTTCCAAGTACAAATTAAGACGAGGTGCGGGGAATATACTCTGTCCACCCGTCTCAGGTTATGGGAAAAGGTGCTAGCCCACTTTTCTTTTTTTTTAAACTACACACATTCATTTCTGATTATCATGACAGCCGCTTTTGATGAATGACCGTTCACTATTCGGGCAAGGTACATGTACTGTGAAACTGCCATCCTTCGAAGGGGATGTTAAGCCGTTGACCAGGCGTATGTACGGGAAGGGCCACACCCTATATATTTATGCTCCTTACACATTTTGCTGTAATTCTGTGTTAATCAGTGACAACATGCCAGCAAAGCCTTTCTCGGAAACGAACTCACTTGGGGAAAAAACATTGCTTGCAAACAGGTAGGGTAAACGAAAAGACAAGTATGCATACACACTGGTGAGAAACCGTTTAAGGATATGACTATATTGTCCCTTTGGTCTTTCAAGGACGTGACCTAAGCAATTTATTTTGTCCTTCAAGACTTTAGTGACGCTAATTCTTGAAATTGTCCTTGAGGACAGTACAAAAACCATGGAAGCCAATAGGTGATATTTTCGTAGAGTTAAGTAGTACTGACTGTATTCGTTTTAGGACAGAACTAACGCTAGCTGTTGATATTGCCTCTGAGGACAGTACTAACGCTAGCTGTTGACATTGCCCCTGAGGACAGGACTAACGCTACCTGTTGATATTGAATTGTGGACGGTACTAACTCTAGCTGTTGATAGTATCCCTATAAGACGCTGGCTGTTGATATTGTTCATGTGGATGTTAAAGACAATAGCTGTTGATATTGTAGTTCTACAGCTAGCTCTTGATAACGCCCCCGAGGACATTACTAACCATAACTGTTGGTATTACACTTAGGACAATACAAACGCTGGCTGTTGATATTGCCCTTGAAGACAATACCAACGCAGGCAGTTGATATTGCCTTTGAGGACAGTATTAACGCTAGCTGCTGATATTGCCTCTGAGGACGGTACTTACGGTAGCAGTTGATATTGCCTCTGGAAAGCGGTACTAGCGCTATATGTTGAAATTGGCCCAGAAGACAGTATACACGCTCCCTGTTGATATTTCCCTTTAGGGCAGTAATATAAGTGGCTATTGATATTGCCAATGAGGACAGTGTTAAAGCTAGCTGTTAATATTATCAATGAGGACAAAACTAACGCTAGCTGTTGATATTGACCCTGGGGACAGTACTAACGCTAGCTGTTGATATAGCCCATTATGACAGTCTTAACGCTACCTGTTGATATTGCTCATGAGCACATTACTAACTCTGGCTATTGATTTTGACACTGAGGACAATACTAACGCAGGCTGTTGATATTGTCCCTGAGGACATTACTTACGCTGGCTGCTGATATTGCCCATTAGGACAGTACTAACGCTGGCTGTTGATGTTGCCCCTTCGGACATTACTAACGTTAGCTGTTGATATTGCCCCTGAGAACAGTACTAACGATAGCTGTTGATTTTGACCCTGTGGACATTACTCACACTGAGAGTGCCCCTGAAGGCAGTACTAACGCTAGATGTCGATTCTCCCCTTAGAACAATAATAATGCTCACTGTATTAATATTGCCCCTGGGGCCAGTATTAACGCTGGCTGTTGATATTGCCAATGACGGCAGTACTAACGCTGGCTGTTGATATTGCCTCGGAGGACAGTACTACCACTAGCTGTTGATATTGTATTTGAGGACAGTACTAATGTTACCCGTTGATGTTGCCTCTCAGGACAGTACTAACGCTCATCATAGTATCTCTATGGTGGTTAAAACAAAGGCTGATGATAGTGCACATGTGGATGTTAAAGACACTAGCTGTTTGTTTCCGTATGGACAGTACATATGCTAGCTGTTGATACCTATGCATGTTACTGACTAGCTGTTGATATTGCACCTGAGGATAGTTCGAACACTAGCGTGTGATAGTGCCCCTGAGGACATTATTAACGCTAGCTGTTGATAATTCACCTTAGGACAGTATTAACGCTAGCTGTTGATATTGCCACTGAGGACAGTAGTTGTTGGTATTGCACTTCAGAACATTACTAACGCTGGCTGTTGATATTGCCACTGAGCACCATACTAACGCAGGCTGTTGATAATACACCTTAGGAGATTACTAACGCTAGCTGTTGATATTGCCACTGAGGACAGTACTTACGTTAGTTGTTGGTATAGCACTTCAGGACAGTACTAACGCTTGCTGTTGATATTGCCACTGAGGACCATACTAACGCAGACTGTTGATATTGAGGACAGTACTAATCCTAGTTGTTGATATGACCCCTGAGGATAGTACTAACACCAGCTGCTGATATTGCCCCTTAAGATAGTACTAACGCTAGCTGTTGATATTGCCCCTGAGGACAGTATTAACACCAGCTGTTGATATGGCCCCTGAGGACAGTACTAACACCAGCTGTTGATATTGACCCTTAGGACAGTACTGTCGCTAGCTGCTGATATTGCCCCTGAGTACTATACTAAACCTAACTGTTGATATTGCCCCTGAGGACATTACTAGACCTAGATGTTGATATGGCCCCTGAGGACAGTACTAACGCCAGCTGTTGATATTGCCCCTAAGGACAGTACTAACGCCAGCTGTTGATATTGCCCCATAGGATAGTCCTAAACCTAGCCGCTGATATTGCCCCTTAGAACAGTAATAACGCTGGCTGTTGATATGCCCCTGAGGATAGTACTAATTATAGATGTTGATACTGCCCCTTTGGATATTATTAAGCTGTTGATATTGCCCCTGAGGAGAGTACTAAACGTAGCTATGATATTGTCCCTAAGGACAGTAATAATCATAGCTGTTGATATGGCCCCTGAGGACTTTACTATCGATAACTGCTGATATTGCCCCTACGGACAGTACTAAACCAAGCTGTTGATATGGCCCCAGAGGACTGAACTAACGTCAGCTGTTGATATTGCCCCTTAGATAGAACCAACCCTAGCTGTTGATATTGCCCCTGAGGACAGTAATAAACCTAGCTGTTGATATAGCCCCTGAGGACAGTACTAACACCAGCTGTTGATATTGGCCCCTAGGACAGTACTATCGCTAGCTGTTGATATTGCTCCTAGGGACAGTACTAAAACTAGCTGTTGATATGGCCCCAGAGGACAGTACTAACGCCAGCTGATATTGACCTGTAGGATAGTACTAAAAGTAAGTATAACCTTAGCTGTTGAAAATGCCCCTTAGAACAATATTAACGTTAGATGTTAGTTTAAACATATTCATTTTACATCGATTGCAACGAAAGCTCAATGAACTTATTTGAATCACTCTCGATGTCTTCCTGGGTAGAACCAGTACTAAGCAAAGCAGATAAAGTGTCTTGCTCAGAGACACAACGCATATGGCAATGGCGGGAATCGAACCCACAACTTTTGGATCATGGGTCCAACGCTCTACCACTAGACCACAGCGCAAACGCTAGATGTTGAAATGGCCCCTGAGGATAGTACTAATTCTAGCTGTTTATATTGCCCCTAAGGACATTACTAAGCTGTTGATATTGCCCCTGAGGACAGTAATAACGCCAGCTGTTGATATTGCCACTTAAGATAGTACTAACGCTAGCTGTTGATATTGACCCTAAGGACAGTACTAACGCCAGCTGTTGATATTTCCCCTTAGGATAGTCCTAAACCTAGCCGTTGATATTGCCCCTTAGAACAATAATAACGCTATCTGTTGATATGGCCCCTGAGAATAGTACTAATTCTAGGTGTTGATATTGCCCCTTAGGACATTATTAAGCTGTTGATATTGCCCCTGAGGAGAGTAATAAACGTAGCTGTTGATATTGCCCCTAAGAACAGTAATAACGCTAGCTGTTAATATGGACCCTGAGGACTTTACTATCGCTAGCTGCTGATATTGGCCCTAGGGACAGGACTAAAACTAGCTGTTGATATGGTCACATAGGACAGTACTAACGTCAGCTGTTGATAATGCCCCTTAAGATAGAACTAACCCTAGCTGTTCATATTGCCCCTGAGGACAGTAATAAACCTAGCTGTTGATATAGCCCGAGAACAGTACTATCGCTAGCTGTTGATACTGCCCCTAGGGAAGGTACTAAAACAAGCTGTTGATATGGCCCCAGAGGACAGTACTAAACCTAGCTGTTTATATTGCCTATGAGGACAGTACTAACGCCAGCTGCTGATATTGCCCCTGAGGACAGTACTAACGCGAGCTGTTGATATTGCCCCTTAAGATAGTACTAACGCTAGCTGTTGATATGGCCCTTAAGACAGTACTATTGCTAGCTGCTGATATTGCCTCTAAAGACGGTACTAAACCTAACTGTTGATATGGCCCCTGAGGACAGTACTAACGCCAGCTGTTGATATTGCCCCTTAAGTGGTACTAACGCTAGCAGTTGATATTGCCCCTAAGTACAGTACTAACGCCAGCTGTTGATATTGCCCCTTAGGATAGCCCTAAACCTAGCCGCTGATATTGCCCCATTAGAACAGTAATAACGCTAGCTGTTGATATGGCCCCTCAGGATAGTACTAGTTCTAGGTGTTGATATTGCCCCTCAGGGTATTATTAAGCTGCTGATATTGCCCTTGAGGACAGTATTAACGTAGCTATGCTATTGTCCCTAAGAACAGTAATAACCCTAGCTGTTGATATGGCCCCTGTTACTATCGATAGCTGCTGATATTGCCCCTAGGGACAGTACTAAAACTAGCTGTGCATACGGCCCCTGAGGACAGTACAAACGTCAGCTGTTGATTTTGCCCCTTAAGACTAACCCTATCTGTTGATATTGCCCCTGAAACCTAGCTGTTGATATAGCCCCTGAGGACAGTACTAACACCAGCTGTTGATACTGGCCCTTAGGACAGTACTATCGCTAGCTGTTGATACTGCCCCCGGGGACGGTACTAAAACTAGCTGTTGATATGACCCCAGAGGACAGTACTAACGCCAGCTGATATTGCCCTTTAGGATAGTACTAAAAGTAAGTATAACCTTAGCTGTTGATAATGGCCTGAGAAAAATATTAACGCTAGATGTTGATATGGCCCTTAGAACAGTAATAACGCTAGCTGTTTATATGGCCCCTGAGGATAGTACTAATTCTAGCTGTTTATATTGCCCCTAAGGACATTACTAAGCTGTTGATATTGCCCCTGAGGACAGTAATTACGCCAGCTGTTGATATTGCCCCTTAAGATAGTACTAACGCTAGCTGTTGATATTGACCCTAAGGACAGTACTAACGCCAGCTGTTGATATGGCCCCTGAGGACAGTACTAACACCAGCTGTTGATATTGACCCTTAGGACAGTACTACCGCTAGCTGCTGATATTTCCTCTAAGGACGGTACTAAACCTAGATGTTTATATGGCCTCTGAGGACAGTACTAACGACAGCTGTTGATATTGTCCCTTAAGATGGTACTAACGCTAGTTGTTGATATTGCCCCTAAGGACAGTAGTAACCCCAGATGTTGATATTGCCCCTTAGGATAGTCCTAAACCTAGCTGTTGAAATTGACCCTAAGGACAGTACTAACGCCAGCTGTTGATATTTCCCCTTAGGATAGTCCTAAACCTAGCCGTTGATATTGCCCCTAAGAACAATAATAACGCTAGCTGTTGATATGGCCCCTGAGGATAGTACTAATTCTAGGCGTTGATATTGCGCATTAGGACATTATAAAGCTGTTGATATTTCCCCAGAGGAGAGTACTAAACGTAGTGGTTGATATTGCTCCTAAGAACAGTAATAACGCTAGCTGTAAATATGAACCCTGAGGACTTTACTATCGCTAGCTGCTGATATTGCCCCTGGAGACAGGACTAAAACTAGCTGTTGATATGGCCACATAGGACAGTATTAACGTCAGCTGTTGATATTGCCCCTGAAGATAGAACTAACCCTAGCTGTTGATATTGCCCCTGAGGAGAGTAATAAACCTAGCTGTTGATATTGACCGATAGGACAGTACTATCGCTAGCTGCTGATATTGCCCCTTAGGACAGTACTAAAACTAGCAGTTGATATGGCCCCAGAGGAAGGTACTAACGTCAGCTGTTGATATTGTCCCTTAAGATAGAACCAACCCTAGCTGTTGATATTACCCCTGGGGACAGTAATACACCTAGCCAATGATATAGTAACTGGGGACAGTACTAACGCCAGCTGTTGATATTGGCCCTTATGACAGTACTATCGCTAGCTGTTGATACTGCCCCTAGGGACTGTACTAAAACTAGCTGTTGATATGGCCCAGAGGACAGTACTAATCCTAGCTGTTTATAGTGCCTATGAGGACAGTACTAACGCCAGCTGCTGATATTGCCCCTGAGGACAGTACTAACGCCAGCTGTTGATATTGCCACTTAAGATGGTTCTAACGCTAGCTGTTGATATTACCCCTAAGGACAGTACTAACGCCAGCTGTTGATATTGCCCCTTAGGATAGTCCTAAACCTAGCCGCTAATATTGCCCCTTAGAACAGTAATAACGCTAACTGTTGATATGGCACCTGAGGATAGTATTAATTCTAGGTGTTGATATTGCCCCTTATGATATTATTAAACCATTGATATTGCCCCTGAGGACAGTACTAAACGTAGCTATGATGTTGTCCCTAAGAACAGTAATAACGCTAGCTGTTGATAAGGCCCCTGAGGACTTTACTATCGATAGCTGCTGATATTGCCCTAGGGCCAGTACTAAAACTAGCTGTTCATATTGCCCCAGAGGACAGTACTAACGTCAGCTGTTGATATTGCCCCTTAAGATAGAAGTAACCCTAGCTATTGATAGTGCCCCTGAGGACAGTAATAAACCTAGCTGTTGATATAGCCCCTGAGGACAGTACTAACACCAGCTGTTGATATTGGCCCTTAGGACAGTACTATCGCTAGCTGTTGATATTGCCCCTTGGGACGGTACTAAAACTAGCTGTTGATATGGCCGAAGAGGACAGTACTAACGCCAGCTGATATTGCCCTGTATAACCTTAGCTGTTGATAATGCACCTTAGAACAATATTAACGCTAGATATTGATATTGCCGTTATCAACATTAATAAACTAGCTGTTGATATGGTCCCTGAGGATAGTACTAATTCTAGCTGTTGATATTGCCCCTAAGAACAGTTATAACGCTAGCTGTTAATATGGACTCTGAGGTCTTTACTATCGCTAGCTGCTGATATTGCGCCTAGGGACAGGACTAAGCGAACTGAAATATATAGAGAATGTGAATTTTGATAAGGTATTCCATTATGAAGACTTAACCATGTTTACAAATCGCATATTGAATAAATCCACGAACTAAAATCACAAAGTAGACCACTGCATTTTCGACAAATTGCAAAAAAAAAACAGAAAGAAAAAGAAAAGGCATTTTACGGTTTAACTGTCGATTTTTAGGTGTTTGTTACACAAATTTTAAAATAACCCGCCAAATTACGACAAAATTACACTACAAAAACAGTTTATCAAAACTCTATCCAGGTATTCATCTCATATAATAATGCATATGTGTCACTTAAAAGTATATGTTTATTCATGGGTTTTTGTAATATCCGTAATTGAATGTGTATTTTTTTTTTTATATTGAATCTATAGAGTTTTTATTCTCAAACGATGTAAGTTATATATATATACCTGGTGGTCAGCAGGTTTATAAACGATGTACATATGTTGTAAAATGTGGCTGTTTTTGGCGAGATAGCTACTTTAACTGCAGTAGCACCTGTATGTCGGATATAGCTTTTAGAGTAAACATCAGTAAACTAACCGTGATCACTAAATGTAATCTATCTCGATGCACTGGGTACCGATTCTTATCTGGAAGCGTTTAATTTGTTTTTATATCTTATATGTATGTTATATTGTCACATTAAATTATACTATTTAAATCAGATAATATGTACTGAGTATTCTTAATTGTCCTGTTTTATCCCAAGGCATTAAATGCCAAGTTTATCAAAACAGCAATGAGCTGGGCATATATAAGGCTTGCAGGCATATTGCAACTCGACATACATGAACTTGGTGCTAACTTGCTAGATAAGAGAGACCGTTGTGAAGCTAGCTTCTTGGATATAACCTTTATGAAGCATTAACATGTTAGTTGTATGTACTTCCTGCTTGATCGCATACATCCTGTTGATGCAGTGGATAGCACGGGGGACTTTAAATTCAGAGGACCCTGGTTCAAGCCTCAACGGAGCTAGTGAATTTTGTGGGTGTGTTCTCGGATTGGGACGTAAACCAGGCGATCCCGTGTATCGCTTGTTTTTTTCTCTCATCATGTTAAAGAAACATAGGTGTCTATTCGTCAGTAGGGCAGGTTCCTAAATGCCTATATAATATATCCACCTCCCCACCCCGCCCCCCCCCCCGCCCCCACACACACTCCCTCTCTCTCTTCATTGGCAATACACCTTCTTTTTTAGGTAATAATCATTCCACTTGCACTTGCATGCGCAAAAGTAGGATTAATGCTTACTATCCTAGGTTAATTCCATACTCTAAATCAAGTACGGAGAACATCATAACCTATGTTTAGATACATATCCTAAGCAGGTGATATTGTAACAACTGCACAAATACTAACAAATAGTTGCCATGGTAAGTAGTTAGTACAGTAATCTGGGTATCAGCCTAAAGATATTTCTTCGTCGACGCCATGTGGTTCCCGGGCAAGAATATATCCAAGCATATGGGTAAAATTTCCCCTAATTCATGTTAATTTTGTCATTTTTGTTCATTATTTTCATCATGAAACCTGTATTGTTTCAGGTGCTACTTCAGTGGTGGCATTGATCGTGGCTCCATCGAAAAATGGAGTGTTTACTAGAGAATTTGCAGCAACTCTGAAGTTCTGCAGGCAAGAAGGTTCTGGGCACATTGTGCAATTTTTTATCCAGATGTTAATGAAGAGTGAGCCGGGTCGAATGTTCATTCCTGTTGGCGCCATATAACATGTTTGTGTTGGTGCCCCGTAAAACCCCAATTCAAATCAATTCATCTTCGTCTGTTCTTTTTTCAGTAACACAAAAAAAGTTCGTGCAAATGCATATATTACTATTTTTACGTGTCATATGCAGAATTCTTCATTGTGTTGTATATGGGTGTGGTAATTCAGGTGTAAAAATCCTTAAAATATGCATACATTGTAATTAAAAAGTATTAAAATAACTTTTAAGATTTTGCGTTGCAATATGCAATGTTTAATTCATGTATTTATGTGTAATACATAATCCAAATATGTAATCATAATAAGTATTGCCATGACGCATACACCTAAAAAATACTTTTGTTAAAAAAAACACGTTAAACCGCACATTTCCTTTATCTAGAATTCTTTGGACTATGTGTCGTCTGTGCAATATATGTGTGTATCAGAACATGTTAATACTATTTATGTTGCAGTTACTTTAAGGAAGGCTTATACTTCCAGTTTGGCATATGTCTCAACTTATCAGGCTTACTGAACACATATGTGCAATGCCATGAACATTGCTTAGTACTTCATTTCATCAATATATCATAACACTCCCTTATTCATATTATATTATTTAAATCATGTAGAAAGGTTGTACATTACTGATTCTTACAAGTTTACACATATATTGTAAAAAATATCAACTAAACTAAATGCATAAAAATGTGTCTATAGTGGGTGGGGTAAATTGACTTCTAATTTAAAGCAAAATAGAGATTTTAAACTGAATTCAGTGCTAAAAAAATAGCTTATTTACGCTTTATGTACTTCAATGAATTGTAAACTTAAGCACATCTTTAAAAAGTACATCAATAATTATTCACACAAGCCTGACATTCAAAAATGAACATCAAAAACTTATATGAAAGCGCTACAATGATAACCTATTAATGTTCGATTTTTTTTTATATAAGCTACCTGTTCCAGATTGCTATCATTGAAAAATGTAATCTATATACATTGCTCTTTTCAAAAAGTGATGGTAGAATTTGTCCCTTGAGTTGGTAACAATATCGAAAATTTTGGGTCCTGGCTCAAGGCCTATATATGCAAACATATATTGAAAATCAAAGTAAATATACCTCCCATGATCAGTGCTATGCAAAGTGGTCTGTGGAACCGTATTTGAGCCAGACCGAATTACGCACACGTGTCCCTCATTACGTGGTCCCGCCTTAATACCATTAAGCGATGGGAAAGCTTATATTAGCAGGATTTTATAACGGATATTTTTGACAATAAAACACGTTTAAAAACATGTTTTACTGAAATAACGCAATAACCTGTTTACAATTACCTATTAAATGTTTTAATTTTACAATTTACACTTTTTTAAAGCCAAAATTAAGGTTTTATTCCATACCCCAGCCAACCCCGCTTTCACTTCTTGGAGACGGGGTTAGATGGGTATGAAAGTCAATACTCGGACCGCGTAATGTAATTCGGTCGAATTAAGGACACGTGTCTAATTCATTGGAAAAAACATATTAGGGACACATGTGGTCCAAGTGCGGTGCATGTACTCACCAACCGTATTACGTACACAAGTGAATAATTGTATTTGTGCTTTATAAATACACGAGTTATTTAAGTATCACCAGAATGGTGGTATTCTATTTTTGTCACTAGGTAGCTACATAACTATCTAGATATTTTTAACGGTTTATCTAGATAACTACAAAATATCTAGATGTCTATCAGGGGCCATATCAACAGATAGAGTTAGTACTGTCCTCAGGGGCAATATCAACAGCTAGCATAAGAACTGACCTCTGGGAAAATATCAACAGCCAGCGTTTAAACATCCATAGGGATATTATCGACATCTAGCGATAGTACTATGCTTAGGAGCAATATCAACAGCTGGCGTTAGTACTGTCCTCTGGGGCCATATCAACTGCTAGTTTCAGTACTGTCCTAAGGGGAAATATCAACAGCTAGCTATAGTACAGTCCTCAGGGGCCATATCAACAGCCAGCGATAACACTGTCATCAGGGGCCATATCAACAGCCAACGTTAGTACTGTCCTTAGGGGCAATATCAACTGCTGGCGTAAGTAGTGTCCTCAGGGCCAATATCAACAGCTGTCGTTAGTACTGTCCTAATGGTCAATATCAACAGCTGGCGTAAGTAGTGTCCTCAGGGCCAATATCATCAGCTAGCATTAGTACTGTCCTCATGGGCAATATCAACAGCTGACGTAAGAACTGACCTCATGGGAATATCAACAGCCAGCGTTTAAACATCCATAGGGATAATTATCTAAATCTAGCGATAGTACTATTCTAAGGGGCAATATCAACAGCTAGTGTTAGTACTGTCCTCTGTGGCCATATCAACAGCTAGTTTTAGTACCGTCCATAGGGGCAGTATCAACAGCTATCGGTCAATATCAACAGCTGGCGTTTGTACCGTCCTTAGGGGCAATATCAGCAGTGGGCGTTAGTACTGTCCTCAGAGGCCATATACACAGCTAGGTTTAGTATTGTCCTCTGGGGCCATATCAACAGCTAATTTTAGTACCGTTCCTAGGGGCAGTATCAACAGCTAGCGATAGTACTGTCCTAAGGGCCAATATCAACAGCTGGCGTTAGTACTGTCCTCAGGTGCTATATCAAGAGCTAGGTTTATTACTGTCCCCAGGGGCAATATCAACAGCTAGGGTTAGTTCTATCTTAAGGGACAATATCAACAGCTGACGTAAGTACTGTCCTCTGTGACCATATCAACAGCTAGTTTTTGTACCGTCCATAGGGGCAGTATCAACAGCTAGCGATAGTACTGTCCTATCGGTCAATATCAACAGCTGGCGTCTGTACCGTCCTTAGGGGCAATATCAGCAGTTGGCGTTAGAACTGTCCTCAATGGCAATATCAACTGCCGGCGTTGGTATTGTCCTCAGTGGCAATATCAACAGCCAGCGTTAGTACTGTCCTCTGGGTCCATATCAACTACAGTTTTAGTACTGTCCTAAGGGGCAATATCAGCAGTTAGCGATAGTACTGTCCTACTGGTCAATATCAACAGCTGGCGTTAGTACTGTCCTTAGGGGCAATATCAGCAGCTGACGATAGTACTGTCCTCAGAGGCCATATAAACAGCTAGGTTTAGTACTGTCCTATGTGGCCATATCAACAGCTAGTTTTAGTACCGTCCCTAAGGGGCAGTATCAACAGCTAGCGATAGTACTGTCCTCGGGCTATATCAACAGCTAGGTTTATTACTGTCCTCAGGGGCAATAAAAACAGCTAGGTTTAGTTCTATCTTCAGGGGCAATATCAACAGCTGACGTTAGTGCTGTCGTCAAGGGCCATATCAACAGTTAGTTTTAGTCCTGTCGCTAGGGGCAATATCAGCAGCTAGCGATAGTAAAGTCCTCAGAGTCCGTATTAACAGCTAGCGTTATTACTATTCTTAGGGGCAATATCAACAGCTAGAATTAGTACTATTCTCAGTGGCCATATCAACAGCTAGTTTATTACTGTTCTAACGGCCATATCAACATCTAGCGTTAATATTGTTCTAAGGTGCATTATCAACAGCTAAGGTTATACAGGGCAATATCAGCTGGCGTTAGTACTGTCTTCTGGGGCCATATCAACAGCTAGTTTTAGTACTGTCCCAAGGGTCAATATCAACAGCTAGCGATAGTACTGTCCTAAGGGCCAATATCAACAGCTGGTGTTAGTACTGTCCTCATGGGCTATATCAACAGCTAGGTTTATTACTGTCCTCAGGGGCACTATCAACAGCTAGGGTTAGTTCTATATTTAGGGGCAATATCAACAGCTGACGTTAGTTCTGTCCTCTGGGGCCATATGAACAGCTAGTTTTAGTACTGGCCTTAGGGCAATATCAGAAGCTATCGATAGTAAAGTCCTCAGGGGCTATATCAACAGCTAGCGTTATTACTGTTCTTAGGGACAACATCATAGCTACGTTTAGTACTGTCCTCAGGGGCAATATCAATGGCTTAATAATATTATGAGGGGCAATATCAACACCTAGAATTAGTACTATCCTCAGGGGCCATATCAACAGTTAGCGTTATCACTGTTCTAAGGGGCAATATTGTAACTGTGTGCCTAATTCAGGATGCCGAGTTTTGCCCACAGTCACAAACTTATATTAAGGGGTTCGTCTGATACTGATAATGTGAGGATTTTAGAAAAGGAAGAAAACATACAACTTCAGTAAATAAATTTATTATGCATCTCTTAATTATCAAACGAGATGTAAGCAGTATATTAGATTATGTCATAACTATCAATTGTCTAAATTCTAACAACTGGTATTATAAATCTCTAAATTCAGTCTCTAATTTCTGACAACTTGTCAGAAATTTATTTAAATAATCCTACTTATTTAATATACTACAAATTTAAATAATTAAATTTGTCTGTTTCTGAATTTATGAAATAAAAATATTCATACCATCTCAGAATTTCTTCGACAGATCTCTCTTTTGAGTATATGACATTCAAAACGTTCTCTCTGTAACGAACATTCTAAGGGCGAACTTATATAGTCTATTCTATCCAATGAAATTGACGCTAACAACAATTAACCAATGAAAAGCGTCGTCTTATTCTATCGCGTGAAATAACAACTGGAGGCTGACATTTTGGCAGAAAAACTGTGTTTCCTAAAGACAAAACATACTTAAATTATGTCGAACATGGATAAAGTTAAATTAAAAGAGCGATTGACATCAATGGAACACTATAACAGGTAATGAATCGTGATATCGGATAACCGATATGTTTTACAACGAACGCAATAATAGTGATCGAGTTTGTGTGTACATGCACAGCATGTCACGTCTACTAATTTCGAAATCTGTCCCAAATCAATGTTTATCGTATTATATGCTATAACAACAGCATTTGCAGTTAATTTAAGTTATGAGAGTAACAACCGTTCGTCAACAACTTTAAATATGCATCAATATTCGGTCATTCTAAAAATAGTAACAACAACAACAACAACATCAACAACGAGTAAAGCACAGGGGCTTGTGGTCACAATCATTACATTGCCCCAACCTGTGAGATATTTGGTCCCCAAATTAATTGTGGACTATCAGGTAGATATTATATATTATTTCATATTAAATACTATGTTATTTAAAACAATTATGTTATTTAAAACATTAAAACGTTAAAAATATTATTTTAGTTTTTAATTGATGAAGATTTATGTAATAAAATTTATTATTTTACTCCTAAGTATGTATTTAGAATGATAACAGGTTAACTAATAAAAGAACAATCTTGCTCAATCCCTACTGTTAATGTTTAAGTTAACCCTAATTGAATTTTTTTTTTACAATAATACAAGGTAAAATGCATACATGTAAATATGGTAATGGTAAATACAATAATACAAGTTAAAACATAATATATATGCATATAAAAATGACAATGGTAACAACGTATTCCGAAAAGGTATGTCCATGGGGTTGATATAGTTCCATAGTTCATAATGGATCATATGAAGTCGTCATTGTTTATGCACTATGTTCTCGATCCAACAATTGCAAGAATATCCTCTATTTCATCCAACGTTCATATAACGCGTATCCATCAATCGAAGATCCATCAATCGTTTACAAATAAATAACATTTATGTTATTTGTCCATGAGATCGATATAGCTCCATAGGTCATAATGGATCGTAAGAAATCGTTAGTGTTTATGCACTATGTTCTCGATCCAGCATATGCAAGAATTTTACACGTTTACTAGACACTTGTAAACAAATATTATTATAATCCAACAATTGCAAGAATATCCTCTATTTCATCCAACGTTCATATAACGCGTATCCATCAATCGAAGAATACTCCATCAATTGTTTACAAATAAATAACGTTTATCTTATTTGTCCATTGTCAATTGTCAGTCATTTGTCGATGAAATCTCAAAAAAAAAACTGGTGATTTGTATTGTGTTTATATGTCTGGGGTTACTGCCTTCTCTGTTTTCCGAAACCAGTCGGAGTGAGACTTCCCAGTGTACCTCCGCAGCTTATCATGATGCACAACCTTAGGTTTGTGTCTAGGACTTTCTTGAATTCGATATAAGATTTCGTTTAATTTGGCAATAATAGTAAATGGTCCTGACCATGATCGTTGTAATTTTGGATTGAGGCCCACTCTTCGTTTTGGGTCAAAATACCAAACAACATCTCCTACATCGAAAGTTATTATATTTACTTTCAAGTCATAATTCTTTTTCATTGTATCAGAGGCTAGTTGCAATTTTTCTCTGGCAAAATCATGTACTTTTTCAATCTTTTTCTCTAATCCATATGCATAAGTTGATTTACACTCATCGTCTAAAGATTCTGTCATTTCAGGTTTGCCGAATACTAAGTCTATAGGCAACCTGATCTCATGACCAAACATCATAGCACAGGGACTCACACCAGTAGTTTCATGTACTGATGACCTGTATGCCATCATTATCAAGGGTATGTATTCATCCCAATCCCTCTGATTTCCAGATATAAATGCAGAAAGCATATTTTTAATTGTCCTATTTGCCCTCTCTATCATACCGTCACTTTGTGGTCTAGCTTTTGTTGTACGAGTTTTCTTTATACCTAATATTTTACACATTTCCTGAAATAGCAGGCTCTCGAAATTAGAACCTTGGTCTGAATGTAGAAAGAGGGGAACCCCATATCTGCACACAAAATTATCTACTAAGGCTCGTGCAGTTGTTTTTGCTTCCATATTTTCCAGTGGAATTGCTTCACACCATTTTGTGAAGTAGTCGCCTACTACCATCAGATATCGATTACCATTTCTAGAACGGGGTAGTGTACCAACAAAATCTATGGCAATCCTCTCCATTGCCACACCCACATTATACTGTTTCATTGGGGCTTTTGCTTTCATGTTTGGAATTTTTCTAGAACCACAAATTTCACAAGTTTTGCACCAATTCTCCACATCTCGTCTTAAGGCATACCAAGAGAATCTTTGCCTTATTTTATGTAAAGTTTTGGACACACCTAAGTGTGCACCTGTTACACTGTTGTGTATTTGGGTCAAAATAAACTCCTTCAAACATTGTGGTACAATAATTTGATGAGTGACATCTCTTCCATCGTCACTCTCCCACTTACGATATAAAACATTGTTCTGCAGGAAGACTGATTCCCACCTATACCAATAGTATTTTAATTCTACCCCAAATTTTGCAATTTCAGACCATTCTGGTTTCTTATCATTTATCTTCCAAATATGAACCACTTTCAGAATAGAGTCCAGTTTCTGAAGTGTTTCTAACTGAGCATAATCTAGATTTTCTAAGTCTACTTCATCAGAGGAACATTTCTCAGCACCTGTTTCAATAATATCAGTGTTCTCACTGTCAACTAAAACATTACTGTTTACAATCACACAATCAGGAATAGAACTGGGTTTGATGTTCTCAATATGTAGAACTGAATTTATCCCCTCTGTATATTGAATGTCTGCCCGGTTACAGTGTTTGCATGGTACATCGTAACACGGTCTTCTAGACAAGGAGTCCGCGTTAGAATTAACACGACCTGGGCGGTAAATAATTTCAAAATCATAAATAGACAAGAAAGTTATCCATCTAGCTAATTGCCCTTCGACCAACTTGAAATTTAAAAGCCATCTTAAACTACCGTGGTCAGTTCTTACAGTAAACCGGTTTCCATACAAGTAGTGGTGGAAGTTTTTTATAGCATTTATAACTGCTAGCAACTCTCTTCTTGTCACACAATAGTGTCTTTCTGCTTTGGAGAAACATTTACTGTAATATGCAATAACCCGTTTCTTTCCATTTTGTACTTGGGAAAGAACAGCACCCTGTCCAATGTTTGACGCATCACAATTAATAATAAAAGTGTCATTTTCGGTTGGGAATGCAAGTATTGGGGCAGTTGTTAAAGTTTCTTTTAAAGCATTGAATGCGTTTTGACACTCCTCAGTCCATTTAAACCTTCTCCCACTTTCAGCCAACTGATGCAGAGGCTTAGCAATATCTGCAAATTTATAGACATAAGATCTATAGTAAGAACATAATGAGACAAAACTTTTAGCCTCTTTAGCATTTTTAGGCACAGGCCAGTCACGTACAGTTTTTATCTTTTCAGGTTGAGTACCTACACCTTCTTCAGTTATCAGGTGTCCCAAGAAGGAGACTTTCGTTTGGAATAGACAACATTTTTTCGGGTTCAACTTGAGATTGGCACCTTTCAGTCTCGAAAAGACCATGGTAAGATTTTCGAGCTGACCTTCGAAATTTACCACTGTATCGTCAGTTCTGGTCCCTATAGGGACACTGAACTCCTTGACTGATTGATATTCACCTACTACAGAATTCTTGTAGATTATATGTTCTTTGTCACTAAAATTTGCTAACCGTATTGGTAGTTTATCACTACTTGGATCAACCAATGTTTTAGCTACCAATATTCCATCTTTGTTTGACATTTTAGGTGATTGCTCTATTATCCCATAAAAATTCTTATCAACCGATTGTAACGTTCTCCCATAAATGATTATTTCAGAATTTGGGGGAACATGTACAGTCTCACAAGCAGCAACTCTACAACAGACTGGTGCCATCATATGATTGACATAACAGGTAACTATTTCTCCATCAACCTTCAGACATTTCTTGCTTATCAAGAGATCACATTTATTAGCTGACATAAAGTCTATGCCTAAAATTCCATCTTGCTGAATATCAGCTACATACACTTCGTGTTTAATCACCCTCTTTTGAAAACAAATCTCAACCATGGCCATTCCGTAAAATGGTACACTATCACCAGTTACAGTAACTAGAGTGCTATTTACACTAGTAAACTTAGGAGTCTCTGACCAACTATCTATTACACTTTTCCTTATAATCGAAACACTTGCTTCACTATCACACAAAAATTCTACTTTGTTGCCATTTACATTAGCTTTCACAAAATAACCTTCATCCTTCCTTAAACTATTTAACTTGAATACTGTGGACCCTGGTTTTGAGTTGGTCGAGTTGCGGTCCCCAGTCTCGACCTGTTCTCGTTTCCCGAGGTTGCTGTTTGGTGAGCAGTCCTATTATCATTTCTAGGGCTTGTTCTATTTTCCCAACTATTCCTACCATAACCATTATTTCCCCAAGACTGATTACTATTGGCATTATTTCTCCAGATATTATTCCCAAATCCATTATTATTTCTTGGGTTGCCTCCCTTGCCATATCTTTGATTGTAACCCCTGTTTTCTTGATTTCGAACGAATCTATTGTCAGACCCCCTGTCCCACTGGCGGTTATTTGCACTAGTTTGAACATTTCTGACTTGCTCAGCAAGTTTGTTTACACTCTCATTTAATTTATCTAACTTGCAAGTCAGATTGTAAGATTGGTTATTAGAAATGCCTTCTCTTTCTACATTCTCAACAACCATTCCTACTGGTCGAGTTCTTAAACGGTCTGCAATTTTATGAGTTTCCATTCTAATAGCCAAAGTTTCGGCCTCGGTCATAGATCTGGGACCTTGCTCTCTTAATCGTAATCTAATATCAGTGTCATTCAGTGCATCAATGAAATGATCTAATGCCAAAGTGTCAATTAGCTCACTACCAGCAGAAGGAAAGGCCAACCTTGTCAGTTTTCGTATATTTTGTGCCAACTCTGGGATAGTCTCCCCTTTTTCTCTCACTCGAGACTTTAATTTTGAACGGAAAATTTCTGCTCTATGAAGCGAACCAAACCTTGTCAGGAGTGCGCTAACTAGACTATCAAAATCTCTCCTTGATTCTTGATCAATTTCACTTAACAGAGAACGTGCAGTTCCAGACAGACTACTGGCCAAATGTAGCGACTTCACAGCATAAGTCCAACCATTGATTTCAGCAATAATGTTGAATTGAGTTAAGTACTCGTCAATATCAGAATTACCATCAAATAGTTGTGGTTTTATTTTTGTTCTCGTGTTTTCTACAAACTGTCGAGTAGGTGAATGCTGTTCATTTCTGTTTTCATTTCTATTTTGAGAATCTATTCTATGAAGATTGCTTTGAGATTTCTGACCAGTCCCAGGATTATGAGAAAAAACATTTGTCTTTTCAACTGTATCTATTCTCATTCTCATATCTTTCATTTGAGAAGACACATCCTCAAATCGTGTCCTAACTTCATCTGCTAAAGATACAATAGCATCTTTCACCTCATTTGCAAATTCTGACAAAGATTTGTCAATCGTTTCTTCAAAACTCCCTAGGGAAGAATTGCTCATTCCAGCCACCTCATTATCTTTTGGAACATGGTCAGTAAGCTCATTATCTGAATCTTCATTAGAATTTCTCTTTGATGGTGTTGTTAAAGGAGAATAAACATGCCTAAATTCATCCATCTCTAATAATCCTCTACCAGTATCAGATATTGCCAGACTTATGAAATCACTAATTTGTATATTTTTCCTGTTTTTCAGATTCGTGTGAAAAACAACAGAAAAGAGAGAGATAAAAAAAAAACCGACAGAAATTGACTTTCGTTTGAACTGTATCTCTTTCTTAAAATAAAATAAAATATTTTATCTTGTCATTCATTTTTCATACAGTCCAACCCATCACAATTCCTGTCATCTCCAATTAGATTAAAAATATAAATAAATAGCTCAAAAATGCAAATCCCACCGCTGCAACCAATCTCTAAATTCAGTCTCTAATTATTTATTTAAATAATCCTACTTATTTAATATACTACAAATTTAAATAATTAAATTTGTCTGTTTCTGAATTTATGAAATAAAAATATTCATACCATCTCAGAATTTCTTCGACAGATCTCTCTTTTGAGTATATGACATTCAAAACGTTCTCTCTGTAACGAACATTCTAAGGGCGAACTTATATAGTCTATTCTATCCAATGAAATTGACGCTAACAACAATTAACCAATGAAAAGCGTCGTCTTATTCTATCGCGTGAAATAACAACTGGAGGCTGACATTTTGGCAGAAAAACTGTGTTTCCTAAAGACAAAACATACTTAAATTATGTCGAACATGGATAAAGTTAAATTAAAAGAGCGATTGACATCAATGGAACACTAAAACAGGTAATTATATCGTGATATCGGATAACCGATATGTTTTACAACGAACGCAATAATAGTGATCGAGTTTGTGTGTACATGCACAGCATGTCACGTCTGCTAATTTCGAAATCTGTCCCAAATCAATGTTTATCGTATTATATGCTATAACAACAGCATTTGCAGTTAATTTAAGTTATGAGAGTAACAACCGTTCGTCAACAACTTTAAATATGCATCAATATTCGGTCATTCTAAAAATGGTAACAACAACAACAACAACATCAACAACGAGTAAAGCACAGGGGCTTGTGGTCACAATCATTACAATATATCAGCGGCTAGGTTTAGGAATATCCTAAGGGGCAATATCAACAGCTGGCGTTAGTACTGACTTAGTGGCAATATCAACAGCTAGCGTTAGTACCATCTTATGGAGCAATATCAAAAGCTGGCGTTAGTAGTGTCCTCTGGGCCATATCAACAGCTAGTTTTAGTACCGTCCCTAGGGGCTGTATCAACAGCTAGCGATAGTACTGTCATAAGGGCCAATATCAACAGCTGGCGTTAGTACTGTCCCCAGGTACTATATCAACAGCTAGGTTTCTTACTGTCCCCAGGGATAATATCAACAACTAGGGTTGGTTCTATTTTAAGGGACAATATCAACAGCTGACGTTAGTACCTTCCTCTGGGGCCATATCAACTGCTAGTTTTAGTACTGTCCTAAGGGGCAATATCAGCAGCTAGCGATAGTACTGTCCTATCGGTCAATATCAACAGCTAGGTTTATTACTGTCCTCAGGGGCAATATCAACAGCTAGGGTTAGTTCTATCTTCAGGGGCAATATCAACAGCTGACGTTAAAACTGTCGTCAATGGCCATCTCAACAGCTAGTTTTAGTCCTGTCCCTAGGGGCAATATCAGCAGCTAGCGATATTAAAGTCCTCAGTGTCCATATTTACAGCTAGCGTTATGACTGTTCTTAGGAGCAATATCAACCACTACGTTTAGTACTCTCCTCTGGGGCAATATCAACAGCTTTATAATGTCCTAAGGCGCAATATCAGCACCTAGAATTAGTACTATCCTCAGGGGCCATATCAACAGCTAGCGTTATTATTGTTCTAAGGGGCAATATCAACGTCTAGGTTTAGGACTATCCTAAGGGGCAATATCAACATCTGGCGTTACTACTGTCCTTAGGGGCAATATCAACAACTAGCGTTAGTACCATCTTAAGGAGCAATATCAACAGCTGTCGTTAGTACTGTCCTCAGGGGCCATATCAACATCTAGGATTAGTACCGTCCTTAGAGGCAATATCAGCAGCTTGCGATAGTACTGTCCTAAGGGTCAATATCAACAGCTGGTGTTAGTACTGTCCTCAGGGGCCATATCAACAGCTGGCGTTAGTACGGTCCTTAGGGTCAATATCAACAGCTAGCGTTAGTAATATCTTAAAGGGCAATATCAACAGCTGGCGTAATTACTGTCCTCAGGGGCAATATCAACAGCTTAGTAATGTCCTTAGGGGCAATATAAACAGCTAGAATTAGTACTATCCTCAGGGGCCATATCAACAGCTAGCGTTATTACTGTGCTAAGGGCCATATCAACATCTAGCGTTAATATTTTTCTCAGGGCATTATCAACAGCTAAGGTTATACTTACTTTTAGTACTATCCTACAGGGCAATATCAGCTGGCGTTAGTACTGTCCTCTGGGGTCATATCAACAGCTAGTTTTAGTACCGTCCCTGGGGGCAGTATCAACAGCTAGCGATAGTACTGTCCTAAGGGCCAGTATCAACAGCTGGTGTTAGTACTGTCCTCAGGGGCTATATCAACAGCTAGGTTTCAGGGGCAATATCAACAGCTAGGGTTAGTCTTAAGTGGCAATATCAACAGCTGACGTTAGTACTATCTTCTGGGGCAATATGCACAGCTAGTTTTAGTACTGTCCCTAGGTGCAATATCAGCAGCTATCGATAGTAAAGTCCTCAGGGGCCATATCAACAGCTAGGGTTATTACTGTTCTTAGGGACAACAGCATAGCTACGTTAATACTGTCCTCAAGGGCAATATCAGCAGATTAATAATATCCTGAGGGGCATTATCAACACCTAGAACTAGTACTATCCGGGGCCATATCAACAGTTAGCGTTATTACTGTTCTAATGGTGCAATATCAGCGGCTAGGTTTAGGGCTATCCTAAAGGGCAATATCAACAGCTGGCATTAGTACTGTACTTAGGGGCAATATAAATTACTAGCGTTAGTACCACTTAAGGGGCAATATCAACAGCTGGCGTTAGTACTGTCCTCAGGGGCCATATCAACAGTTATGTTTAGTACCGTCTTTAGAGGCAATATCAGCAGCTAACGATAGTACTGTCGTAAGTGTCAATATCAACAGATGGTATCAGTACTGTCGTCAAGGGCCATATCAACAGCTAGGTTTAGTACTGTCCTCAGGGGCAATATCAACAGCTAGCGTTAGTACTATCTTAAGGGGCAATATCAACATCTGGCGTTAGTACTGTCCTCAAGGGCAATATCAGCAGCTGGCGTTAGTACTGTCCTCATAGGCAATATAAACAGCTAGGTTTAGTACTGTCCTCTGGGGCCATATCAACAGCTAGTTTTAGTACCGTCCCTAGGGGCAGTATCAACAGCTAGCGATAGTACTGTTCTCGGGCTATATCAACAGCTAGGTTTATTACTGTCCTCAGGGGCAATATGAACAGCTAGGGTTAGTTCTATCTGAAGGGGAAATATCAACAGCTGACGTTAGTACTGTCCTATGTGGCCATATCAACAGCTAGTTTTAGTCCTGTCCCTAGGGGCAATATCAGCAGCTAGCGATAGTAAAGTCCTTAGGGTCCATATTAACAGCTGGCGTTATTACTGTTCTTAGGGGCAATATCAGCAGCTACGTTTATTACTCTCCTCAGGGGCAATATCAACACCTTAGTAATGTCCTGAGGGGCAATATAAACAGCTAGAATTAGTACTATCCTCAGGGGCCATATCAACAGCTAGCGTTTGCGCTGTGGTCTAGTGGTAGAGCGTTGGACCCATGATCCAAATGTCGTGGGTTCGATTCCCGCCATTGCCATATGCGTTGTGTCTCTGAGCAAGACACTTTATCTGCATTGCTTAGTACTGGTTCTACCCAGGAAGACATCGAGAGTGATTCAAATAAGTTCATTGAACTTTCGTTGCAATCGATGTAAAATAAATATGTTTAAACTAACATCTAACGTTAATATTGTTCTAAGGGGCATTATCAACAGCTAAGGTTATACTTACTTTTAGTACTATCCTACAGGTCAATATCAGCTGGCGTTAGTACTGTCCTCTGGGGCCATATCAACAGCTAGTTTTAGTACTGTCCATAGGAGCAATATCAACAGCTAGCGATAGTACTGTCCTAAGGGCCAATATCAACAGCTTGTGTTAGTACTGTCCTCAGGGGCTATATCAACAGCTAGGTTTATTACTGTCCTCAGGGGCAATATCAACAGCTAGGGTTAGTTCTATCTAAGGGGCAATATCAACAGCTGACGTTAGTTCTGTCCTCTGGGGCCATATCAACAGCGTCGTTTAGTACTGTCCGTAGGGGCAATATCAGCAGTTATCGATAGTAAAGTCCTCAGGGGCCATATTAACAGCTAGGGTTATTACTGTCCTTAGGGACAATATCATAGCTACGTTTAGTACTCTCCTCAGGGGCAATATCAACAGCTTAATAATATCCAAAGGGGCAGTATCAACATCTATAATTAGTACTATCCTCAGGCGCATATCAACAGCCAGCGTTATTACTGTTCTAAGGGGCAATATCAGCGGCTAGGTTTAGGACTATCCTAAGCGGCAATATCAACAGCTGGCGTTAGTACTGTCCTTAGGGGCAATATCAACAGCTAGCGTTAGTACCATCTTAAGGGACAATATCAACAGCTGCCGTTAGTACTGTCCTCAGGGGCCATATCAACATCTAGGTTTAGTAATGTCCTCAGGGGCAATATCAACAGCTAGGTTTAGTACTGTCCTCAGGGGCAATATCAGCAGCTAGCGATAGTACTGTCCTAAGGGTCAATATCAACAGCTGGTGTTAGTACTGTCCTCAGGGGCCATATCAACAGCTAGGTTTAGTACTGTCCTCAGGGGCAATATCAACAGCTAGCGTTAGTACTATCTTAAGGGGCAATATCAGCAGCTGGTGTTAGTACTATCCTCAGGGGTCATATCAACAGCTAGGATTAGTACTGTCCCCAATATCAACAGTCTGCGTTAGTATGGTCCTCAGTGGCAATATCAACAGCAAGCGTTAGTACTGTCCTGAAGTGCTATACCAACAACTAACGTAAGTACTGTTCTCAGTGGCAATATCAACAGCTAGCGTTAGTACTCGCCTAAGGTGCATTATCAACGGCCTGCGTTAGTATGGTGCTCAGTGGCAATATCAACAGCCAGCGTTAGTAATGTTCTGAAGTGCAATACCAACAACTACTGTCCTCAGTGGCAATATCAACAGCTAGCGTTAGTACTGTCCTAAGGTGAATTATCAACAGATAGCGTTAATAATGTCCTCAGGGGCACTATCACACGCTAGTGTTCGAACTATCCTCAGGTGCAATATCAACAGCTAGTCAGTAACATGCACAGATATCAACAGCTAGCATATGTACTGTCAATATGGAAACAAACAGCTAGTGTCTTTAACATCCACATGTGCACTATCATCAGCCTTTGTTTTAACCACCATAGAGATACTATGATGAGCGTTAGTACTGTCCTCAGAGGCAACATCAACGGGTAACATTAGTACTGTCCTCAAATACAATATCAACAGCTAGTGGTAGTACTGTCCTCCGAGGCAATATCAACAGCCAGCGTTAGTACTGCCGTCATTGGCAATATCAACAGCCAGCGTTAATACTGGCCCCAGGGGCAATATCAATACAGTGAGCGTTATTATTGTTCTAAGGGGAGTATCGACATCTAGCGTTAGTACTGCCTTCAGGGGCAATCTCAATATATATCGTTAGTATTTGCCTCATTGTCAATATCAACAGCCAGAGTTAGTACTGTTCTCAGGGGCAATATCAACAGCTAACGTTAGTACTGTCCAAAGGGGCAACATCAACAGCCAGTGTTAGTACTGTCCTAATGGACAATATCAACAGCCTGCGTTAGTATTGTCCTCAGTGTCAAAATCAATAGCCAGAGTTAGTAATGTCATAATGGGCTATATCCACAGCTAGCGTTAGTACTGTCCCCAGGGTCAATATCAGGGTCAATATCAACAGCTAGCGTTAGTTTTGTCCTCATGGAAAATATCAACAGCTAGCTTTAACACTGTCCTCATTGGCAATATCAATAGCCACTTATATTACTGCCCTAAAGGGAAATATCAACAGGTAGCGTTTATACTGTTTTCTGGGCCAATTTCAACATATAGCGTTAGTACCGCTTTCCAGAGGCAATATCAACTGCTACCGTAAGTACGTTCCTCAGAGGCAATATCAGCAGCTAGCGTTAGTACTGTCCTCAAAGGCAATATCAACTGCCTGCGTTGGTATTGTCCTCAAGGGCAATATCAACAGCCAGCGTTTGTATTGTCCTAAGTGTAATACCAACAGTTATGGTTAGTAATGTCCTCAGGGGAGTTATCAAGAGCTAGCTGTAGAACTACAATATCAACAGCTATTGTCTTTAACATCCACATGAACAATATCAACAGCCAGCGTCTTATAGGGATACTATCAACAGCTAGAGTTAGTACCGTCCACAAGTCAATATCAACAGGTAGCGTTAGTCCTGTCCTCAGGGGCAATGTCAACAGCTAGCGTTAGTACTGTCCTCAGAGGCAATATCAACAGCTAGCGTTAGTACTGTCCTCAGGGTCAATATCGCCGGCTAGCGTTAGTCCTGTCCTAAAACGAATACAGTCAGTACTACTAAACTCTACGAAAATATCACCTACTGGCTTCCATGGCTTTTGTACTGTCCTCAAGGACAATTTCAAGAATTAGCGTCACCGAAGGACAAAATAAATTGCTTAGGTCACGTCCTTGAAAGACCAAAGGGACAATATAGTCATATCCTTAAACGGTTTCTCACTAGTGTGTATGCATACTTGTCTTTTCGTTTACCCTACCTGTTTGCAAGCAATGTTTTTCCCCAAGTGAGTTCGTTTCCGAGGAAGGCTTTGCTGGCATGTTGTCACTGATTAACACAGAATTACAGCAAAATGTGTAAGGAGCATAATTATATAGGGTGTGGCCCTTCCTGTACATTGGCCTGGTCAACGGCTTAACATCCCCTTCGAAGGATGGCAGTTTCACAGTACATGTACCTTTCCCGAATAGTGAACGGTCATTCATCAAAAGCGGCTGTCATGATAATCAGAAATGAATGTGTGTAGTTGAAAAAAAAGAAAGGTGGGCTAGCACCTCTCCCCATAACCTGAGACGGGTGGACAGAGTATATTCCCCGCACCTCGTCTTGTTTCGTACTTGGAAACTCAGCCTACTCACATATCTGACGTTTGCCTGTTAACGTTGTCGATTTGTGTTAGCTGTGTTCGGGTTTAAGTTTCAAAACACAGAATACGTGTCAGCGCGAGATATGTCGAAATGTAAAAATTCCAGAGATATTCACCTGAAAAACATTAACTAGTCGTACGAAAATGTCTAGATCGATGCGGTATTGTTCTCTTTGGTGAGTTTTATGCATGCACGCTTGGTTGTTAACGTTTAATCTATTGCTGTATGGCGGCTGTTTATGCATGCATTGCTTGATCTCTTCATGAACCTGTCTTGATATGGTCGACCCTGATACCTACTTATTCTAAAAGGGCATCACAGTAACTCTGTTGTACGTATGCACCATAAGAGCTTCTATTCTCGCTGCTAGAATATACCAAAAGTATTAATCAAGTCACATTGTACTAAGACATCATGTTCTTGCATATAAAGCTACTGGTACTTTATAATGACAGAAAAAATGTGTGGTATTTAAACTAAAGGATGTTTTTATTTTTAGAAATGGTCTGCTTTAATGTAATAAGGTTCTTTTAAATCGTGTGTCAGTACAGTCCTCAGCGAAACAATAAACGGATACAGTCAATACTAATCTCTGTGAAAATATCACCTGCCAGCTTCTCTGGGTTCAGTACTATCCTCAAGGACAATATCAATACAGCTAGCGTCAGTACAGTTCTGAGGGACATAATAAACTGCCTAGGTGACTTGATTGATACGCGAAAGGGACGATATATTCATAAACTCTGATATTGTACCTTAAACGGTTTCTCACCAGTGTGTACGCCCACTTGTCATTTCGCTTACTCTAACAATTGCAAGCAATGTTTGTTTCCGAGTGAGGGTTTTGGGCAAATGACATTTTATTATTCGGGCAATGTACTGTGAATCTTATGCCATCCTTCGAAGGAAATATTAAGACGTAGACCAGTCCCATGTAGGAAGAGTCATACTTTATATATGCTCATGACATATCTCTTTGAATTTCTGTGTTAATGAGGCAAAATGCCCGTGGAGCTTTCCTCGGAAACGATGCTGCCATGATAATTAGACTAGACCGTGTGCAGTATCTATAATTAGGAACAGCGGGGACAGCACCTCTCCCCTAATCTGAAAGGGGTGGGTAGAGTATGTCCCTCCCCGCAACCCCCACAACACACACCCCACACGAATATTGTTCATATATAATATGCAGATTCCCTATGTATTTGAACATGGTTTGATAAGGTAACAAATAATATACCAATAGTATTCATCAATTCACATGTAATTAATAAATCGTGTTCTTGCAAATAAACCGAATGGTACATTATAGATGGAAGAGGTGATAATTAAGCTAAAAGACAGTTTTGTTTTTTTAAAAATAGTAAGTGGTAATGTCTAGGCGATGTGAGAGATGTCTCTAACTATTTTAAACAGTAGGCGAATGTGTGTATTCATGCATGGTAAAATCCAAATAAGTCACATATATTAAGTTTTTGTTTCGTTAAATAGTATAATATGGTATTTCTCCTGTATACTTAATGTATCGGCTAATAGTTCAGTTAATTCCTAGGCACTAGTAACTTCTACTTCTAATTAGAAAGTAGTAACTGCTTAGGAAATTTGAATTAAAAAAGAGCATACACATTCATATCCACGATTAATGCGTAATTGCGGCTGGTATAGCAGTTAATTAGCACTAGTAACTTCTACTTTGCTAATATGAGTAACTAGGCATATTCGGAAAATTAAAGGACAATAGAAACATCTCTCACGTCGCCTTATATCTTAATGTATGTAGCTTATATGGCTTCTCTCCTGTATGCATACTCACATTCGACTACTGTTTAAAAAAGTTAATTGAATTGATTTGTGTTTTAAGGAGCAATAACACATGCAAGTTTATATGGCGCCTAACAGGAACGAACGCGCCAGGCTCATCCTCCATTTACATCAAGATAAAATAGGAAGACTGGGCCTAGAACCTTCTTACCTGCAAAACTGCAGAATTGCTGCAAATTCTATAATAGACACTCCATTTACGATGGAGCCACGTTTCCACGTTTGCATACGCAGTGTCATGATGGGCATGATAAAAAATGACAAAATGAATATGAATGTGTGTGGGGGGTGGTGCTGGCGCGGGAGGGGGAGGGGGGTTGGGTCTACCCCGCAACCTCACGGGGAACAAAATGAAGGTTAACAGATGACAGAGACATCGTATTTCTCTTATCAGGATATCTCTCACATCATCTAGACATTATCACTTGCTATCATTTAACGAAATATAACAGAATGGCTTAATATATTTGATTTATATGGCTTCTCCCCTGTACGTATTCTCACATTCGCCTACTGTTTATTTCCTAAGCCGTTTCTACTTCCTAATTATTTTTTAAATAGGAGGCGAATGTGATTATTCATATAATGCGTCAAAACTTAATATGCAATATGTGACTTGTACGCATTATGTGACAAAAAATAGTTGTTGTTTTGTGCTTTGTGCTTTTTGTTGTTGTTGCTGTTGAGTGTTGTTTGTGTTTTTTGGGGGGAGGGGGCAGTGGTTGTGGGTTGGCTGTAAATAAGTTGCGCATCACCCCTTAACTTGAGTGCGTGCGTGAGTGCGTGTGTTTTGGTTATAACTTGTTTTTTTTAACTTGCGCTCCACCCCCAATGTCAAATCCTTTAGCCGCCCCTGAGGAGGGTACATTCTCCCCAGATTTTTTCTAGAGTAAGAAGACTTTATTTTATGGATTTATGCAAACAGGATCCGCCCATGCACCCATTCCACTGCCTAACTAACAACCAAAGAACAATCAAAGTACATACGTTTCAGATTTTAGGTAGGGGTGCTCCCGGTGCCCGCACTGGACCCGCCCCTAGACCCATCCCACTACCACCTGTACACCCCAACCAACAAGAGCTTACTATATGCATATAATTATTACTTTTCAGATTTTAGCCTGGTGCACCCATACCCCCCAGATCCGCCCTTGCCCTCCCCGACCCACGACCCACTTCTCACCCAATATATTTCTTTGCCTCGGTGTCAGTTTATGTCTGGTTACGGCACTGTGCGTGAAAGTTATTGCGTGAACGTTATGCATAGCATCATGACAGATGTATACTCCGCTTTTTGTGAATTAGAGAATGTGTGCTAGGAATCGAAGACATTCCATGCCGATATATTATATCCACCTTAGAACACGACATCCCAGACCATATCAGGACCCGATTTGCAATCAATTGTAACAAGAAGAACGGTATTGAAACAAAGGTTGAAGGAACGCGTTTGGACCTAAAAAAATCTTTAAAAACAAAAAGATCTTAAAAAAATCAAAAAATCTGATTGTTTGTTTTTGTCTAGACTTGTATACAAATATCAAAACATATCAAATAATTGCAAAACTGTACACCAAAATTCCTACCCCATGTAAGAGACTGTAGTAGACATGTACAACAGCAGAGCACAACATCAGAGCATATCAATAAATGAAAAACTGTACACCAGAAACAATCCTACCCCATGTTAGAGACCATAGTGAAAAACAATTCGACGCCGTGTAAGAGACCATAGTCAAAAACAAGCATACACCATGTAAGAGACCATAGTCAAAAGCAATCATACCCCATGTAAGAGACCACTATGGGGTAGGAATTTTGGGTAGGATTGTTTTTGGTGTACGTTTTTTTTTTAAATATGTTTTGATGTTTGTATACATGTCTATTCTATACAGAAATATAATATAACAAAAAAATTTTTTTTCTGATTTGTTTTTCTTTTTTTGTTGTCTTTTTTATGTTTATTTCCTTCAACCTGACTATTGAAAATAACAATTTCTTCCAGTCATATTGTTGTGGTGGATGAGTGGTTAGCATACTTGGTCATACTTGCCTCTCGTCTCAGACGTCACAGGTTCGAGGAATCTGGTAAGCCTACTATGAAAGTATGCCATCCTCAGAAGGAGGTGTGTGTAAAGTCATAGGTCCGTGTGCAGGGAGAGCTATACACGTGGTAATCGGTTATTCGTCAACAGAATTGCACATAATAAAAGAAATTGCGTGTAGATAGTGGCAAAATATAAGAAACATATACATCTTATCTATTTTATAACTCTAACACCATAGCATGTGTTTTTTTCAATATCGACGTGTGCTTCAACTAAACGATTACAATACAAAACTTCCTCCCCTTAATCTGTTATAAATGGCGTTTTCACAATAAAATCGCAGTATATACGTGTTGCGTCCCTTTTGTTGTGAAACGCCATTTAGGGGCATAATTGACAGCTGGAGCTTCGTCGGGGCATTATTGACAGGAGGAGCTTAAACAACAGCGAGTGATTTGAACCCTACTGGAGATGCCTATTTTTCACTCAATATTAATTTTGGCGGTCAGTGGCTTTTATAGTAAAAAATACTTCTCTAAAAAAATACTGTTGAAAAAAAGTCTAACCAGTGTGGACTCAGATCAGCATGAATATTTGTTTAGTAATTGTCTATGTGCACAGAAAATTTAAAAATACATTATAGGAAGCTTATAGTCCCTTGAAGATAGCTTCCTGTATATTTAACAATCTTTTATACTGTTTATTGATATATTTTTTTAAAATTATGTAAAGTTTTTAAGATAAAATGTTTTTAAATAATTATTAAAGATCACTAGAATTTCTTCAAACTTTTTTCCCTGGATTAATTAGGGTGGAAATTTGACTCAGCCTATACTGCTTGGATCAACAGTTTTTTTCTAAATGGATAAGAAAAAGCGACTGTGTATTTGGATGATATTATATGCAACATAATTCTGGTTTCATTAAAAAAAACTTCATCATGGTTGATCTTGCTATCAAAAGTCTATCAGTAGAGCTACAAGGTCATTTACCTCTTGTTACTTTGTATTTCAAAGATAATGATTAGCAGTTTTTAAAAATAATGATGTCAATATTATAATTATGTCAACATTGTAACCCTACTCGTTCATCGGTAATTCACGAATCCATACGGCAAATGAGCCATATAGGTAGTTACCGATAGCGGGTGGTGTATAGTACTGGTTCTACCCAGAAAAATTGGGTGGTCTGCCTCCACCACAAAAAATCGACCGTCATATATAACCTTACATGCATTGAAAATGACGTAAAACACCATACAAACAAATCATCAAAAACGCATTACTGAGTTTTCAGAAATAATACATAAAAAAAACGGATGAATATGTTTCTCTGTTTTATTTAGTTGTATTTTATAAACTTTACATGTACATGATTTATGTTAAAAGGACACACTGCAGTCTTGATGTTTTCTAACACTCCCCAAGTTCATGATGTGATGGTGTCTTTAGTTTTAAGCACAACCTTTTCAAAGAAAAAGAGAGCTATTGTCATCACTTGATCGTCGTCTGCGTCCGGTTAAAGTTTTGTATGTAAGCTTGTATCTCCAAAACTACTCTACACAATGAAACTTTATACATGTAATTTGTGTCATTAGACGACATTATAGAGACACGTTCTATAACTCATGCATTTATTTTAACAACGTTATGGGCCTTATGGCCCCTTTTATACTTAGACAATTTGGTTAAAATTTTGTATGTAAGCTTTTATCTCGAAAACTATTTTACATACTTGATTGAAACTTTACGCATGTACAGTATTCGGTATTATTAGACATCATAGAGTCAGGATCTACAACTCTCGATTTTATTTTAACAAAAGTATGGCCCAAGTTATACTTAGAAACAATTGGTAAAAGTTTTGTTTGTAAGCTTGTCAACTTAGTCTTTTAATTGTTGTTTTTTTCATTATATCTTAGAAACCCCTGAAAAATTCAATGACACATCACACATGCATTTCATTTGAAGAACTCAGTGACAAGTGCCATAATTCTCTCAGGCAATAGCCCATTTCACCCCGACATTTGCCGAACGATCACGGATAATCTCCAAGTAGCCAAATAAGTTGACCAATCAAATGCTGGTAGGCACATTAAATATTCATTTTAACGGTGCCCAGTGTGAATTAAAAACATACAAACATGTTATTAAATGTCAGACTATAACTTGGACACATGAAATATATACGTTATTAATCTTAAAAATAAAGCGTCTTTGTTGATACAATTCAAAAACGGGATTGTCAGAAAACATTGAATATTTCTATCGTAGCACATTCTACAATGTAAACAATTCAACACGTTTTCGTGTATACTTGAAATCCGATCTAGTTTCCAAGGAATGAGTCCATATAGATACTATGTAGAATATTTTTAACGAACGAATACGCATACTTTAACTCATTATATAAACTCTGAAACTGGTTAGTTTGTGATTGTTGATATTTCTGTGACTACCAGCATTTGATTGGTTCTTGAAGTCATGTGACTTTGCGCCATGTGACTGAAATTCCGAACATTGTACAGAGATTTCCGAAGTAGCGGTGAAATGGGCTATTAAGCAGAATTATGCATTTCAACTGAGTTTTCCAATAAATAGACAAGGCCTCGAAAGTCTAGTGTCTGCACAGACGTTCGGTGCTTCTTGTTCTATGTAACTTTCATATTTCATATATCGAAATGTGAGTAGTTAAAAAGGAAATTGTTTTTGCATACAATGTATATTAGTAGTATTGATTAGTTTTACCATTAACATATTTAAAGCTACATGTAAGCAGCCTCTGAGCTAAGGTAGAATAATGAAAAAATTGAGCTCCGATTAATGAAGTTTTAGAAGAATAGGCGCTGTTTTGTTTTTTTGTTCTTTTTAATTATATTTATTATTGTGAAAATGAGTTGTAATGGCAACAGTCAGTATCGAATCATCCAACCTGTTTTCCAGGCTCACTTAAAATTGAAAAAGGACAATATATAAAGCACCGCAAATGAGATTGAGAGGTCTGTTTATGGGGACCGTATAGGTTTCACTTGGTTGCGTCGTTCAATGTTTTTACACTAATGCATTTATATAAGCTCGTATCTCAGACACTGCGTTGCACAATTCAATGACATATAACACGTTTTCTCAACTCAATTTGACAGAGTTGTGTCCCCTTTTGGTACCTATAAAGCTAATCGTGTATATGAATATATATATACATGTATAAGCTGATACACATGACATTGGAATGAAACTTGCACATGTATTTTGTATCAATAGATATTTAAACATGCCATACAACCTATTTTTTGGCAAAATTATCCAACTTTTTACACTGGCAAACTGTGTCAAAATGTATTTTTGAACTGATACTTGACAGGTCACAGAATGGCATGAAATTTCATACATGTATTCGGTAACAATAACATGCCACACACAAGTTGTAAAACTCTGCAACTTATTTTGAAAAGCTTGTGCCCCTTTTTACTTAGTCAAATCTCTAAGTGTACAGAGGCATCGCGTTCAAAGTACATGTTATAGAAATTAAAACAGTATGGTATTCACCAAGTAGTGATAGTTCTACGGGTTGTAATATCCTGCGAAAGATCATCTTCCTTTGCCACAACACCGGACTATACCACGTACAGAAGTCTATCCTCCGTGCATGTTAAGAACCATAAAAACATTTGAATCTCGTAAAATGGTGCGCGTGATTCACTATATTTGTCCCCGCTCTCTGGTGCATGTCTAAATAACATAAGATAATGTTATACAAATAAAATTAATTTAATTGACCCTAATACTTACTAAATGGCCTTCTCAATCATAAAGGTATGTACACTGTATGTATGGTGTTTTTTAACCATCTGATCAAGACGTTGTCTACTTCCAGCCGTGAGCTTTATCGTGCTGTAATACTGGAATACCATACCGTAGAAAATAACATGATGCCCCCATCTAGTCACACTATACTGACACTGGGCTGACCAGTCCTAGCAGTTCTGTTTATATGTGGTCCCGAGTGTCAAGCAAAAGAGTTACTATCATTTGTATAAAGTATTCAGTATTACCCGGCCAGGATTGAACGCACGACATCCGGTGTGCACACATGTTGCTGCTGTCACAATATAGAACTGACAGACAGTGCTAGCTCGTCATTTAAAAGGGGATTCACATTTAAAAGGCACTGCATGTCATTTATATTCACGAGTTTGTTGGAGCTTACTGATAGTTCAAGTACGGAGTCTCACTACTGGCAAAAGCAAGGTATTTTCAATTGAAAATAAGAATATGACAGAAAATATATAGCTGGTACAAAAAAACACTACTAAACCCGCATGGTGAGTTTTCTGCATGGACATTGGGTGTGATGTGGCAATATTGAAATTGTGTCTTCAGAAACCTCAATGAAAGTGCGAACTGGAGTCGTGTCGCAATTACTTTACCGATATTTTAAAAGAAGATAAATATTCACAGCTCTATGATAGAGAATAAATATGCTAAGTTACTAAGTATTAAAACCGCTTTATTTATACAATTTAGTTATGAAACAGTTTTTTGTTTCTATTTAAACTAGTATAAATGAGATGGGATTCTGCAAGTTTTATGTAAAAATAAGCAGACGTGTTTGAGATATCCAACTTTGAATCTTTCTATTGTTCCAGGGCACATACAAAGAAATATAAAAAGATCGGACAGGGACAGTAGCATTCAAGGAGGACAGTCAACCACAAAACACAGAAACAAACACGCAAACAGACAAACAAGAAGGCAAAAGCAATAATAAATGCAAACGACATCACAAACACAAAAGGGTTGACAATAGGGCTACCGCCTTGGAACGTTCAGTGGCAAAGTAGGCCACTGGGGGGTTTAAACCGGTTCTAGGGTGCACCAAACCTCACACTTACCCTACTGTCATCCCATTAAAACAGGACAGTGTAAATAAAGAAATCCCCGCCATGATCTAATCTCTAACCAACAAGGCAGCATCAATAGGCAATATAAGTAAAACACAAATATGCTCATGTAAATATAATACAAAAAAACAATAGCCTAGAAAGCCACAATGAAGGTACTCAATGACTTGGCAGAAGCCAGAGCAGTAAGAGAATAAACCATTTAGGGCACGACAAGAAAGATCATAGACAAACATCAAACGCCACCGTCCCAATGGGCTTTAGGTAGGCGTCATCATATGGTTCACAGCCTGTCCGGTCATCGTACAATTAAAGAGGAAAGCGTAGTGGCGAACTGTAAAAGGGTCCACCACCAAGCATGAAGTACGTTTCAAAATGATAGGGTCATAACCTCTTTTGATACACTTTTTAACAAGTTTAACAAAGATAGTATGAAAGTGATCATGACCAAGAATCTTACGAAGTTTATAAATCCCATCCCCATAGAAGTCAGGCTGTGATAGTCCTTGTCGCAGAAGAGTCCTTACATTATTTCTATATTTGGAAAGAAGATCAGGGTTACGATAATAAAATTTTGCAAAGGTTTTACGAAGTTTATGGTAACGGTAACCCTGATTGAGTAACTTTTTTAGTTATACGAGGGTGATTCAAAAAGTTCTGTCACTAGGCATATATCCTTTGAACTGAATATTATACTGAGATAAAGTAGTGTATTTATAGTACTACTGGGTTCGCTCTTTTAAATTCCACAACAAAAATGAAAAATTTCCGGTTATTTATACCCCTGAATTACCTCCCCCTACCACACCTTTTGTATACTGGCATCTCTGAAAATGTCCTTGTTACAAAACGTTGTAAAAAATATTTGAATAATTCTATGCTTTTACATTTTCTTGTACGCCATCTGTTGTTATTCGCCCATAATCCATGAAAATTATTTTCGAGAATTCGGAAAGGTCTTGCTGCAAACCAGATATGATTGAATGCATATCCCTTAATTTTAGCAGAAATAACACTGATTTTCTTCATTTTGTTTACGGAAATGTTATAATATCTTTTAATTGTCGTAATTATTCTCATAGTATTAATATGTTTTCATATTGTTTTACAAATCCATGTCCTTCAGTGTCTAAATTTCATATTCAACACATTATTGTATAATTTGGTACAATGTTTAGTGAAAATATTGGTCATCCAAAAACGCTTTTTCAGAAGACTGCCCTTCCATTTAATGTCCATTTATCATTAAATTAATTTTACACGTTACCTTAAAATGTTAATTTCTAAGACAATGCCTTTTCATCTACCATGCTTAAATTCTGAATATTGTAATGCACATATATAACTGGTAATGTATGAGAAATTTCAAAGGTCTTCGACAAGTACTTAAAGAGAAACGGGCATTTAAAAAAGTAACAATTAACATACCTGAAAAAAACTCAGGACGAAAATGCCTCATTATGTATAAGTGATATATATGTATTAAATGTTCCATAACTTTCGTCACACACAAGATACAGCATTTATTTTACCATCAATGGAATGGTATTGAAACTCTCGTTCTTTTGGTATCAAACATCAACACTCACAACGAGCACATAATTGTTAAAACGCGTTAGTGACAGAACTTTTTGAATGACCCTCGTACAAAGATTACGAATATTGAAGTCCTCAACTCGAGTACAAGCTCTAGGAAAACGAATAAGTTGAGACACATACACCCCATAAGAAGTTGCTTGAGGAACATCCCCATCCAAGTGGGGATAATTAACAATGTCAAAATTAAAATCATCTCTCTTGTCATAGATTTTGCTAATTATTTTACCATTTCCAATCGAGAGATCTAAATCAAGAAAATAAGCGTTATTATCAGATATATTAGCTTTGTTAAGCTGAAGTTCTTTAGGATAAATATAATTAACCATAGTTGGAAAGAAAGGGTTGTCAATGTTCAATATGTCATCCAGATACCGAGAGGTGTCATTAAAGGCTTCAATAACATCTGCCTGGGTATCTGGTGAAAGACTCAACATGATTAAACCTTAATAAATTACTGAATGACAGTGACAGATTATTTAACGAACAGGTACCACTGAAAATGAAATGAAAAAACATGTGCCTTTTTTAAGAACTACAAGTAAATTATAAATGGCTTTTTGTTATTATCATTATTATTAATTGTAAAATGCCTAAAAATTAAATTAAGGTCTATGTACAAATGAACTCGAAAGTATTGTAAAAAAGAAGAAGAATGCTTTGTAACCGAGACCGTGTCGGGAAATAACCGGATCAGGCGAATCAAAGCTGGGCCTATCGATACATACATGTAGTAGAGAGAGGTGATAATTATCCAGTCGTATCACGGAAAAGAAACGTTTTCGTCATAAAAAGAAACGAATCTTTGTGCGTTGAAAAACAATATAACTAGTGAGTTCATAAATAGGCACCGAAAGCGGTGGTAAATACATTTAAATTTGTCAAGCAAAAATAACTTCCTCAAATATGACTAAAGGGCGCAATAATAAGTACATGCCTGTTCGATAAAATACTCGAGATGGTAAATCGAGACCAACAGGTGCGTGCTCATTCGCAACATCTCGATCACAAATATTCTAGCATGTCGCTGCGCGATTGACCTGTGTGATTCTGCGCAAGGCATGTCGGTAATCATCGGCGGTGTAATGCTGCGAGTTATATTTTGGGGAGGTCTGGCCACTATCTTCTAATTTTGACAGGTTTCTATATACGTATACTGGTCGTAACGCTAATTAACGCCTACTGTGTATAAGTCATACTACACAAATTCATGTTTCCAATGACGTACATTATAGCTCTAAGCTCTGTACTGAATTCCCTAATATAAGAAGCTACATTTTTGCTTACTTGAAAGACATATCTTAGTTTTATCAAAAAACATACACAAACCATACATTGAGTATGTTTTGAAAAAGCTGTTTGGGTCGGATGACCCAACTTCTTGCATGAGGAAAATGTAAAATATACTTCTTTGTTTGATTATGCAGCAAATTGTGAATACATTGCACAAATGTATGATTTAACCTTTATAAGTAGTCTTCAAAAGTTGTTTTTTAATTTTTTAGCAAGAGTTTTTGGTTTGTTTACCTTGTCAACCAATCAAAATTAAAAGATTCTGTGTAATAGTTCCGACTTTACGCTGAACTTTTTCACTGCCCGCTGATTGGTTGGTAATTGGTGTAGTCTGATCTATATGTGGGAAAACAAAAACGCTGGTAAACAACGTTAACCAATTTGACATATCGGATAATGAAAACAACCTACAAATGGTATAGTTTCGATAGACTAATCGAAACAGCACTAAAGCTACTGTAGATCTATAATAATAGAGATCTGCTCAAATCGTCGTAACAAATACTAAATTGACAGTGCCTTCTTACACAATGTTCAAGTACTTCGTGCGTATTCCTGCGTAGCTATAGTATCTGTATAATATGCTAATAATAGCAAATCCATAGCAGTAATTTATATCTACTTATTTGAAAACAACGTTTTTGTAATGATCTACGACGACGTCTTCTCTTTATTTAGCTTCCTCTAGCTACAGAAATTCTAGCTACAAAAATTTATTTCAGTAAAAACTTCTTGTTATCTTCAATACAGTAAAGGCGTCGGTAGAAAGCAGATCAGAATGATTCTACGAGTACACAATTGTTAACACCTAAGATTTCTAGGGGGCGACTCAAATAATTTTATCTGCGCTAAACAACATTTTTTTTCCCTCCATTTATAAGCAATCTTTGACAAAGACGGCTTAATTATATAAGCGCCATCAGCTCTTGGCTGATTCACATAATAGACGCGTGCTTTTCTAATTCAACGGCTAAACAATCAATACAAATATAAAACTTAGCACTTTCTACAATTGTGTGTACATATACCCAATGAAGTTCTAAGACAATAGAACAAATGTATTCCTCAACGCAGGTCGAATCGGATAATAAAACTTGTTTGGAGACGGCGGGGTTAGGAACTGTCATTTTGAAGTCAAATATGGTTGGTACCGCCGTATTTTTTAATCGACATGGCCGTCAGTCCTCCAAATTAAGCAAAAAAGAAACCAAATGATGAACGAATCAAAATCAAAATGTACCCTACTAACTCGCGCACTGTCCGACAATTGACAATTGATGAAACCAAGCATAAATCTACACTATGCTAGCGCAAATGTACCCGATTGTGGTAGTATAATATACTAATGCCACTGAATCTACAATTAGGCCTAAACCTTCAATTACTTTTAGACTAAAAATGATATATTTCGTACCATGTTTGTGCAGAACTTGTATGACAAAGTTGCATTGCATAGGAAATTTTAAAATGGATTGTAAATAGAATATCCTGCTATATAAATTATATATTAATTATACACGTAAAACAACAAGATTACTAAAGCTGTAGGCGTTATAATTAAACTGATACTAACTCATACATATGAATAAGTCACGGGTGAAGAAGTTTCAATTCGACGAACATCTATAAAGACCTTTTAAATTCACACTCAAGAGAATAGGTTGCTTCACCGTGTATCAAAATGAGTGCATATGTCTAGAGTTTTTAATTGTGTTTGCCGGGGCCTCATTTTCCCTAATTTTGAATAGGATTTTTGATAGATTTTTGCCAACTGCATCACTTTTAATCGATGCGTATATCTAATAAATGGTATTTTATTAGTTTCATTCTATTAATAAAGAATAAGTCGTTTTGGCTTTTATTTCATCAAAATCCATTCGGTATTAAGAAAGTTATGATTTTACAGGCTGTGTATTAATGAAATTATTGTCGCTTGAGAGAAGCGAATTAGACGTACTTTAAAACTGTTGTGTATAACGCTTATCACAATCGTGATAAAATACATATGTTTCAGTTGAATAAAACCATAAATGCTAAGTTGTAGCTTTTATGTATAGGCAAGTATATGACTATTAATAACGGTATTGAAAGTGTATAAAACGCTTATCACAGTGTGATAAAATACACAGGACCTTTAAAACTGTTATGTATGACGCTTATCACAATCGTGATAAAATACATATGTTTCAGTTGAAGAAAACCATAAATGCTAAGTTGTAGCTTTTATGTATAGGCAAGTATATGACTATTAATAACGGTATTGAAAGTGTATAAAACGCTTATCACAGTGTGATAAAATACACAGTACCTTTAAAACAGTTGTGTATAACGCTTATCACAATCGTGATAAAATACATATGTTTCAGTTGAAGAAACCCATAAATACTAAGTTGTAGCTTTTATGTATAGGCAAGTATGTGACTATTAATAACGGTATTGAAAGTGTATAAAGCGCTTATCACAGTTTGATAAAATACACAGTACCTTTAAAACTGTTATGTATAACGCTTATCACAATCTTGATAAACTACATATGTTTCAGTTGAATAAAACCATAAATGCTAAGTTGTAGCTTTTATGTATAGGCAAGTATGTGACTATTAATAACGGTATTGAAAGTGTATAAAACGCTTATCACAGTGTGATAAAATACACAGGACCTTTAAAACTGGTATGTATGACGCTTATCACAATCGTGATAAAATACATATGTTTCAGTTGAAGAAAACAATAAATGCTTAGTTGTAGCTTTTATGTAGAGGCAAGTATATGACTATTAATAACGGTATTGAAAGTGTATAAAACGCTTATCACAGTGTGATAAAATACACAGTACCTTTAAAACTGTTATGTATAACGCTTATCACAATCGTGATAAAATACACATCATGTTTCAGTTGAAGAAAACCATAAATACTAAGTTGTAGCTTTTATGTATAGGCAAGTATGTGACTATTAATAACGGTACTGAAAGTGTATAAAACGCTTATCACAGTGTGATGAAATACACAGTACCTTTAAAACTGTTATGTATAACGCTTATCGCAATCTTGATAAACTACATATGTTTTAGTTGAATAAAACAATAAATGCTAAGTTGTAGCTTTTTTGTATAGGCAAGTATGTGACTATTAATAACGGTATTGAAAGTGTATAAAACGCTTATCACAGTGTGATAAAATACACAGGACCTTTTAAACTGGTATGTATGACGCTTATCACAATCGTGATAAACTACATATGTTTCAGTTGAAGAAAACAATAAATGCTAAGTTGTAGCTTTTATTTATAGGCAAGTATGTGACTATTAATAACGGTATTGAAAGTGTATAAAACGCTAATCACAGTGTGATAAAATACACAGGACCTTTAAAACTGGTATGTATGACGCTTATCACAATCGTGATAAACTACATATGTTTAAGTTGAAGAAAACAATAAATGCTAAGTTGTAGCTTTTATGTAGAGGCAAGTATATGACTATTAATAACGGTATTGAAAGTGTATAAAACGCTTATCACAGTGTGATAAAATACACAGTACCTTTAAAACTGTTATGTATAACGCTTATCACAATCGTGATAAAATACATATGTTTCAGTTGAAGTAAACCATAAATACTAAGTTGTAGCTTTTATGTATAGGCAAGTATGTGACTATTAATAACGGTATTGAAAGTGTATAAAACGCTTATCACAGGGTGATAAAATACACAGTACCTTTAAAACTGTTATGTATAACGCCTATCGCAATCTTGATAAACTACATATGTTTCAGTTGAATAAAACCATAAATGCTAAGTTGTAGCTTTTATGTATAGGCAAGTATGTGACTATTAATAACGGTATTGAAAGTGTATAAAACGCTTATCACAGTGTGATAAAATACACAGGACCTTTAAAACTGGTATGTATGACGCTTATCACAATCGTGATAAAATACATATGTTTCAGTTGAAGAAAACAATAAATGCTTAGTTGTAGCTTTTATGTAGAGGCAAGTATATGACTATTAATAACGGTATTGAAAGTGTATAAAACGCTTATCACAGTGTGATAAAATACACAGTACCTTTAAAACTGTTATGTATAACGCTTATCACAATCGTGATAAAATACACATCATGTTTCAGTTGAAGAAAACCATAAATACTAAGTTGTAGCTTTTATGTATAGGCAAGTATGTGACTATTAATAACGGTACTGAAAGTGTATAAAACGCTTATCACAGTGTGATGAAATACACAGTACCTTTAAAACTGTTATGTATAACGCTTATCGCAATCTTGATAAACTACATATGTTTTAGTTGAATAAAACAATAAATGCTAAGTTGTAGCTTTTTTGTATAGGCAAGTATGTGACTATTAATAACGGTATTGAAAGTGTATAAAACGCTTATCACAGTGTGATAAAATACACAGGACCTTTTAAACTGGTATGTATGACGCTTATCACAATCGTGATAAACTACATATGTTTCAGTTGAAGAAAACAATAAATGCTAAGTTGTAGCTTTTATTTATAGGCAAGTATGTGACTATTAATAACGGTATTGAAAGTGTATAAAACGCTAATCACAGTGTGATAAAATACACAGGACCTTTAAAACTGGTATGTATGACGCTTATCACAATCGTGATAAACTACATATGTTTAAGTTGAAGAAAACAATAAATGCTAAGTTGTAGCTTTTATGTAGAGGCAAGTATATGACTATTAATAACGGTATTGAAAGTGTATAAAACGCTTATCACAGTGTGATAAAATACACAGTACCTTTAAAACTGTTATGTATAACGCTTATCACAATCGTGATAAAATACATATGTTTCAGTTGAAGTAAACCATAAATACTAAGTTGTAGCTTTTATGTATAGGCAAGTATGTGACTATTAATAACGGTATTGAAAGTGTATAAAACGCTTATCACAGGGTGATAAAATACACAGTACCTTTAAAACTGTTATGTATAACGCCTATCGCAATCTTGATAAACTACATATGTTTCAGTTGAATAAAACCATAAATGCTAAGTTGTAGCTTTTATGTATAGGCAAGTATGTGACTATTAATAACGGTATTGAAAGTGTATAAAACGCTTATCACAGTGTGATAAAATACACAGTACCTTTAAAACAGTTGTGTATAACGCTTATCACAATCGTGATAAAATACATATGTTTCAGTTGAAGAAACCCATAAATACTAAGTTGTAGCTTTTATGTATAGGCAAGTATGTGACTATTAATAACGGTATTGAAAGTGTATAAAGCGCTTATCACAGTTTGATAAAATACACAGTACCTTTAAAACTGTTATGTATAACGCTTATCACAATCTTGATAAACTACATATGTTTCAGTTGAATAAAACCATAAATGCTAAGTTGTAGCTTTTATGTATAGGCAAGTATGTGACTATTAATAACGGTATTGAAAGTGTATAAAACGCTTATCACAGTGTGATAAAATACACAGGACCTTTAAAACTGGTATGTATGACGCTTATCACAATCGTGATAAAATACATATGTTTCAGTTGAAGAAAACAATAAATGCTTAGTTGTAGCTTTTATGTAGAGGCAAGTATATGACTATTAATAACGGTATTGAAAGTGTATAAAACGCTTATCACAGTGTGATAAAATACACAGTACCTTTAAAACTGTTATGTATAACGCTTATCACAATCGTGATAAAATACACATCATGTTTCAGTTGAAGAAAACCATAAATACTAAGTTGTAGCTTTTATGTATAGGCAAGTATGTGACTATTAATAACGGTACTGAAAGTGTATAAAACGCTTATCACAGTGTGATGAAATACACAGTACCTTTAAAACTGTTATGTATAACGCTTATCGCAATCTTGATAAACTACATATGTTTTAGTTGAATAAAACAATAAATGCTAAGTTGTAGCTTTTTTGTATAGGCAAGTATGTGACTATTAATAACGGTATTGAAAGTGTATAAAACGCTTATCACAGTGTGATAAAATACACAGGACCTTTTAAACTGGTATGTATGACGCTTATCACAATCGTGATAAACTACATATGTTTCAGTTGAAGAAAACAATAAATGCTAAGTTGTAGCTTTTATTTATAGGCAAGTATGTGACTATTAATAACGGTATTGAAAGTGTATAAAACGCTTATCACAGTGTGATAAAATACACAGGACCTATAAAACTGGTATGTATGACGCTTATCACAATCGTGATAAACTACATATGTTTAAGTTGAAGAAAACAATAAATGCTAAGTTGTAGCTTTTATGTAGAAGCAAGTATATGACTATTAATAACGGTATTGAAAGTGTATAAAACGCTTATCACAGTGTGATAAAATACACAGTACCTTTAAAACTGTTATGTATAACGCTTATCACAATCGTGATAAAATACATATGTTTCAGTTGAAGTAAACCATAAATACTAAGTTGTAGCTTTTATGTATAGGCAAGTATGTGACTATTAATAACGGTATTGAAAGTGTATAAAACGCTTATCACAGGGTGATAAAATACACAGTACCTTTAAAACTGTTATGTATAACGCCTATCGCAATCTTGATAAACTACATATGTTTCAGTTGAATAAAACCATTAATGCTAAGTTGTAGCTTTTATGTATAGGCAAGTATGTGACTATTAATAACGGTATTGAAAGTGTATAAAACGCTTATCACAGTGTGATAAAATACACAGTACCTTTAAAACTGTTATGTATAACGCTTATCACAATCGTGATAAAATATATATGTTTCAGTTCTGTATTGAAAGTGTATAAAACGCTTTTATCACAGTGTGATAAAATACACAGTACCTTTAAAACTGTTATGTACAACGCTTATCACAATCGTGATAAAATACATGTTTCAGTTCGGTATTGAAAGTGTATAAAACGCTTATCACAGTGTGATAAAATACACAGTACCTTTAAAACTGTTACGTAAATACCAAATTGTAGGCTAGCACGTATATAAAGGCATTCTTTTTCTTTTTGCCTATTTAGCAATTTTTTGTGATAGAAATGTACGTAAATAAAAAACACGTAAAACGCTTTACCACATGTCTTACATTGTTGTGGTAAAATACATGTTTGAAATTTGAACGCACAAAAATCAAGATGACATTGAAAATATATCACATATTAATGACGTATGACCAAAGACAATAAACGCCTACTGCATTGAAAAGAAAACCTGCATTCTTAGCTGATCATAATTAAAAGTGTAATATACAATGTCATTAGTAGATATAACTATAAATAAATATGTGTATCATAATGGTTACCGCCATACGTTACCACTCATATGCAATAGTTACTGTTTCCCCGTTTCTCTTTATGCTGTGAAAAGTACGAAACAGCGAGGTGCGAATCACAGTAGTAAGTTTGTCGATTATCGCATCTTAAATTAACGCTGTACAGCACAGTAGAATTAATAAAACACTAGACCTAGTAACAATCCAGCATAAGACATATGATGATTACCGTAAAAATCGGATATATGAAGAATATCCGCCAAAAAGTACGGTTTGGAAAATTCCTTTGTGTTATATTTTTCTACAAACGGAAACGAGGCTGTGTGTAAATCGTGAGGACGTCACGGCATAACAAACACCTGCCTCACTGTAAGATTTACACGACATAACATGCATACATATTTCTACCTATAAAAAACATTGTTTAACATAAGTTCTAATTATGTAAGCAAGTTGTCATAAAAGCATTTATTTTAAATAAATTTATATTTATAGGATCAGTAGTTTAGCTGGCACAGGTGTAAATATTTAATTATTTATTTTGTTTTCTACACGAATGATCAGTCGTACATGTCTTTTCATTACTTCAGGTTTCAAAAAGCTTTGAACAAGAACAAGAATATCCTGAAATGTTTATATTTCCTCAGAAAATGATAATAGCAAAGATGAGATATAGTTCGTGGTTGCTGTGAATTATTGTAAAATGTTTACAACACAATTTTAGTGTTATATGCTGTCACACGTAATCTTGCACGTGAACGTCATGCATGGTTGTGTAAATGTGGTACATTGTATGACCAATGCAAGTATACAGTTATAAATAAGAGAGCTGGTACATAAAGGAATATCACTACAGTACAGTGTGACTGGTGTTAAGTGAGGTGTCTACGGCATGTAAACAAAATGTTGACGAGTGTACATTTGATTGCTACATAAATTTGTATCGATAATTTTCAGAAATCCATGATGAGATGATCGGTGCACAGTATGTCCTCGACAGATGATAGGTTAGAATCTGACACGTCGCGGAGATCCTGGGTTCGTGTTCCGATTGAGGAACGATTAAAGAAAAAGACGAATTCAAAAGATAAGTAGTTTTTGTATGGTAGTGCAATTCTCCAGTTTGGTAATGAAAGAGTGGTTGTGCTCCTCTGTCCGCCTATACATGCAGGTTGAGTGAAGCTAAGATTGGTTTCCACAGTAAAAACGTTATATTTTTGTTTTCACTGAAAAGAAAGATAACTCAGTCTTATTATGTTTTAATGAATGAGGGGCGGTCTTCCTTAGTAAGTGGTGGGACGATGGACGTCTCTCGGGCGTGGCTGCCTTTAATAATTGCTGCGACGGTAGACGTCTAGGGCATGCCCTATTACAACTTGCGTATGATACATGTTGGGAAATTGGTTTATTTGAAATATAAGATGTACATGTTTAAATAATTACTGATAGAAAGAATACATATCTGGAATATTTAAGCTCAATGGCGTAACATACTGTGTGAACCTCTCAATACGACGTCCGGCATAATAAACCTATACTTTGTGCATATACCGTGTGGGTGGTGGGCTGTTTGTCCGAAATTATTGATGTTTTATGCCATGTAACCTAATATAGTTATATCAGACCGTATGACATCAGACCGTATGACATACCCTGTTTCGGGTGGTAATACAGGGCGTATGCCCGGTGCAACGAGTCGGTATCGGCTTGTTGGTAACTATGTGCGAGTATCTGCACATACGGTTAGGTATAACTGCAAGTAGGCTGATGTATGTTATAATAATAATAATAATAATAATAATAATAATAATAATAATAATAATATATATATAAATAAAAAAAATAAAAAATAAAAATCCTTGTGAAACGTGTCGATGATGCATGTTGTGTGATGTTGTAGTTGAACCATGTGAATAAATGGGGGTTAAATGTATATGCAAATAAATGTGCTTTTAGCTGCCCTGTATAGAGGTGATAAATAGCCGTATGCCATGTTGCAGCGAGCCGGTATCGGGTTATCGGTTACTATATGCGCGTATTTGCATATAGGGTTAGAAATGGGTAGATGTATGGTCAAAACTCGGACGTAGCTGCCGATTAAAACTGCTGCGAAAATAGACTTCTCTGGCGAACGCCCAGGTACAACGTGTTTGTGATTTGATTGATTTAAACATATTTTATTGCCCTATATGTACAAGTACAATGCAATCGGGTCTGTCCACAAGTGCTATCCACATTAGTTACGGCCCTTCCATACAATGGAGTTTTAACACATATAATGAATGGCAATTGCTAGAAACACGTATCAATAAACTGGATTAACTACAACATGATATATAGTAGAACATGTTAAGATAATAAGAAAAAGTAGAAGTGGAAGAAAGAATAATGCAACACAGCTCGGGATGATAGGACAGATAAAGTGTAATGGCAAACCTAAGTAAATCTCTAATAAAATTTTGAACAGAATTAAAAATCAAACCATTTGCTTGTGTTGTAAGATCAAACCTTCCAAACAATAATGTATTTGAGCTTAAAGGATGAAACATTAAGTACCTTCATTGTGGCTTTCTAGGCTATTGTTTTTTTGTATTATATTTACACGAGCATATTTGTGTTTTACTTATATTGCCTACTGATGCTGCCTTGTTGGTTAGAGATTAGATCATGGCGGGGATTTCTTTATTATACTGTCCTGTTTTAATGGGATGACACTTAGGTAAATGTGAGGTTTGTTGCACCCTGGAACCGGTTTAAACATCCAGTGGCTTACTTTGCCACTGACCGTTCCAAGGCGGTAGCCCTGTTGTCAACCCTTTTGTGTTTGTGATGTCGTTTGCATTTATTATTATGTTTGCCTTCTTGTTTGTCTGTTTGCGTGTTTGTTTCTGTATTTTGTGGTTGACTGTCCTCCTTGGATGCTGCTTTCCCTGTCCGATCTTTTTTCGTAGCCTTTATATCACTAAGAGGTTACTTCATAACAATATAACATTATTATTTATGTTGTTCATTTGAAACAAGCAACACTATTTATTTTAAGTTAAGAATGCAAGCACATACAACAGAGAAATAAATGAAATACAAATTAGATTCAAAGTAAACACTATAAATCAATATTTATAATTTATAATACAGCTTATATCGGAATAAGCTTTAAGTGGTAAGATTTGGTTTATGAAAGCACAATAATGTTCGACCATGGAAGTATATACACTTAAAGTTATGAAGTAAAACAATTTACACACTACAGATCATGCAGATAAGCCTAGCATCAAATACAGCTGACCCATACAAAGTAAACGCTTCACTAGCAATACATTTCTCACACGGTCAATATTTGATTACGTTGAAGAGAATACAAAAAGGTATTGTTTACACAAAAAAGTAGGTAACAGAACAGAAAATGTAGCGTTCACTAAACACAATCAACATCACCACGCATTGAAACAACAAGAATGACAATGTTAATAAGAAAGGCATGTGACATCACAAACTCACACAGGTTGAAATTAGGACTAAGGCCTTGAAACGGTCAGTGGCAAAAAGGCCACTGGGGATATAACCAGGTTCAATGGTGCACAAACCTCACTCTCTTACTTTTAGTTTTTCTGTGAGTGTTTAACACACATGCCAGTTTTGTCCACTAAAACGGGAGGTAATTGGTTGAATTTCAAAGTAATTTTAATAAGGTAAAAACTGATGTTTTTCAGAAATGAAGTGGCCAGCCATTTTTATTGTCTCAAGCAGCAGTGTTTCGTTTTCCATTGACGTGAAAAAACGTATTAAATGAAAATCAATGATAACAATACTCGCAGAGACTTCGTCATCTCGCAAATCCTTGTTTAACAAGAGTTTTACTTTAACTTGTTCACGTTCTGTGAGCAAGCAAGCAGTCTTTAACGTTGGAAAAAAAACTGCTATTTCCTTCACGTATCCCGTTCTTCTTATTAGAGTGTAAACGTTTAAAGTTTCTCTAAACAAACAGAAATATGATTTTAAATGAATGCCTGTTTAATGTCAACGAGTTGGATAATATTGTATGATGGGAGGCTGCGCCGAGCATCGTATCAATTGTATCGAACAAGTTTAGTAAATTCAATAGTAAACAGGACGAATGTGAAATTCGGATTATCACATAACTCATATGTTGACTTGGTATTCTACGTACGACGCTATACAACGGAACTAACTCGTCAATATCCGTTTTCCGGCATGTTAAACGGTTACTGAAATCGACGAGGTCATTCCGATGAATACCGAGCTGAACAAAAAAGACAGAATGGTGATTAGACATTGATTTACGTATTTGTTGAAATATATCATGGCTTTATTACACTCCCACACCACTAGTTACGTAATAAAACATGTATCTAAATTCACACATATATTGGTGATCTCACTCAATCTTATTTTTGACATTATGGAAATGCTCAACCTGCGGGAACAAAACGACGTGTGTCTTGGTGTTGTAAAACTGATATTTTCAATTCCAGACTATGAAACGTTGGCTTAAATACTTTTTTTCAACGAGCAGAATCTAACAATATGAATCTGATTAATTTGGGACAGCCATTACCATTCTCCAAAGTAGCAATGTTTGCTGTTTTTCTCGAACGATGAAAAAATGTATTTAAAAATTTTTGCATTTTCGGAGATGTTTGATGTTGGACGGAGTAAAAACCGATATTCCCTTTACATATTTTATTCTCGCTGAAGTGTTAAGCTTCCAAGAAGTAGAAAAAAAAGTATTAGAAGGAACATTGTAGAATTTAGGATATCAAGAATACATTCACCATTCTAACACTAGGAATATCACAACCTAGAAGGCAATCAACTTCCAGCTCTTCTATTTGTTTTGCAGATTTTAAAAAAGCATTTGATAGCCTTAATCATTAAAACATTTCAACTTTTGTGACACTTTTAGATTGGGTAAAACAATTTTATACTGATTCTAAAAGTTTTAAATAATGGTCACATGACAGATTTCCCTACACACACCCCCAAATTCACTCCCCCCCCCCCCCCCCCCCACCCCAACACCCAAAGTCAAAGCGGTGACAGTCAAGGGTGACCTTTATCGCCTTATTTATTTATTTATTGTATCGAACTTGGTCATACGAAATGTTAAACAATAATAATATTAAAGGTATACGTACGCATGGTATGGAATTTAAAAGTCCCCTTTTTGCGGATGATGCAACGTCTTTTACCGATGGTTCAAAACGTTCATTTGAAACACTTGTAAATGTATTAGGCGACTTTAGTTACGTATCTGGTTTGAAATTAAATATGGAAAATGTAGCGTTTTAAGAGCAGGTTTATTAAAAAATACAGACTTGAAATACCTCTTACATAAACAATTTCATTGGATCTCAGAAAAGCAAAAACTTTGGGAATAGAATACCGAGACAAAGCATATGACTGATACTAAGTATGATGAAATCAGAAATTGCTTAAAAAGCTGACAAATCAGAAAACTCAGTTTGATATGAAAAATCACAGTGATTAAAACTTTTGCGATCCCAAAATTAATTTACCCCTTAACCTCATTGCATTTTCCATCAAATGCAAAGTTAAAACAATTAAATAATCTTATATTCGATTTAATTTGGGACTCAAAGCCCGATAAAATCAAAACAAATGTACTTACCCAAAGTTACCATATCAAAATGGTGGTCTAAAACAATTGATATCCATCATTGTCCTTTTCATTCCATTTTAAATTTGCTCTTTGTTTTTGGTACAGTGTGGATCTACGGTGCCATTGCGTTTGGGTACTGTGATTTCTATAGGACCGTTTTCCTCAGTTTAGTCAAGTGACATGTGTTTATCAAAATTTCAACAAATACTTCATATGTTTGCAACTGCCATAGTGCTGATGCACAGGCTAGCTGCATAATGCTTCTGGTCCAGCGTAGAATTCATCTATTGGGTAACATAAGAGATTTCTTTTGTCCAACTTAGAGTCTTTTGCAATACATTAGAATCCGTTTCCTGGGTGACATAATATATGTGATCGTCCAGCGTAGTTTCTCGGGTGATACAAGAGTTTTGTTTCATCCAAAGAGAAATCCATCGCTTGGGTGACACAAAAGATGTATAAAATTACGAGGTCCGAGTATTAATTTTCATACCCCATCCAACCCCTTCTCCAAGAAGCGAAAATGGTGTTGGCTGGGATATGAAATAAAACCTTAATTTCGGCTTAAAAGTTTGCATATTGTAAAATTAAAACATTTTAAACAGGTTATCACATTTGTTTTAGTAAAAAACTGTTTTTAAACGTATTTTATTGTCGAAATGTCCGTTACAAATCCTGCTAATATAAGCTTTCCCATCGCTTATTGTTATTAAGGCGGGACCACGTAATGACGTACGGGTTTAGCGTCGCCAATAGATTACATCAGTACCTGTGACAAGAGGGGCACAATTCTTACTCATTAGGATACCAACAGGTTGTCTATAAACAGTAGTTCCATACCAAATGAAACAGTATATACGTGCTTCAACATGTTCTTGGCAAGTCCACACAGTGCAATTGCGTTAGTAAAAATGTTTTTAAAGTGTTACAAGCCAGATACATTCATATAGATTTTTCTGCAGCAAAAGTCTTTAGAATAAGGACAATACACCTGCCTTTGATAATTATGTATGGAAAAGGTTGTATATAGTGAAGTAAAGTCAAACACCCTGAGAGGACTGCAACGTTTCATGTTTGTCTTCAATATTTTCTTTTCGTGCCCTTAATGGTTTATTCCCGTGTTGCTCTGGCTTCTGCCAGTAAGTAATTGAATACTTGCTTTATGGCATTCTATGCATTTTTATATCCACACATACATCACCATCTTTGTTTTATACTTATATTGCCTATTAATGCTGCCGAGTTTGTTACAGCATATAGCGTGGTGGTGATTTCTATACTTAAACTGTCGCGTTTTATTGTGACGGCAATAGGTTAAATGTGAGGATTGGTTCAACCTGGAACGTGGTTTAAACCCCTATAGGTATTTTTACCAGTGACCTTTCCGATTCTTGTCATTATTGTTTATCTTGTATGCGTGCCTTTATACGTTATAGATTATTTCCTCGGATGCACTTTTGACGTTGAACACAGATGAACATTTACAAAAGAAACTAATTGTTTTCAACTACTTTAATGCTACGAATGTGTCAATGCCGTTAATACGAGTGATATAATATTGCTGTAAAACAGCCTAGCTGCACTTTTGTTTGTGGTAGAGTGCGGGGCTGTAACAATGAATAGATCAACATCACTGTCTGTATGTTTTGTTTCAATACCACGTGACACTAAGTTCTAAGTATTTGAGTGAAATGATGCTCGCTTGCAGACTTTGCAACACACATTACTTTTTTTAGCTCAACTATTCGAAGAATCTGGAAAGCTATTTTACTCATCCCGGCCTTGGCTTTTAGGTTAATGTCTATTTCAGAAACCACTGATAATACATCGATGAAATTTGGAATATGTGCTTAGTATATTCAAGGGCACTAGTAGACGCATACATGTTCTTCCATAACTCTGTATTGTATTTTAGAACTACTATGGCCCATGTTTCGACTTGGAATTTTTGGCGAAAGCTTTCTAGCAAGTGCATGCATTTTAATATAGTTTCAAGTCATATATCAATAAAACTTCAGTAAGTTTGACATGTATCTCCAATAATATCAAGTTTATTGCTTGTATGCGAATTTTGGGTTGACTGTGTTCCTTGACTGCTATATTTTCTGTTCAACCATTACACGTGTTTGTTTCTTGCTTATAAGAGATTCCCGTTTAGTATATTTTGACAATCACAGCGTTTGTTCAGTGCTTTGTCTCGACTGTAAAATGTCGCATCGACAACAAACCAGTTGTGTTATTACATATTGTTCCTCTGGGATCATCAATCCCAATCGTTGTGGCTTTAAAGTAGAATACATCCCAAGCCAGTGCTAGGTGCTAGTGATGCACCCTCAGGATATCCAACAAACACAACTATAACATTCTTTCCGAAATACTTGTCCATAAAGTCCAGGTATTGTTGTAAACTTGTCTGATATGTTAAACAAAGAGTACATGGTATGCTCGGAGAAAGCGACCTATCTATAGAGTTTGATTCATTGATTCTATACAGTGGTTGCTAGTTTGCGACAAATTTGAAAATCAGATCAGCACATTAAGGTTTATTTACAACCCGACTGAAAAAAGAGTAGGAAAGGAGAAATTGTATCAACTAGAGATAGTGGATGCGTATGGAAACTTACGCGTGAAAAGAAAAGCTTTGTGGAAAATATTGTATTATATGTTGTGGATACGCCTTTATATTCTGTATCTCAGTTGTATTATATACTGTTCAAACGAATTTATACTTGGAGTATTTCTTACAATATGCAGTTCGTTGTTATTATATGTTGTGTTTCTTTCATTATGTTGATTAAAACACTAGTGATTTCATTGATCGGATTTCTTACGGCATATACTTGCCTGAAAAAATGGTACCATTCAGCTGAGACGAATAAAGCGTTTATCGTAAACATATTAAACTATAGACACTGTTGTTGTTTTTATTATTTGTATTTTGGTCATATTTTTCTTCTAATAGCAATGAAGACTCATCAACAGAGTTTTTATATTTATTATAGCTAAAGTATCTACTTGTTTTTTCTTAAAAATGTAAAAAAACAACAACAATAGTTATACCATAGATCATATTCAATTTGGCAATGCTATTTAATGAAAAAAAAACTGTAAACGGGCATTAATTTATGCCTATGTATAGATACCTGGGGTACCCTGTCTATGAGAATGTTAGCAGGAAATAAGTAAGCTTATCGGGCTTTTACGGTGACCAGGAAGCGTTTGGAAATAACTATAGGTGTGCGATTAGTATGTTCAAGATACTTTTGTACTGTATTTTAAAATGACACATACATGTTGAAGGACATCTTAGCCATAACGTATTGTATCATTTGTGTTGGTTTGCAATTTTCGTTTAACAGCAAACGTCAATCCCAACGTATGATAGGTTCGACATCTGAGCTGTCTGTTCACAGTTCAAGAAGGTACATTTTAAAACGGACGCATTTAATGAATGGTTATTTTTACTGGCAACACAAAATATGCACAAGTCAAGCGGCGGACCAGTTAAGGTTGCATTGCCAGTAATATTATACTGAAAGGTAAGAGAAACGCATAATCAATAAATTGCCTATACTACACTATTATATACATCTAATTCCACGTAATATTCCAGATATATCTCAACGTGTTTTGTACAAAAAGGGGCTACAACTAATTACAGAAAGGACAACTCTGTCATGTAGTAGACCTTTTAAAAAGCAGAAAGGACAACTCTGTCATGTAGTAGACCTTTTAAGTTTTAATCAAAGTATACCTGTTTACACAAAATTCATAAATGAATAAGTTTCGCTTGAAAAAGTCAAGCCATTTCAGTATTATGTTTAATGTTAAGAAATTGCAACGACTGCAACGTTTAAAGCCTAAGTTTGCTCACCTGCTTGAGACAAATGAGCATTTTGTCGATATTGAAACTTCACAGGGGTAACCATTGGTGTTTTCGGTGCTGTTTAAACCTTCTTTCCGAAAGGACAGGCCTAATGCCGCCCTGTACTATTCGATTAGCAGTAGCATATAAAACACACAATATATAACGGAAATACCCATTATGGGTTATATATACATATATATATTGTATGCTTGACTGTTGTATAGATGTACGAATTATGAACTCTGAATTAAAATGTATAATTTTACCGATCACCATTGAAATGCAGCTCCTGACTATGTCCTCATATCAATAACTTACCCCAGATCATCTCGTCTAGCTCTTTACATACGTGTTATTTATTCCAGTCTGGGTGCCAAGTACCTTATTCGCTGGTCTATAAGAGATTTATTTTTAATCATAATCAAATGTTTAGAAGTTAAATATTGATCAGTGTATGCATACTTTAAAGGATTATACAACAACCACAGTTGTTAGACTTGACTATCAAGAAAGGCTGAAATATAAGTCAAAACAATACTGTAGAATACACGTCCATGTTTATTTCAAAATGAAGGATATTAAGATGAGGGCATGCAGACAAATTTGACTTAATCTATCGAGTATTACAATACTATCTAAAAATTCATTTTCTCGTGTAGCATACATAGTTATTTAACAAGTCTTATCATAATTATATTTGATAATATATGCAATGCAAACTTTACGATGTCATCCAACAAGGGTACGACATAAAAAGAAAATTAAGAAATTGCATACATTATCAAGATGTCTACACTATTTCCATAATGATTACTCTTTGAGTTTAACATTTACAACAATTACTGTTTAGATCTCATAGTGACTCTAATAGCGGTATGTAATACATAAAACTAAAAAAAACTTTAAAAACAACGCCACTTTCAGTAAGGTTTAGAAAATGTACAAGTTTGATACACGTACATCTTTAGATAGTTACCCTCCTTTTATGTGAAAAATATCTCATAACATTAATCAAAGATGCGCTTAAAAATAAGAACTTCTTAAGCTTAATAGGAAATAATATGAAAACCATAATAGTTTAACCTATTTATTGCAGATGTACGTCTGTAATACAATGGAATATAATCCTAACTTACCTCCCTTTTAATTAGTATCGTTTGAAATTTAAGTAACTGTAATTCAGCGTTAAGATTTAAAAAATAGCATTTGTAGTGGTAATGCTAGTAAACATGATGTCAAAATAATTTTAGTTGTCATGTTTTAGAATAAGGAATATCGAAAGCTGCACTAATTCAAAGTACTTAACAAAATCCTATATACCCAGTTGTATACATGTTATAATTTAATTCTAAGAAAACACATCGAATTGAAAGCTTTAAAATGTGTTCAAGCAATCGGAACAAACGAGTTAAATTTGCAGTTCAGCCGTATCTCCAATAAAGCGTGAAATACACAAAACAATGATAGTATTATACATGAAGCACTTTATTTTTCAAAAATTATTTACATATTCTTAATCGTTCGTTTTATATATCAAGAAGAAGAGAAATAATTACAGAATATAAATATTTAGAAATTCATTTTAGTAGAAGTGGCTCATTTTTAATGAAAAAAACACATATTGCAAACCAGGGTCTCAGAGCATTTAATAGCTTAATGAAAACAGCTGAACGTTTATAATTACCTATTGACATCCAAATTGATATTGTTAACACCAATTTTAAATCTACACTTCTTTACGGATGTGAAATATGGAGGTTTGGAAATCTAGATGTCATAGAGCGGTCGCAACTTAAGTTTTTAAAATATATTCTAAATGTTAAAAAAGTACACCTAACTGCATTGTATACGGAGAAAACTGGCGTTATCCCAATTCAATTGATATATTATCACGTGTTTCCTCATTCTGGTCAAAATTAGTTGTCCAAAATGAGAAAAATTGTCTTTTAATATGTATTCTATAATGATAAACAATTCACTGAAACGCGGATCGATATTGCTAAAAAGCATTTTAATGGCTTAATACTCTTTTTTAATGGTATCAGAACTATTCTTATTAAATGTGGCTTTAATGGTATTTGGACAAGCCATCTCTTTCTGTATGTCAAAAGCTGAAAGACTTGTTGCTTATTGAATGGTATAACACCATACAAATATCAAGCAGATGTACAACATACAGGCTTTTTAAAAGATACATGAAAATTATTTAAAAAGTACTCTAAACAAACTTCTAAAATTTATTTAAATTTAGAAAAAAATATCATTAAATTTAGAACGCAAGTCATCAACTACCTATAGAAACAGGAAGATGGCATACTTTAGACAGAGAGAACAGAACACTCTGTAATCGAGATATAGGAGATGAATATCATAATATTATTGTTTGTAACGAATTTTCACAATCGCAATCACTTCTTTTAAAATCTAAGCATTATTCCCGACCAAACATCATTAAATTCAAAAATCTAATGAAAACAGCAAAACAAAACAGGAGTTAGGAAAGTTTGTGAGTTCATTAAAATTATTGCTATTTTTTTCCGATAATAACCTTGTAACATGTAACATTTGACCATAAACCTATGAATCATACGTGACTATAGAGGGCCCTAGGCAATAACTTTTCCCAGGCTTTCGTACTATATGTGTCAAGGTATTGACAAGCAGGGTACCTCTAAATAAGATGAAAAAAAAAAAACACAACAAAAACAATTTTACCTATAAACATTTATTCCAATACCACCGAATCGCCTGGACATTTTTTATTTATAAATAACACCTTATCGTAGATATAGACAGGCGCACGGATAGTGATATGCTCGCACAAAGCAGACGAAAATATCACGTGTTATAACAAGAATTTAGTAGTATTTAAGCCGAACTTGTGCACTGAAACTTTTCTATGGTTTCCAAACTATCCCGAACAAACGTTTTATAGTTGGTACATTTTGATTTGCACGCATTTAAAGACTATCTAATACATTATTAGTAAACCGCATTGTATTAATAGTTAAAGGGAGGTAATCTACGGAAACGTATACTGACCCCCTTTAAATGTATAACTTCAAATAGATAAATCAATAAAAATTGAATGTGTTATATTTAACGTAAGATATAAGTGAAATTATTTAAGTTATTTATATGAACTGTATATCTTTATTCGTTGGAATAGATAAGTTGCCTTGGTGTGTTCTACTGCCAGCAAGATATAAGTAGAGTTAATAATGTACATGTATAGGCTTATACCGACATAAAAAACTCCTAAAACTGAGTCAGTCAGTGTGCTATATCTTAACTGTTATATAATACATTCAGTTTAGACAACTTATTGATTTAAAATAAGAAGATATACATATAAAATAACCCTTTAACGTGTCTTGTATCTAACTTGAAATATAACATACTCAGTTTTTACAACTAGTAATATAAATCTACACATAAAGTAACTCTCGGAACTTCACGTGTATCTTCCTTCAAATATAACACACTCATTGTATAACTTATTTATTTCCGTCTATATATACATTTTCAATACTACCATATATATAATGTGTTCTATAAAATGAGTCTTTACAATTAACTATCTCAGTTTTTACTATTGGCGTTAACTTCAGCTGAATTTTAGGGGGAATCAGAATACGTTTCCGTAGTAAGCACATTCTAAAAAATAAACTATATGATACATATATGCACGTTTAATTTACTCCAACACGATACTGTAACAGTGAAAAATATTTAATCAATATTTCCCAAATGATACTTTCTTATTTGTTTCAGAAACTGCAAACCATTGTATGAAAATTACCATTCTGACAATCATCATTTTCTTTTGCTTTATTACAACCTTTACCATAACGATTGCTATTTTAACAAGTATTATATAAATGCATCCATACATATGTAAACCATCTGAATATAATCAAATAAGAAAAAAAGGAAAATAATAGTCTAAGCACAGTGTGTTTTTCTGTTTAATGTTCTATTGTTTATATATAATTGCATCCGCTATTACAAATATGTTGAGAAATGTAACGTGTAAAGTAACTCTCCCGATAATTTACATTTAATAAATACACATTGTACAATGTCTATCTACCTGCATGTTCAAGTTGAGCCTTATTATATGCATACTATATTCATGACCTCATGATGTCATTACTGTAATGAACTACTGAGTGAATAAAATATTTGATTTGAATTTGATATTAGGGTACTTAGGATGTTGACTATTAATGTTTGTGTTTATAGAGACAATGTTAATGAACCATATCTCGAAACAACTAATCAACTGACCACAATGGTCACCAGGTTCCAAGAAGTAATTTTAAACAAAATAAAGAAACAAGTAACACTTGTTTACAAATACACCAAGATGAAACACGATCAAGAGATAAGTAATGGGATACATAAGAGTATTATAGGAAAATATTAAACACATGATTATACATATTCGATAAGAGGGCCATGCAGTGCCTAATAAGCTATTAGTCGTACTGATAAACGTATACACACAATATTCGCAATCTTTAAGAATACAATTGTTTATTGCTAAGTTCCAGCTATACTGAACCAAACTTATAACGCAACATTTATGTTTTCCTTATTGTATTCTATAGAACGTGTTTCGTTTATCAAATGTGTTACTAAAGGTTTTGAATGAAAGATAACTTAATAAAATATGGTAAACAATTAGCATTTAGCCATCACTCATTTAAATACTCATACTGTCATCAGACATCATATCCGTTTCAATACTTATACTAAGTGTTTTTGGAAAGAAACTTAACAAGTAATGTTTAGAAGTTATTTCCGATGAATAAAGAACAACTAATAGTAATAAAAAAACACACTTTAACATGGAACTATTGATCAGATAAGAGTCAGAAAAAGATTAAAACTAATTAAAGTACACATTTAAGCATATCATCAGCCTACAATTCCATAGAACAACTATGAATGTCGTTATCCATGACCAATAACTCTGACTTTCATTTTTGAATAATTATGCCACTTTTCATAAAACTTTAACCTGCAACCTAACCAAGACCATAACTGACCATAACGTGACACGAATTTGACCTTTGTTCATAAAACTTTACACACATCTTAATCTTACTCAAATAAAAGGCGTTACAAATGTCCAATAACGCTGGCTATCATTTTGACAGAGTTATGCCCCTTTTCATTAAACTTTAACTTGCAGCCTTACCTGGCTTAAAACTCGGAAAAATATTGACCTATGGTCAAACAACTTTAAACAGTTCTTCTTTATCAATTATTCAATGCCGTTGACATGTCCAATAACTCTGACTTTAATTTTGGCACAGTTATGGCCATTTTAATAAAACTGTAACCTGCCACCTTACCTAGTTCATAATTTGACAAAATATTGACCTATGGACATGAAACTTTATACAGTTCCTGCTTATCAATTATCCAATGCAGAGTTATGCCCCTTTTCATAAACTTTAAAAACAGATCTACTTCATAATTCACGAAAGATTGCACTGTCTTCAAACTTTATAGTTATATTGTACTTGCTGATAAGCACACGGCAGACGTGAACATCCTTCTAGTTTTAAAATAGGTTTATATTACATAATGTTCATTACATAAGTTGTATAAGCAAAACCGATCAGGTTGCGACGCTGCTTATAGAGCATATACATTTCATGTTTTACTTAAGCAACTTCAGAAGTACTTTACCGATTTCAATAAACTACCACTCATTTTCCTAGTTATTTCCAATTCAATGATATAACTTTAATAGCAAAATGTTTTTTTAAATAATAGATCAGTATTGAAAAATAACCTTATTTTGGCTCGAGTGGATTTCGGGTGATTATCATTCTCAAAGTGATCATCTTACTATCACTCTCTCATGAATGTAATATTTATACAATATAAACTAGGTAAACACGAAGAACATTTAATACTAACACACTTCTCTGACATTGAGTTTTTAAACGTTATACTCATCCCAGTCATACATGTATAAATGGCATCTAGTTATATCTTATAATCGTTTATCTCATGCTCGTAATTAGCCATTGATATATGCCCTAGGCAGTAATAAAACTATTTGTAGGTAATGATATGTTCGGGATAAGCTTGAGTGTCGTGAAATATAACAAACATGGCTGGAGTTGACGTATTATTTGTAACAGAGTCATATAGAATGTGCGGTAGTGCAGCGTTCTTGGCTGGAGGCACTCGCATTCCATGTCCTCCTGTGGTATAATCCCCAGTCAGAACTAGCGTCCGGTACATTCGTTTATTGCCAGCACTATCTGGAGGCGAGTACGTTGACTGATCGGAGTAACTAGCATCTACTGCAAAATACACTCCATTCCCAATAGCCACAGCTGTAAAAGTTAAAACAAAACTTATTTTAACGTTATACAATGTTTCTTTTCAACGTATCGTAAACTTTGCATTAAATCATTCGCTGTCCGCTGGAGATACTTGAAACAGTCCTTTGAAATGTATTCTCCGGTACAAGCTTTGCGACTTGTTTAATATATACACTACCTGTTTTATTAAACAAGAGGCCTAACAGGGCATGTGGACGCTACATTGATTAACATTACTTGTATAACATGAGGGTGGAGTGGAAAATGGAGATTCAGATATGGCTGGTTTTCAAACCTGTCCTACTATCATTGATATCAACATCAATAATCTGGCCAAGTTTGGTTAAGATCGGATGAAAATTAAAGATCCTATCGTGTTAACGAGGCAAACATTTACGATAAATGGACGGACGACGAACGACTCGTAATACCATAAACTCGCTAAAATAAAACATATAAAATATTAACCGAACCAATAATATAAGTTTACAAAAAAACACAAAAAAAATAAATATGTCTATAGGACACCGATGCCCACACTGAAAACAATCTGCGGAAAACTTAAAATCTGAGGAAAAGAGGTCCGTAATTCCCGTAATACAAAGTCAATTTGACGCGATATGAATATCTTGAAATCATAGGTAAGCATCCTGTAACGTTTCGAAACAATCGGTTAAAAACTGTTGGAGGAATTCGGTAATATGTAACAAGAAAAGACAAAAGCAATCGTAAAACTAGAAATATGTCCATGGGACAAGTATGCACCGCTGTAGCGCTGTCAGTAACATAAAATAAAACTTCAGTGTTAATTTAGTCCAAAAAGTAGGTCAATATCATTCATACTGACCCGGTTGTGGTAGGAACATATTAATTTCAATCCAACATTGGGTTTAGGAAGAGTAGCGGCGACAACAAATTTAAAGTTAAAATGCCAAAGGGCCATGACTCCGTCACAAATTATTGAAATGAAACGAACAAGGGATATGCAGAACAAGTCATCATACCGATGCTTCCTACCAAGTTTCATCAAAATCCAACAAGCGGTTTTGGGGAGCAGCAGCGACAACAAATTTAAACTTGAAACGTCAAGGGGCCATAACTCCATTAAAAATCATCGAACCTGAAAACAAATTCGAAATGCAAAACTAGGTATCATACCGATGCTTCCTACCAAGTATCGAGAAAATCCAACATGCAGTTCAGGAGGGGTAGCGGCGACAACAAATTTAAAGTTAAACAAAGGGCCATAACTCCATCAAAAATCATCAAACTGGTACACAAACGCGATATACACAACTAGGCATCCTACCGATGTTTCCTGCCAACTTCTGTTAAAATACAACAAACGGCCACAACAAATTTAAAGTGAAAATGTCAAAGCGCCATAACTCCGTCAAAATCATCGAACCGGAACACAAACGCGATATGCAGAACTAGACATTACATCGATGCTTCCTGTAAATTTACGGCGAAATCCAAAAAGCGGTTAAGGAGGAGTTGCGGCGACATCAAATTTAAAGTGAATGTCAAAGGGCCATAACTCCGTCAAAATCATCGAACCGAAATACTAGCGCGATATGCACAACTAGACATTACACCGATGCTTCCTGCATATCTTTCGGCGAATTCCAAAAAACGGTTCAGAAGGAGTAGCGGCGACAACAAATTTAAAGTGAAAACGTCAAATGGCACAACTCCGATAAAAACCATCGAACCGGAACACAAACACGACATGCACAACTAGACATTATACCGATGCTTTCGGCAAAATCCAACAAGCAGTTTAGGAGTAACGGCGACAACATTTGTGACAGACGGACAGATAGACAGACGGACGGACACAGCAAAAACAATATGTCTCCAGGGGTGAAGACATGAATATTGAATGAACAATGGAGAGGATAGATTAGACTGGCTGTCGTCCCATAGGTTATTATTTATATTTATATATATTTTTAATATTTTGCAATCAGAATCAAAATAAAATCTTAAAATCCCAAACATTTCTGAATAGCTCTGAACCACTGATATGTTTGAAGCCAATAATTCAAAGGGGACTTAATGCAGATTTGATGATAGCTTGAGTTGTCTCAAATAGTATAAACATTAATAAACATAAGGACTTAGCCAGTCCTTATGATAGATAGATTCCCACGATGGACAACATGTCATCCCATAAGCTCGCTAGCCTTCGACTAGTAGAACTAACTAGACGGGTGTTCCGCGGAACACGCAATTCGCCTGTCAGCGCTTTGTCAGTATAACAAGGTTTTTTGGACCCAGATAAATGACCTTGACAAATGTGCCTGACTAAGTTTTCCTGAAGAAAAAAAAGAAGGATTATTTAACCCATATAATGACCTTCAGTGCGACCTTCACAGTGAAAACGTTATAGCCAACGTAAAGTTTTCGTGAAGAAAAAAGTGAGTATTTAACCCATATGATAACCTTCAGTTTGACCTTCACCTTTATAATTTAGTATGGTTTAAGTTTAGAAATATCAAGAAAAAATAAAGTTATAGCCAATGTTAAGTTTTCGTGAAGGAAAACATGAGTATTTAACCATATAATGACCTTCAGTGTGACCTTCACCTTTATATTTTAGTATAGTTAGTCATGTCAATGTCATGATGAGTATATATATAAAGTTCGATGAAAAAATATCAAAAAATGACAAATGTATAGCCAACATTAAGTTTTCGTGAAGAAAAATTGAGTATTTAACCCATATAATGACCTTCAGTGCGACCTTCACAATGACGTTATAGCCAACGTTAAGTTTTCGTGAAGTAAAAAATGAGTATTTAACCCATATGATAACCTTCAGTGTGACCTGCACCTTTATATTTTAGTATGGTCATGTTGATGTTGTCATGATGAGTACATATTGAAAGTTTGATGAAGAAATATAAAAAAATCATCAAATTATAGCCAACGTTAAGTTTGCGTGACGGACTGAAGGACTGACGGGCGTATGTACGTACGGCAAATTGATCCCTATTGCGCATTTTTCTTCGAAAAGGCGACACAAAAACCACATCTGCAAGTTATCAGTTAAATGTGCTGAATGAGCACGAGCCACACCGTAATAGTACATTAGTTCACAGAGTTATTGACACTATTTATTTGGCATAGTTTGCAAAGTTGAATTATATTCTAGTGATTTGTTTGTTATCAGACGTCCGAAAACTTTGCCGATGTTTTCATTTTACGCTTTATTAATATTCTGCCTTTAAGAACTTTCGTCTATGACATGTAATGGAATTAAACACATACTAATACAATAATACTTTCAAGATTACCTTAACCACAAACCTTAATGGATTATGGTTGCAAATGAATAATACCACAATGTTCGTTATGACCTTGGGGGTGTCCTTGGCCGAGCGGTTATGGTCTCTGACTTGAAGTCATATCCATAACCGCTGTGAGTTCGAACCTCATGGGACCAGGAATCTTTATGTGAGGAAGTTATCCAGCGGGAAGTCGTGCACCAATGGAAACTGGAAAGTCGCCATATGACCTTAGCTGTTGGTGCGACTATACAATCCAATTCAAATCGTTATGATCTTTTGCCACTAAGCTATATATTTTTAAAGTAACTACTTCGATTGTTAGCTTAGGCTTCAAAGAAAGACAGTCTTGATAAATGCATATATTTACCGTTTTTTCCACAATAACTTCTGTTAAAGCCGTGAGCGTTGATACTATCTACCGCAGTTGGTGCCGTGCCATGCCACAATACCCTCTCATTCTTTTTGCTGGAGTTGGTGGTATCCATCTGCTTACGTTTAGCCGCATATTGAGTATAAAGGGTTGTGTTCTGAATTCTTTCAATCTGGAAGAATTAAAAATTGAACGGATCTGGTATGGTAGTTATGTTTGTATTTAACGACAAATGAACATGCCACAGCATGTTTCAGTACGGTAAGCAGTTGAAGTTCATTAGACACGCTGAGTAGACCCGGACAGCAAATACGCTATTGACAGTCAAGGTACTGAGTTTCAGTTGAGTATACATAGTAATTCGTAGTAATCGTAGATTATATAAATGATTACTACCATTTAGTTTAGCACTAACTAAGTTCATTTATGATGAATTCCATAAATTGACCTAAGGGTATATGTTAGCAACATTACATATATATATACATACATATATACATACATATATATATATTAGTAGTGAGTTCTAATTACCTCCCTTTAATATACTTCAATCTACTGAATTCACAGATCCGGCACCTTTCATTGTCACTATCTCAACATAACTGTATGTGGTTGAACGCTTATATGTGGCCCATGTTAATTCTTATTTAATTCAATATAATTCACGCACGCACGCACACGTATGCGCACGCGCTCGCACACGCACACGTACAGAAGTACACTCATAACGCGTAAACATACACTTACAGACAATTAAACACATGTACACACACGTGAACATGTACACACATACACACGTACACACATACACACGTACACACGCACACACACACGCGCGCGCGCAAGTACACGGACGAATGTACATACATGTAGACACACGCACGCACTCACAACACGTAAACACACACACGTATAGACAAGTACACACATGTACACACACGTACATACATGCACACAAACACACGCACGCACGCACGCACACAAGCATGCGCAAACACAAAAACACATGTATGCATATACGTAAGCACGCACGCACGCACGCACGCACACGCGCACACACACACACACACACACACACAAATACAAAAACACACACACACACGCAAGTACACGCACGTACGTACATACATACATGTACACACTTGTACGCACGCACGCACGCACTAACAACACGTAAACACTCGTAAACACACACGTACAGACAAGCACACACGCACGCACGCACAAAATCACGTGAAAACACATGTATGCATGTACGCACGCACGCACGCACGCACGAACACACACACACGCAAACGCGCACACACACGCGCACGCACACACACACACGCGCACACACACACGCGCGCACGCACACGCACGCACACACACACGCGCGCACACACATGCGCGCAAACACACATACACACACACGCAAGTACACACAGGTACCTACACACACGCACTCAAAGCACGTAAATACACACGCACAGACACATGTACGCACACACACACGCACGCACGCAAGGACGAACATACACACGCTAGTCCACGCACGTATGTATATACATGTACACACACGCACGAAAGCACTCACAACACGTAAACACACACGTACAGTCAAGTACACACATGTACTCACATGTACACAAACGTACACACATGTACAAATACACACGTACACACATACACAATACACGTACGCACGCACTCACGCACGCACTCACGCACGCACTCACGCATACACACATACATGCTACACACATGTACACACATGTACACAAACGTACACACATGTACAAATACACACGTACACACGTACACACATACACAATACACGTACGCACGCACTCACGCACGCACTCACGCATACACACATACATGCGCTAGTACACGCATGTACGTATATACATTTACACACACGCACGCAAGCACTCACAACACGTAAACACACACGTACAGAAAACTACACACATGTTCACACACGTACACACATGTACAAATACACACGTACACGTACACACACGTACAGACAAGTACACCTACACACGCGCACGCGAGCAAGCAAGCACGCACGCACGCACACACACAAACACACACGCACACGCGCACTCACACGCGCAAGTACATACATGTACACCCACGCACACACGCACTCACAACACGTAAACACACACGTACAGACAAGTTATCACAGTTACACACACGTACACACATCTACACACACGTACACATATGCACACAAACATACGCACGCACGCATGCACGCACACAAGCACGCGCAAACACAAAAACACATGCATGCATGTACGTACGCACGCACGTATGCAATCACGCACACACACACACACACACGCACACAAACACGCAAGCACTCTAGAACGCACGCGCGCTCACACACACACGCACACATACACACACGCACGCACGCACGCACGCACGCACGCACGCACGCACGCACGCACGCAGCCGCACACGCACACAGACACGGACACATAAACGGACACTTACCAACACGTACATACATATACACACACGAACGCACTCACTTACAACATGTAAACACACACGTCCATACTAGTACACATATGTACATACACACACACACTTGGACATACAGGCACGCACGCACAAACACATACACATGCATGCATTTACGCAGGCATGAACACATGTACACACACGCACACTCACACACACGCACACGCACGCACACACACACCCGCACGTACACACACGCACGTACACACACGTACATACATGTACACACACGCCCGCACTCACTCACACCCCGTAAACACACACATACAGACAAGTACACACATGTACAAACACGTACACATATGTACACATACACACGCATAAATAACCTAACTGTGTTGATGAGCCGTTAAACAATATTCAATTCAATTCATGCAATGTAGCCACATGTGCACACCGCAAGGTCATATGTACACGCAATTTTACATGCAGGACAATGCATTATGTTATGTTGTTGTTTCTTTTTTCCCGTTCGTTTTAATTAAATGCAACTAAAACACATTATCATGGTTTAGTATTCTTTCAAAACGTCTCTAGTACCTTTAATATACCTAAATGTGTATATGCGATTGCACCAGGTAAACTCAGTGAAAAATTGCATTTGGCGGGAAATGTAGCAAAAATGAACACCAAAACATGTTGCACTACTCTGACACACCTAGACTGTATTGTTGTCTTGACACCTGTAAGTCGACTGGATTAACTGACTGGGGTTTGCTCTCTCAAATTCAAGGAGCCTGTCAATTATGTTCAGTGTTCTGTTTTCAAAGCACTTGTGGGTGCGGTGGGCGTTTTAAAGGTGCTCTAGGCGTCTAAAGGAGGGTTTAAAAGGGCGTTTTAAAGCAGCACTGGGCGTTTTAGACGGAACTATTGCGTTCCACCGTTAATGACAACGTATTCATACACTGCACACAGTCTAGCAAATAGTTCCGAACCGCCATACAAATTCTACCAGTATAACAAGTAAAAAATATATATAACTATATGCACTATATATATGTAGGCAAATATATACTTCAATTCACCAGGATACTGGGTCTCTCAATTTGAACACATTTATTGGGACCACCATGAAATAGTGTGAATATACGTTTTTGGTATTTTTTTATGAATTAAGTACACCTACGGGTACCTATGTATCCCTATATAGTCGTAACTTAACGGGTAAAATATATATATATACCTCATCACTAGTTTATTGGGTCATTGTGAATTTCCCAATATATTGGGTCCTGAACTCTGACCTCTGATTGGATAAACATTATATATATACACACTTAGCAAATTATCAAGGGGAGATAACCCCTACTCAGGGGCCCAATAAACGTGTAAAATAAGATATGTGCGAGAGGCCTAATTAGGTAAATGTAGTTCTGCTAAACATGCATGTATTGTTGGGTCGTTGAATTGTTGGGTCAAGACCCAATAGGCAGATAGAGGACCCAATAACAAGGTAAGGACCCAATATATCGAGTGTAAAAATCATTTTTGACCCAAAAACTGGTGCTTTTAAAATCATATATATATATGCAGGGTTGGCCCTATGGATAGCGTGGTGGACTTGAAACCGGAGGTCCTGGGTTCAATCCTCACTCATACCACTAAGTTTCGTCGGTGTGTTTGTGGGCGGTAGAATTTTCCCTAGCCCCGTCGGTCGGGTGGAGACGTAAACCGGGAGGTCCCGTGTATTGGAATCTATTCTCCGAGCAAGTTAAGAGCCATAGGAATCTATTTGTATGTAAGATTAGGGCTCGTTTATGGATTCATATATATCCTCCTCTCTCTCATGCGGTTCTGTATAACCTAAACAATGTGATGGTTAGCCGTTAAGCAACATTCAAATTCCATTCAATTCAATGCGTACAGTATGATTAAATAAGCATATCTAAAAGGTAGTTAAACATGTCAAACCGGAAACGGTCAACCAAAAACACGAATTCAAAACAAACATCATTTACAAAGAAAAGTTAAAAAAACAACAACACAAAAGCATCGCAATAGATATATAGCGGTACATAATATGCTTGTCAAAAAACGAATTATTATGGGAAGAAAAAGGTAAATTACTGTCTCAGTTTGCTGTTCAGAACCGGGTCATTGTGAAACCAACTGTGACCATTATGTTTAACCTACTGGTTCTTTTCCTCATAGAAGTGGGTGTTATACTTCCGGAGTCATATGAGGTGATTGCTACCTTATCCTTCTGACATCAATTATAGGGTTCCTCCGCTCACCACAGGCAAGGAACATACAAAGTTTCATATGCGTGAGTGTTGTATTTCCACGAGTTATCGCACGTTTGTCGATATGTCTCTCACCAAGGGCAATCTACCTATGGATTTTTATAAATGTGGGTCTTATACTTCTGAAGTTAAAGCGAGGAATAAGAATGTCCATAACTATGAGGGCATGGCGAATTGGAATTTCACCTACGACTCCAAAATAAATATGGTTCCTCCTTTATCATGGGGAATGCACCTGGAAGTAGGTATAAAAGTCGAACAGGACATGTAGCTTTCACAGATCACAGTCAACCAAAACACGCATTAACACAAACAACAGTTACAACGTTAATAAGAAGAAGGACATGTGACATCACAAACACAGACGGGTTGACAATAGGGCTACATCCATGGAAGAGTCAGTTGCAAAAAAGCCGCAGGAGTGCACACAAACACGTATAAACATGGTTCTAGGGTGCACCAAACCTCACTCTTACCCGGTTACAATCCTAATAAAACTGGACAGTGTAAATAAAGAAATCCCTGCCAGGTTATATTCTCTAACAAACTGAGCAGCATTAATAGGCAATACAAATATAACACAAAGATGATCATGTATACATGAATATAAATAAAAAAACGTTTCATGAGCGTGGGTGTCATATTTTCAGAATTATTATACGGAATGTATAATTTCACATAAGGTCATGGCGTTCTTGACCTTTGACCTATTGACTCCAAAAGTAAAAGTATCGTTTTTTTCACCCACGGCAATTTACCTGTAAAGTTTCATGAGGGCGAGTGCTATGCTTTTGAAGAAATCGCGCGAAATGCGTAATTGTTTGCGACGGACGTGCGAGCAGGTGGACGGCCGTACAACCCTTTATTGCAATACGTTCATCAATCCCGTTTTCAAGCGGGCTTTTAAATATAGTACATACACTATGTTTACCTGTACTATATTAGGTCTCCTACCAAGACTATTTTGGAACTCTGTAACTACATCTGAATACTCTTTACTGTTCGACTGTAATTTCACAAGCTTTAAGTTTTCTCCTTTCTTCATTGAATCCCATGTTTTAGGAGTTTCCATAACCACGTCTGAAACAGAAGACTCGTAAGTACAAGTAATTTGTAGGTTACAGCCACGTTGTACTAAAATTATTCTTACATGTGTGACTTTGCCCGATACGATCTCGTATATGTGTTTACTGTTTGAACTGGTATTGTACGGTTATATTATGTGAGATAAACCATCAAACACGATATGAAGTATTATAGAAACACATGCAAAAGTAGTATACTATAATAAAACAATAGTAACCTAAACCAGCTGACTATAACTATTGTACATATAATACTTTATTACGACGTGTAGGACGTCCTTTCCTCCTAAATAATGTTTTTCTTCTTTAGATAGAATAATATCATATGCATTATATTTGTTTAAACAAGTAATATTTGATTTATTTTATGTAAATACATTGCATGGTTTTGGCATGAATGAAGTTGTACTGAAATTTCAGACAATTTGCAAGAAAAATTGGTCACATACTTATGATATTTCAAATAACAAGTCCGCGACCTACTCTTTTTAAGGTGTTTAGCATGAACAGTTCTAACAATGTAATACATCTTTAAAACACACATTCATAGACTATTTTCTTAAGGAAATGTCCTTAAAGACATTATACTTGAATATAATTATATTTATTACATTTATATGATTTGAAGACTAGGAAGTGGAGTGCGTGGTCCAGTGGTAGAGCGACGAATTCCTGATCGAGAGGTCGTGGGTTCGATCCACCGTCGAGGCCACGTTATTTATCATTGAGCAAGATAATTAATCCATATTGTTTAGTACTGGTTCTACCCAGGAAGACATCGAGAGTGATTAAACTAAGTTTCAAGAACTTGTTTCGCAATGGATGTAAAATAAATATGTTTAAAACATATGATTTGAAGGTGAGACATAGACTGAAGCAACGATATTACACGTATCTTTACGGTCAGCAAGAGTGTACACAAACAAGTAGAAATAAAAATGACTACCTGATAACAAGTCCCGTCGTATCACAGGTAGTTTTGTGGATGGCTGTTGTATGTCAAATTCCTCCATGTTTGCAAAATCTATTTCATAATCTCCTCCTGATCTATCCTTTATCCTCACAGATTTATCCTTCTTTTTGAAGGCTGTTTCAATGGTAAGATTTTCCCTGTCTGGAAATGGGAACTGCTTCTTGTCTTTAATGTACAACCATATGACAATGTTCTTCATAAGCTGAGCGTGTTTTTTCTCATACACGGACTTATCATTCATCCTCAGAGCTTGATGTATCTCATCATTGACAGGCAAGACATTCTGAGTGAGACCTTGAACCTTGATTATTCCTGCGTCAGCGTCGATTTCAACATGAACATGATTGTTCTTTGCCTTTTTAATTATTTCTTCCACCTGAAATGGTTAATCATCAATATAAATATAAAAATATAGCTATTACTTGCATACATATGTGTTTGTTTAGGCAGTGTATATTATGTGAAATACGGTTTGGAAAGAATAGTTGGTATCATGGAAGAATGAATATCAAACAATTATAATTATTATTAATAATATATTACAGGCACATTTGCTTAAAAAAATTGAAGTATATCCATGAATATTTAAAAACGTTAATATAAAATGTTACATTGAACTAGGGAACACATTAGCTGTTTCCATAGTTAGCGATGTGTCAGTGAACTTGCGTCGGTTGCGTTGTTCCAGTATAATAGAGTATTTCAGTAGATTTGTATAATGTCAAAGGGAAGGAGACGCTTTACTGCAACGAGTGGCGTTGTTCTAAATACTATGGATCACGAGCAGCGTTGTTTCCAATGTTCCAGCGGGAATGCGTTGCATTACTCTAATAAACTAAGGGACCTAGGTACTGTTGTTCCAAGTACTTTGGGCATGAATAGCGTTGTTCCAATCTCCTATTATCTAATGGTAATGAGTAGCAGTGTTCCAATACACTAGGAGGCACGAGTATTGTATTATCGTTGTTCCTATGCAGTAATGAGCCACCCTAAAGCGGTGGCATACACGTGTCTTCTCTCAAAAGCTTTTATAGCTACCACAAAACTTGATCTCAAACATCACTAGCAAGTACATATTAGATTGCCCTTTCTATTCGTTGCTGACAATTCTGATTATTGTAAAATGGGCGTCGCCTACTCCTCTTAAACTATAAGAGCAACCCAAGAAAATAGATTGAATTTTTGACATTATAATTTCTTACACAATACTGAATAATCTAATATGCAGCTTTCCGTTTTTATAGGTAGAATTAGACAGAATAAAGATAATCCACTGATTTAACATTGCCCAGGGCACGCTTCAGCGATGTTAACACTGGTCTGTCCCAGGTGTGTGATCGTTGACATCTCCCAGCGTCCCTGGATTAAATTCAGACTGTTGATAATGTTCCCCGTGTGAGGAACCAAAGCCCCAGGTTAGCTTTTTCAATAATTGTGCAATTGGATAATACTTCATATTTGAATATTAATCATAAACGCCCAAGTTGTTGTGAGTGATTCGTGTCACGAGATGATGTGTAGGAAGCAAAAGTAGATACATCCAAAACGGTTAACATGAATTAATGGCTCTTTTCTAATTGTTTAAAGTAGACTAGATCTAAGACTAATGTTGTGAGAATGTGTGCCGCCTCCTAATCAAAACTGCCACAGCTACATACACCAACGACGTGTGTAACATCATTAGCATGCCATGATTTGTTTGAAGCAAGTGCAGATAAGCCGGATATGAAATAAAACTGTCGCAATATGCTAACACATACCTGCAGGGAATTTTAGTCACTTGAAGTACTGATCGAATTTGTCATGAAAGTTACATACACAGTGTATATAGGAGAAAAGGAATTGAGGAGTTGGCCACACAAGGTATGTACGTGTGCATCATTTGAATTTGAAGGCGACTGAATAACAGTGTTGCAATGGACTAGTGGAGCATGCATGTAGTTGTGCCACTATACAAGTGAACATGAGTAACAGTGTTGCAATGGACTAGTTGGGCAGGCGTGTAGTTGTGCCACTATACAAGTGAACATGAGTAACAGTGTTGCAATGGATTAGTTGGGCATGCGCGTATTTGTGCCATTATACAAGGGAACATGACTAACAGTGTTGCAATGGACTAGTGGGACATGCGCGTATTTGTGCCACTATACAAGGGAACATGACTAACAGTGTTGCAATGGACTACTGGGGAATGCATGTAGTTGTGCCACTATACAAGGGAACATGATTAACAGTGTTGCAATGGACTAGAGGGACATGCGTGCAATTGTGCCACTATACAAGGGAACATGACTAACAGTGTTGCAATGGACTAGTTGGGCAGGCGTGCAGTTGTGCCACTATACAAGGGAACATGACTAACAATGTTGCAATGGACTAGTTGGGCAGGCGTGCAGTTGTGCCACTATACAAGGGAACATGAGTAACACTAGTTGGGCAGGCGTGCAGTTGTGCCACTATACAAGGGAACATGAGTAACAGTGTTGCAAATGGACTAGTGGGGCATGCGTGTAGTTGTGCCACTATACAAGGGGACCTGAGTAACAATGTTGCAATGGACCAGTGGGGCATGCGTGTTGTTGTGACACTATACAAGGGGACATGAGTAACAGTGTTGCAATGGACTATTGTTTGGGGCGCTTACACTAGTGTCAGTCAAAGGTTTTTCTGCAGTAGCTTGAGAAATTTAAATTATACGTATATCAGTTTTGAAAATCGGTTGAGAAATAAATATTTTACAGCCAAAATGATTTTTGATGGAGGGTTTTCCAATGTAAATTCCTAGTTGGCGGGACAGCAGAAAATAAAATCATCTCAAATAACTTGTAGAGTGTTTTCATTTACATTAATTCAATACAGTAACATTTTTGAATATAAATTCTTAAAAAATATATTTTTCAAATTTCTGACGCAGCAAAATTTTGCATTGAAAAGGCCCTATCAAAAACTACTTTTGCATTTGATTTTTTTATTTCTCAACCGATTTGGAAAAGTAAGGTATTTTTATTTACCACTAATAATGTCTGTTTCAGTGATATACATTTTATTTGGGTACTTGTTGAATTTTGTCTTAACAGTCCAAAAAACAAGCGCCCCAAAAATAGTGGGGCATGCGCGTAGTTGTGCCACTATACAAGGGGACATACGTAACAATGTTGCAATGGACTAGAGGGGCAGGTGTGTGGTTGTGCCACTATACAAGGGGACATGCGTAACAGTGTTGCAATGGACTAGAGGGGTAGGCGTGTAGTTGTGCCACTATACAAGGGGACATGAGTAACAATGTTGCAATTGACTAGAGGGGCAGGCGTGTAGTTGTGCCACTATACAAGGGAACATGAGTAACAATGTTGCAATGCACTAGTTGGGCAGGCGTGCAGTTGTGCCACTATACAAGGGAACATAAGTAACAGTGTTGCAATGGACTAGTGGGGCATGCGTGTAGTTGTGCCACTATACAAGGGAACATGAGTAACAATGTTGCAATGGACTAGTGGGGCATGCGTGTAGTTGTGCCACTATGCAAGGGGACATGAGTAACACTGTTGCAATGGACCAGTGGGGTATGCGTGTTGTTGTGCCACTATACAAGGGGACATGTGTAACAGTGTTGCAATGGACTATTGTTTGGGGCGCTTGTGTCAGTCAAATGTTTTTCTGCAGTAGCTTGAGAAATTTAAATTATACGTATATCAGTTATATATCATTAGGTCTGGCATTTTCAGTGGTAAATAAAACTTCTTTTGAAAATCGGTTGAGAAATAAATATTTTACAGCCAAAATGATTTTTGATGGAGGGTTTTCCAATGTAAATTCCTAGTTGGCGGGACAGCAGAAAATAAAATCATCTCAAATAACTTGTAGAGTGTTTTCATTTACATTAATTCAATACAGTAACATTTTTGAATATAAATTCTTAAAAAATATATTTTTCAAATTTCTGACGCAGCAAAATTTTGCATTGAAAAGGCCCTATCAAAAACTACTTTTGCATTTGATTTTTTTATTTCTCAACCGATTTGGAAAAGTAAGGTATTTTTATTTACCACTAATAATGTCTGTTTCAGTGATATACATTTTATTTGGGTACTTGTTGAATTTTGTCTTAACAGTCCAAAAAACAAGCGCCCCAAAAATAGTGGGGCATGCGCGTAGTTGTGCCACTATACAAGGGGACATACGTAACAATGTTGCAATGGACTAGAGGGGCAGGTGTGTGGTTGTGCCACTATACAAGGGGACATGCGTAACAGTGTTGCAATGGACTAGAGGGGCAGGCGTGTAGTTGTGCCACTATACAAGGGGACATGAGTAACAATGTTGCAATTGACTAGAGGGGCAGGCGTGTAGTTGTGCCACTATACAAGGGAACATGAGTAACAATGTTGCAATGCACTAGTTGGGCAGGCGTGCAGTTGTGCCACTATACAAGGGAACATAAGTAACAGTGTTGCAATGGACTAGTGGGGCATGCGTGTAGTTGTGCCACTATACAAGGGAACATGAGTAACAATGTTGCAATGGACTAGTGGGGCATGCGTGTAGTTGTGCCACTATGCAAGGGGACATGAGTAACACTGTTGCAATGGACCAGTGGGGTATGCGTGTTGTTGTGCCACTATACAAGGGGACATGTGTAACAGTGTTGCAATGGACTATTGTTTGGGGCGCTTGTGTCAGTCAAATGTTTTTCTGCAGTAGCTTGAGAAATTTAAATTATACGTATATCAGTTATATATCATTAGGTCTGGCATTTTCAGTGGTAAATAAAACTTCTTTTGAAAATCGGTTGAGAAATAAATATTTTACAGCCAAAATGATTTTTGATGGAGGGTTTTCCAATGTAAATTCCTAGTTGGCGGGACAGCAGAAAATAAAATCATCTCAAATAACTTGTAGAGTGTTTTCATTCACATTTATTCAATACAGTAACATTTTTGAATATAAATTCTTAAAAAATATATTTTTCAAATTTCTGACGCAGCAGCATTTTGCATTGAAAAGGCCCTATCAAAAACTACTTTTGCATGTGATTTTTTTATTTCTCAACCGATTTGGAAAAGTAAGGTATTTTTATTTACCACTAAAAATGTCTGTTTCAGTGATATACATTTTATTTGGGTACTTGTTGAATTTTGTCTTAACAGTCCAAAAAACCAGCGCCCTAAAAATAGTGGGGCATGCGCGTAGTTGTGCCACTTAACAAGGGGACATGCGTAACAATGTTGCAATGGACTAGAGGGGCAGGTGTGTAGTTGTGCCACTATACAAGGGGACATGCGTAACAGTGTTGCAATGGACTAGAGGGGCAAGCGTGTAGTTGTGCCACTATACAAGGGGACATGAGTAACAATGTTGCAATGGACTAGTGGGGCATGCATGCGTGTTGTTGTGCCACTATACAAGGGAACATGAGTAACAATGTTGCAATGGACTAGTTGGGCAGGCGTGTAGTTGTGCCACTATACAAGGGAACATGAGTAACAGTGTTGCAATGGACTAGTGGGGCATGCGTGTAGTTGTGCCACTATACAAGGGAACATGAGTAACAGTGTTGCAATGGACTAGTGAGGCATGCGTTTAGTTGTGCCACTATACAAGGGAACATGAGTAACAGTGTTGCAATGGACTAGTGGGGCATGCGTGTTGTTGTGCCACTATACAAGGGGACATGAGTAACATTGTTGCAATGGACTAGAGGGGCAGGCGTGTAGTTGTGCCACTATACAAGAAACATGAGTAACAATGTTGCAATGGACTAGTGGGGCATGCGTGTTGTTTTGCCACTATACAAGGGGACATGAGTAACAATGTTGCTATGGACTAGTGGGGCATGCGTGTTGTTGTGCCACTATGCAATGGGACATGAGTAACAATGTTGCAATGGACTAGAGGGGCAGGCGTGTAGTTGTGCCACTTTTCAAGGGAACATGAGTAACAGTGTTGCAATGGACTAGTGGGGCATGCGTGTAGTTGTGCCACTATACAAGGGAACATGAGTACCAGTGTTGCAATGGACTATAGGGGCAGGCGTGCAGTTGTGCCACTATACAAGGGGACATGAGTAACAGTGTTGCAATGGGCTAGAGGGGCAGGCGTGCAGTTGTGCCACTATACAAGGGAACACGAGTAACAGTGTTGCAATGGGCTAGTGGGGCATGCCTTTAGTTGCGCCACTATACATGGGGACCTGAGAAACAGTGTTGCAATGGACAAGAAGGGCATGCTTGTAGTTGCGCCACTATACAAGGGGACCTGAGTAACAACGTTGCAATGGACTAGTGGGGCATGCGTGTAGTTGTGCCACTATACAAGGTGACATGAGTAACACTAGTGGATATGCGTGTAGTTGTGCCACTATACAAGGGAACATGAGAAACAGTATTGCAATGGGCTAGAGGGGCAGGCGTGCAGTTGTGCCACTATACAAGGGGACACAAGTAACAATACAAGGGAACATGAGAAACAGTGTTGCAATGGGCTAGAGGGGCAGGCGTGCAGTTGTGCCACTATACAAGGGGACACGAATAACAGTGTTGCAATGGACTAGTGGGCCATGCGTGTAGTTGTGCCACTATACAAGGGAACATGAGAAACAGTGTTGCAATGGGCTAGAGGGGCAGGCGTGCAGTTGTGTCACTATACAAGGGGACAAGAGTAACAGTGTTGCAATGGACTAGTGGGGCATGCGTGTAGTTGTGCCACTATACAAGAGGACCTGAGTAACACTAGTGGATATGCGCGTAGCTGTGCCACTATACAAGGGGACCTGAGTAACAGTGTTGCAATGCACTAGTGGGGCACGCCTTTAGTTGCGCCACTATATAAGGGGAGACGAGTAACAGTGTTTCAATGCACTAGCGGGGCATGCGTGTAGCTGTGCCACTATACAAGAGAACAGTGTTGTAATAGACTAGTGGGGCACGCGTACCAGGGCACATGAATAACACTCACTTGTTACATTGGACCAGTGGGCATGAGTATTATTGTCACAATACACAAGGTGACATGAGTAACATTGATTTGTTACAATTGACATGGGACTATAAGTATTTTGTTGTTCTAATATACAACAGAACATGAGTAACTTTAGTTTGTTAAACTTGACTAGCGGGACATGAGCACTGTTGTTCCAATATACAAGGGGGAAATAAGTAACATTCATTTGTTACAATAGCCTAGGGTACATGCGTTTCGTTGTTCCAATGTTCTAGGGGACGATATTTCAATGCGCTAGTGCCATTAGAAGCCTCATTTCTTACATGAATGCACATAAGTATTGTTGTTCCAAAGTACATGTTCTAGGGGACATGGGTATTCTTGTTCTACTATATAAGGAGATCTAAGAAGCTGTATTTCAATGGACATGTGTATCGTTGTTCAAATGTAATAGAGGTCATTAATAGCGTTGCAATAACAGGCTTTTAATTCAATGGGTTCGTGACAGCTGTGTCAAACTTATTGATGATTATTGGTTATTTTTAAATAAACGTAATCCCTTTTTTCTGATTTCAATTACATTCAATAAACTATTTAACATACAAGTTTCCGTCTGAGAGAGTGTACAGCGGGATCCCTTATTTCTTTTGTGTGCCATTCAGAATCTATTGTCATTTCGAACTGCTTGATCGCTTTCTTGATGTTTTGTGGGGCATCCGAATAAATAGTAATCGTGCAAGCGTCTGCATCGTCTTCATGTCTTGGAGGACTGTGATGACGACCGCCTCTAGACGACTTGGATTCACGATGATGTTGACCTCTGGACTGACCTTGTCGAGTTCGTCCTGTTTTAGAAGAGTATGAAAAGTTCATTTATAATAATTAATTAATATAAGTATGACTTTCTTGAGAAAATTTGAACTTGTTTCACTTTTTTAAATTTAATTTGCATACCACAATTTGAAAACAAGAGGCCCAAGAGGGCCTGTGGACGCTCTACTGGCTCAATATAAAGTTTATGTATAAGGGGCCATAAGTCTTTCAAAAATCTTTCAACTGGAACATGGTGATGATATATGCAACTAGGCTTGGTACTGATCATCCCTAAAAAGTTTTGTTGAAATCCAGCCAGAGGTTCAGGAGAACTAGTCTAGACACAACGTCAGTGTATTAAAACCTTTAAGGGCTCATAACTCTGCCAAAATTCATTCAACCAGAACATGGCAATGACAGGTGCAACTAGGCTTAGTACTGATCATCCTCCCCAAGATTCACTGAAATCTGGCAAAGAGTTCAGAAGAGACTAATCTGGACAAAGTTTGTGTATTAAACCTTTAAAGCGCCATAATTCTGCCAAAAAATCATTCAACCGGAATAAGGCAATGATTTGCACAACTAGACATGGAATTGATCATCCCTAAAAGCTTCGTTTAAATCCGGCCAGGGGTTCAGGAGAACTAGTCAGAACAAAGTTTGTGTTGTGTATTAAAACCTTTAAAGGGCCATAACTCCGCCAAAAATCATTCAACCGGAACACGGCGATTATTTGCACAACTAGACATAGAATCGATCATCCCTAAAAAGTTTAGTTTAATCCAGCCAGGGGTTCAGGAGAACTAGTCAGAACAAAGTTTGTGTATTAAAACCTTTAAAGGGCTATAACTCAGCTAAAATCATTCAACTGGGACAAGGTGACTATGTACAACTAGGCTTGGTACTGATCATCTCTGCAAAGTTTCAATGAAATCCGGCCAAAAGAAGGCCCTTTCGTCTTAATGAGGCCAAGATATAGCATATTTCAGAAAATCAAGGGCCATGACTCCGATGTAAATGGTCCAATCTGGATGGTTTTCGAACTTGTCCAAGCTTTCATTGATATTAACAATCTGGTAAAGTTGCTTAAAGATCGGATGAAAAAGGAAGGCCCTATCATCTTAACGAGGCAAAATATAGGATTTTTAACTAAATCAAGGGCCACTGTTACTCCACTGTTACTCGTCCGATCTGGCTGGTTTTCGATCTTGACCAAGCTTTCATTGATATTAACAATCAAGTAAAGTTTCATAAAGATCGCATGACAAATGAAGGCCCTATCATCTTAACGAGGAAGAATATAGCATTTTTAACTAAATCAAGGGCCATAACTCATCTGTTACTGGTCTGATCTGGCTGGTTTTCAAAATTGCCTGAGCTGTCATTGATATAAACAATCAGGTAAAGTTTGGTAAAGATCAGATGAAAGATGAAGGCCCTATCGAATTAACGAGGCAAAATACAGCATTTTTAACTAAATCAAGGGCCATAACTCCGCTGTTACTTGTCCGACCTGGCTGGTCTTCCAAGTTATCTGAGCTTTCATTGATATAAACATCTGTTAAAGTTTGGTGAAGATAGAATGAATGATAAAGGCCCTATCGTCTTAACGAGGCAAAATATTGCATTTTTAACTAAATCAAGGACCATAACTCCACTGTTAATGGTCCGATCTAGCTGGTTTTCGAATTTGATCGAGCTTTCTTTCATATAAACAATCTGGTAAAGTTTGGTAAAGATTGGATGGAAGATGAAGGCCCTATCGTTTTCGAACTTGTCCGAGCTTTCATTGATATTAACAATATGTGAAAGTTTGGTAAAGATCAAATAATAAATGAAGGTGCCAGAGTGTTCACAAGGCTTACTATGGCATTTTTCAGCAAAACAAGGGCCATAACTCCGTTGAAATTATTTCGATCTTGCCAGTTTAGAAACTTGTTCGAGCTTTCATTGATATAAAGACACTGACAAAGTTAAGTAAAGATCCGATTAATATTGAAGGCACTAGAGTGTTCACAAGGCAGAAAATAGCATTTTTTAGAAAAAACAAGGCCATAACTCCGCGTTACTGATCCGATTTAGCTGGTTTTCGAACTTTTTCGAGCTTTCATTGATATCAACAATCTGTGCAAGTTTGGTAAAGATCAAGTAATAAATGAAGGTGCTAGAGTGTTCACAAGGCAGAAAATGGCATTTTTCAGAAAAAACAAGGGCAATAACTCTGGTGTTACTGACCCAATTCAGCTGATTTTCAAACTTTTCTAAGCTATAATTGGTATTAACAATTTGTGAAAGTTTGATAACGATCAAATAATAAATAAAGGTGCTAGAGCGTTCACAAGGCAGAAAATAGCAATTTTCAGAAAAAACAAGGGCCATAACTCCGGTGTTACTGATCCGATTTGGCTGGTTTTCAAACTTGTCCGAGCTTTATTGATATTAACAATCTGAGCAAGTTTGATAAAGATCAAATAATAAATGAAGGTGCTAGAGTGTTCACAAGGCTTAATACGGCATTTTTCAGCAAAACAAGGGCCATAACTCCGGTGAAATTTTACCGATCTGGCTGGTTTTCGAACTTGTCCGAGCTTTCATTAATATTAACAACCAGTTAAAGTTTGGTAAAGATCAGATGAAAAATCAAAACAACATGTCAAACCCATGTTAAACAAATGTTTTAAGTGACTAATCGAATAAGTTCGAGTCTTCTTTAACACCGAGGTAAGAAAGTGTGATATTACTTGTTAGCACTAGAGGACGCTATGAACTATACCTTATTAAAACAGTGTTGAACCACCTATTTATAATTGTGCATTACGATCATTCTGTATTTGAAAGAATAGCAACTGTATGTTTAGATTTAGCTTACCTTTTATTATTTTTTTATTGACAGCAATGAAGATGTCGAACACACTAAATGGTAATAAACAGTCCAAAATGTTCAATAAGCTCTGGCTATAATTAATTACATGTGTACTTTAGATACTCAAAATCTTCAGATAATTGCATCGATGCTTCACTGAATTAATAAAGAAGACGCAAAGTTTAATTTCATATACAGAGTTCATGAAATTATGTTTAAATTTGTTTTTATATCTTAAATCGAACTAAATGGTTCAAACCCGTTTATACAAGGAGAAATTAGATGAGCGAATGTAGGTATTCATTTGCTAGATTGTAAACATACGTCTCTTCTCTAAAGTATGATCTCCCTCTAAATATTTAATAGTTTCAAAAGATAATAATAACGGCCGTATACGCGTGTAAACCTTCTTAAGTTAGTGTAATGTATGCATTGCCTTGCAATTTGTTATTGGAGTCGAAACGAAATTTATATCTGAAGTACTAATAATGCAATGCATGTCATTTGTTTTCGAACTAGCATGCTAGTATAAACTACAGCAGGGTATGTGCTAATTCAGCCAAACCCTTAATAGTTCAAGTACACTTTGATAACATCCGGGTTAGTTCATACTCCCTCCCTGCACGTTTCATTCCTTGTATTTGTATTATTTTCGTTTCCCCAATAAATGCATTCCTTGTATTTAGATAAAGCTTTGTATTTAGATTATGTTTGATCTCAAACATATTGGTCCTTATATGTAATATTCCTTCGCCACCTCATCAAAAAGTGCTAACATCTGCTCGTGAACTAATCTGTTTCGCATTTTATGAAGGCAATTGCAATTCAACTGTGCATAGTAATGTGTGTACCTTCAACGGATTGTTTCATTCCACTGATGAATGACGACACCATGTCCTTCTGAAACACTATTATCCGTATTTCTTGGACATTTGTTGGTTTGTTTTGCAAGAAGTCCACCATAGCTAGGTACATAATTTCCGCAACATCCTCCGACTTACAGCCGACACCTAAAATAATGGATTGTCTAGAACAACGTGTTTATATACTTTCAAATAACACCTGCGTGAAATACATAAAATACTGTAGCGTTGCAATAATGCATGCAAATCATGTTATTATGCAATATTTAAATACATGTTTGACTTACGTGTAAGCAATAGAATCAGATGAAGCTGTATATGTTTTGGTATATAAATCTCTAGAAAATAGAATAATAGCAAAATATACTCCATTATTCAACTCATACGATTCATTATTTTATTAAAATGTTCACAACATACCTAATTGCATGGCATTTATTTTCTAAACAACTAATAGAGACAAGAGTTGCGCGCAACATGGTGTCTCGCCTAAAGTGACATGTCCATCATACATGTTTCAAGCAATCTTCATCTTGACAAAATCGAGGGTTTATAGTAACTGTTAACGCGGTCAAACACTGTAGTCAGCATTCAGTAGGATAGCATTCATAGTTTTCATTAACATATCTTCATCTTAACACAAGGAACGTCGTTATCCATGACCAATAACTCTGACTTCCATTTCGGCAGAGTTATACAGCCTTTTAAAGCTCGTATTAGAAGTAATATGGTAAACAATCATGAACTTTTTCCACTTATCAGTATTAAAGGGAAACTGTCCATAAATTTTAATATTTAGAGCCACCCCAGAGAGAGAGAGAGAGGAAGAAACAATTTTTATTTGTTTAGTAACATATTTATTTCCAGACTTTTTACATGTTTTGGATATAGAGAAATGGAAAGTCCACTTAAATACATGTACCGTCTGAAGAAGATATCATTGAAATATTCAGTATTGTAGTTGTGTAATGGAATTAGCATAATTATATATGTATATTATCTTTATAATCTCAAAGTTACAGTGTCCCTTTAAACAGAGAAATTATTTTTGATTTAGACAAATATATTTAAATCAAAGGACTGAAGGTCCTGAGAGTCGCAAAGATTGAACAGTTTCTATTTTCTTGACGAGGTTAAAGGTTTTTAAATTTACAGTACAACATGGACAAACTGTTGATTCGCCGCAAAATGGGGAAACTCTAACATGTTTAGCAAGGCGTAGTATAACCTTACATGCGTCGAAAAAGTAAAACACCATACAAACAAAAATAAAGAGTAGATTTTTATCAGAATCTGAGAATCTCTCCCATATAGTGAATGGAGACTGTTGAACGATATTTGGAAAACATGCACGAAACTGACTTTGTTTCAGCCTCCACTGATTGAAGACAGTTACATATTCAGTGTGAGAAGAAATGAGAACAAGTTATGAAAATGTAATTGTTGATAAAGTTTTTATTTTAAATCAATTGAGTTAAGAGAATGTTTGAATATTTATATTAAAGACATTGAAAACTTGTCTTTGTTTGGAGTTAAAATAGTTTTTCAACAAATGTTATGCTAGTTACGACGGTCAGTTCTTTTAGTGGTGGAGGCAGACCACACAATATGATGGAGGCAGACCACCCAATTATTCCTGGGTAAAAGCAGTACTATATACCTCCCATCATCTGCAAGATTACTATGAATCAAAGACCCTCATACATATAACCCAAAAGCAGTGATTTGAACCCAGGTTAGAGCGCAATCGACTGGTATTCAGACATTGTCATTTCAACAGTCAAGTATAGAGCTGCAACATTACACTGCTCATGGTATATTGCTGAGTACATGCATCGTATCAAAGGTATTTATTGCGATTTAAAAACAACGAAATATGTATATATTTGATTTTCTAGCTTTATTGGCCTACGTAAACAAATGCAGTTTCAACGTAAATTAGTTATCCAACTGTATCACGATACATACAACTGTATCACGATACATATCATTCTGCATCATGAATCGTCAATACATATTGTTTTGTTTTGCCATTACAAGCATCATTAGCAAAGTGTATCATTGCAGCCCTAGTAAAATAAAAGTAAAACACAATTCACTTCCTCACAACTGATTTAATTTTGTTTAGCCAAGAATGGCAACATGTAACGAAAATAGAAGGTGGTCAGTTGTGGTAATAGTCTAATCCAGAATTGCACATCTCTCTTAATTCTAATCATTTCTATACCCCTAGGTGTCCATATAACTAAATCGCACCAATTTACATTGCAAATGTGGAGCTGTCCCTGAATTTGGTAAAAATATGCATGCTCTGGTTTAATGGCAAACTTGTCCTTTTCTTCATTAATACAAATAAGCATGTTGTGTATGACTGCAGCTTCTCTTTGATGCAAGTTTGAATGTTTGCTTAGAGATTTGATCTCAACAAGTCCATTGTCTGTAATTCCTGATGATGTATCACAAAGAGAAACTAACCAGTCTGGACTAGCTACCAAGTATGGGAAGTGTGGACTGACAATTAATCCTATGTCTTGGCCAGACACAATGTAACCTTCTTGCTCTTTTAGTGTTCTGTACTGAGCAAGAGGCTCTGCTTGTTTTCCCCAATTTGTATGAGCCGAGGAGAAGGGCTTTGGATTGGCTAATCGCTGCAGTAGTTTGTCGGCTGGAAGTTTAGTACGGTGTGCAATTTCTTTCAAGTTAGATGATGTAAGACGTTTTGATCGTTCAAAGGCCCAAAATTCACCACTAGAACTTTGTCCAACAGTATGTTTAGAAATATTCTGCTGTTCTTCTGACGTAGCAATTATTATATTATTTTCGTAATAATTCAACTCGGCTGCAGTAAGATTAAAGGTTTTTTCAAATGAAACAATTGAACAATATCTTGGCTGATTTATATGAGAACATGAGACTGTTGCTTCAGTCGAGGTACTGTTAGTCTCTGGTACATGATTGTGCACTGGTTCGAATTTATTTCACTCCAGAATGTCCACTAATTGTCCTTTTCATAATTATATGAATCCATTTTAATATCTGCAAACCTTATGCATGCCTGCCCTACTACTTTTGGTTTGTGCCATGTCTGCAATTTTGAAGTCTGCGACTGAGCTGCAGGTGTAAATTTGTTTCCGGCGTGTTGACAGTCCATGACTTGAAGGAGGATTGCAGCAACATGTTTACAAAATCCATCAAAACCGGCTTTGCACATACACCTGGCACCCAGTATAGACCCAGAGTGCTTATCTAAGCAAAGGTGCACAGGGTATTTCCTTTTGGGTTTTGAATTAACAGTTAAAAATCCCCTGTCAAATGATGCAACCACGTCTCCTCGAATAATCATGACTTCGTCATCTACATCAATTTTAAACTCTGAACAGATTACTTTGTTCGAATTATAAAAGATCCAACCCTTGTCCCTATGCTTCTGTGCAGTTGACTTTGTTCCATTACACTTAATCAAGAAATACTGGTAGATGTCACTGTCCTCAATAAGGGGCACATTGTCCAGATAGTTGGGTGGAGGGTGGTCCAATATTGCCTGCACAAAACCTTGTTGGAAATTGACAGTTTCATCGGTGTATAGTTTTATCGAATTTCTGTCCGAGTTGATCAGATATTTCTTGTCCCATTTATTCTAGATATAATGATTTACTCTGAAAGTAGACAGAATACAATGTTAACTCCCAGCATTTGATTTTCATGTGTACATGTAATATACAGGGCTGCAACAAATCAATGATACACCGGTATATTGTGATGCATTTCAATCCAATACACTGTATCAGATCAGCTGTATCGTGATGTAACCGTATAATGACTTTAAAGACATTATCTGTATCGATTTTGCCACACAAAAACTTATTGCATAGATGCTTTTTCATCATATTTCTTTTGACTAAAGACCTTTATACAAACCTATAAAGTTCCAGAATTTCAACCCAGAAACACCATGACACAGTCAATTACATAATTGATAAACTTCAAGTTGACGGAACATGCTGTTGCATATTATAATAAAATAGAAACATTTAAAATAAGAAAAATATATAATTACTTTATACAAAAACATCAGCTAAGTGAATTTAAAACAATGATGATTAATTAACAGATCTACGGTAGCACAGAGAAATAATATTTGCAACATGTATCACAATGGGTATTATCACACTACATTACATATTGTGTATTGACAGGTCTGACCTGGGTCCTCGCAATACGCAGCCCTAGTAGATGAATAATAATAATATAAAGAGGAGATATTTACACCTATCATCATTCGAGTCCATAATGAAACACATTTATAGAAACACATTTAGTTATATTTACAAAATTTACAAAAGTACTTCAAAAATAATTCATTATCTGCATTACCCTACCAACCCATAATTTAATATGCGAACATTATTTTTCCGGGTTCATTGTGTTAATATAACGCTATTGTGTCAATAAGAAATTGGATTTCCAACTATTTACAGAGATGGTTTAAGTTACTGGGTTATGCGATGTCAAATATACAAACTAAAACAATCGGAGTCAACTGTTTACCTTTTTACGAGTTCGGCTTTCTTGCCCGATAGGCTGGCTCCTTTCCTAAACTTTAGCCAACGAACAAGTTCAATCTTGGTTAAAGTTTCGGGCAGTTTCCCCCGTAATGATGCCCCAGGAATCAGACTCTCATCAAGATCTGGTTATAAAGCTACAAAAACTCTGGATTGAGTGATTGTTGAATTGACTTCCGCGTTACTTTCGGCCATGTTTACAAAATCCGCTGGCGATTACCCGGATGAAGTGCGCGTGACGTCACGCCATCTGCTTTTATTATTGCGCATAGTATTTCAGTTAGTTTTTCAAAAAAGACACGTATATACTGTATACAATGACAATTATTCACAATCAGTAGTTATATTATTCGATATATATAACGTTCATGTCAGTCAACTTATGAAAGTAAGTTATACTTGATGCAGGAATTGCATTCTCGAAGTGCGTAAAACACCCAACCCGATTTGGGCATAGGATATTAATGCGCATAATATTTCGGTAAACCTACAAAAAGACATGTTTATACTGTATACAATTACAATTATTTCATTATTTCACAATCAGTAGTTATATTACTCGGTAAACATAACATTCATGTCAGTCACCTTATCAAATTAAGTTGTATTTGAAGCAGTTAAAGGGGACTACATTGCTTACAACGGTAAAGCGTTTCATCCGTTTTAAAAAAACTCCCTATTAACAAATTGCACTATACACATATATACACGTATACGTGATTCCAAAGAGTCAGCCATGCGACTCAAAAAACCACTTGAAATTGATCTTAAATTTGGTTGTTGTGTATTAAATGTTTGTCAACATATAGGTTATTTTGACTTGCTGTACAATTGATGCAATTATCCAGTTTGTCAACTTGTTTCACAAAATGACATTTTAATCTAAGGGTATCGTGTTTTATCAAGAAATGTCAGCCGAATTAATGTGATGTTGCTGCTGGCATTGCAATAGCAATTAACACTGGCTATAACAAAACCCATGACAGATTTAGATTCAGCCTCAAAAATACCTCAGACACATATACTTCATATTGGGCTACCTCAAAGGGGAAAAAACTTAAAACATTGAAGTGCCGAATTTCGAAAAGTAACCAATAACAAGAAAGTTGAATTTTGGGAGGCGCTCTGACATTTTTCGGATTTGGCTCGATGCAGGGAACCAGAAAATGTGTCGATATGTTAAAATGTTACACTTCGAACACATATTAATATAAAAAGAATCATATGTGTTGTGTCCCTGAGCAAAAAAGAGTATGACAATGGACCGTTGGAAACGGCCGAGCACGACACATACGAAATATTGCAGTCTCGGTTAGATTGAGACTGTTCATGAGCGGTAGTGGTCTCGGTTAGATTGAGACTGTTCATGAGCGGTAGCTAGCACGAGCGGTAGTGGATTATGCTAGCTACCGCTCACGCCCTCCAGCCCCGGGTCCTTTATCTGCATTGCTTAGTACTGGTTCTACATAGGAAGACATTTAAATTGATTCTTACACTCCATCTAAAATAAATAAGTTCAAACTAATATGAAAAGAGTTATTGCAAATGAATTTGGTGGTCTGTATTGTAACACAATACAATAGTAATTATATTTGACAGTTTAATCTCCATTTCTGTTTGTAATGTCTGTATTTATGACATAAAACAAAAACTTCTGTTCTATAGCGACTATGCCTCTTTAATCCCGTAAAGCAAGTAGCATGCGATATATATATCTACTATTACATAGTATGTAACCTGATAGTGTAGCAACACTGTACGCAATGTATACAACACTACATCTCTCCATATATTTAGAAGTTCATTTCTCTGAAGTTTGTTATTAAATTCATTCTGTATAATCTAACAATGATTGTTTTAGAGTATAGCTATTTTTTTCTGAAAATCCCATGTATTTTAAAAAGTCTGAATCAACGAAATACCACTGTTAATAGTTGACTTAAAAGTTTCTCAATTAACAGCTGGTTATTTTGTCTGTGAAACGAAAACAAACGATTGGTATGGTATTTATCTAGTGTTGATCAATTCTCCTGCTGAGTTAATTTGAAACAAAAGCAATTATAAAGGATAAACTTTTACTGGAGTATCAAATTACCCATCTGCAGCAGCCGACATAAAGTTCAAGTAATTATGTTCCTGTCAAACCTTATACAACTCACATTGAAATGTGCAGAGATTGAAAAGTGTATGTATTTAAACAGAAGCGAAATATAGTTTATGGATGGCCAAGAACAATGTCCAGTGGTAGTGAGTTTAGATATGAAATCTGGTACTCCACAATTTTATATTGCTCAACATAGTCAAATTGAAATTTGGAGATGTTACATGTATTGTGAAATTTGGAGACGGTACATGTATTTAAGAGACAACTGACCTTGACACATGGTTATATGGAGGCTGAAAGTTATTGGAATAAGAACAATGACCAAACATATAGGACAAAAAAGTAAAATAACTTAACGCACATTTTAACACAGTTTTTGAAGACGGTACATGTATTTAAGTGACCTTGACTCCAACCCATGGTCAGTTGGAGAGCTGGAAGTTATTGGTATTATAAAGGACAATGACAAGGAGATTATATATGAAATTTGAACACTCTGCTCCAAAGAACAAAAAAGATATAAGAATTTAACGCACTTTAACATTTCTTTTTGAGACGGTACATGCATTTAAGAGGCATCTGACATTGACACAGGGTCAGTTGGAGGCTGATAGTTACTGTAAGAAGAAGACCATAAACCTGTGATGTTATATATGCAATATGAACACTCTACTCCAAAGGACTACAAAGTTATAAGAACTTTAACGCACAATTTAACCAAAACCTTAACAAAAACCATAACCAAAATCTTAACATATTGCATTGTAACTTTCTTGTCCTTGGGAGTAGAATGTTCAAATTTTACATATAATCTCCTGTTCATTGTCCTTCTTAATGCCAATAACTTCCAGCCTTCCAACTTACCCTGGGTCGGAGTCAATGTCACTTAAATATATGTACCGTCAATATTTGCGTTAACATTTGGTGACGATACATGTATTTAAGTGACCTTGACTCGAACCCAGGGTCAGCTGGATGGCTGGACGTTATTGGCATTAAGAAGGACAATGATCAGGAGGTTATATATGAAATTTGAAAATTCTACTACCAAGGACACAAAAGTTATAATACAATATGTTGACGCCGTCGAGCCCGCCAACATTAGCGGCGCCTATGTCTCGTATTTTTCAAAACTTCATCGAGAGTTAACCAACCCTGTTGTTGGCAAATACGAGAGCAGTCCAAAATGCGATGCGACCGGTGCTATAACTCACGCTCTACGTATGGAACCAGTCTCACTCATTCTTGCCATACACATAAAATTGATCACAACAGTTTAGGTACACTAGATAAAATTGATAAAAAGTTTCTTTTACAATCACGTCGTTGTCTTAACTAATTTTAGGGCTTTATGAATAGAAAATCTTATGATACATACTTGTTCCTAAGGCCGGAAAGGCAAGAGATGCAATGCCATGTTGTTCGGCCTTTTTAAGACAGGATATAACAACGGGTTGCCACTCTGATATGTTGTACTTAGTGTCAACATGTATGATATATTTAGACTTGAGTTGTCCGGCTGTTGTTACAACTATACCCTCTTTTTTCATTGTCGATACTGAAAAGTAAAACTGCCATTATATTACTTTATTAGAGTGTAAGATTTACGAAACGCAACATCAACAAGAGTTGCGCGCACCATGATGTCTCGCCTAAAGAAACATGTCCATCATACATGTTTCAAGCGACCTTCATCTTGACAAAATCGAGGGTTTATAGTCAAGCAAGACCGTCAGTATATCGTACCGTAGCATTCGCAAAAGAAGAAAAAAACACAAAAGTTCATCTTTTATAAAGGTCCTGCATTATTATCAGGAGTCAAACATTTAAAACTGAATGTGACAACATCATTACCGTAACTGATTAGTCAAAGTCTATAATGAACATTATGCAAAGTGCATGCCGGTACTCTATGGACTTAAAGATTGTTTTAAATTATAATTTTTGTTACAGTGTATTATAGGAAACTGTTAATGTTCCATCTATATTTATGAACTACTTCACCCTTAAATTGATAATTTTATACTTTATTATGTTTTAAATTAGGCCCCAAAGCCTGATATACTCGAGTTCCCTTTAATACCTGATAGCTATCTGCAGAAACTACACATTGGACTTGATGTAAAATTTAAGTAATTTGCCAATTTGTATTGTTTCAGGAACTGACAATGAATTAATCTGCATGTTTTATCAAGAAATGTCAACTCATATTAAAATTAATGTAATTCTGTTGCTGGTTTTAGCATGGCAGTATGTTACAATGGTAATGGCAAATTGTATACATTCATTCATTTCATTATCTTAAAGGGACATATGGCAATCTTGAAGTGTTTATGAAGCATTGCAATTATTGTTTCGATTTATATATCCAGTATCATATTCACTTTAAACCTACTTGCATATAAATAAATTAAGTTTTCAATGTTTTTCACTGATTTTACCATAAGTTAAAGATACATTATTAAAGTGCATTATTATCAACAGTTAATTATATGTAAAATAATTTACTTCATATTTATTTTAGTGTAATTAATATTAATGATTGAACAAATACAAGTTATGCATAAAAACTAGTGTGACCTTGTGATTTTAAAACGTTCAGATTGTCATGTGTACCTTTAAGAGAATTTATAATACAGATAAACTTTACTAGAGTATCAAATTACCCAGCTGCCAACAATAAATTAAGCCCCAGTGATGTGGTGGCTGTATCTGTAATTGCTTCAATTATCACTTATCAGGAAAATGTCATACATATAATTAATGTAATACTGTTCTGTACTGCTATGAAAGACGCATTTTTACTAAATTGTTATTAATTCTTAAACTTCCATAAAAAGTAGCAATAACTGTTGCTTTTATCGAAGTTCATTTTCTGGCAGTCTGTTAAAATGGCAATTATATTTAACAGTTTAATCACCTTGGCAAATGCTATCAAGACAGTATTTAAGGGAATTTGTAATATATTTTTTGAATTTAATAAATGAGTCAATAAGAAAAAGATTTGTTATTTGTTTAAACATATTTTTATCCAGAAATTTACAACCTTATATATGTTACACTGATTGGAATTAAAGTAAAAAGTTAACCTTCCAAAGATAGACACTTTTGATAAACATTTGCTGAAGTATCAAATTACCCAGCTTGTTGCAGTAGCTACATAAAAAAGATAATGCAATTAAGTTCCTGTCAAACCTTATAAAACTCACATGAAAATTGGAATGTGTATGCATTTAAAATAGAAGAAAGCTATACAGATTATGGCTGGACAAGAACAATGAGTTTATGGCTGGACAAGAACAATGTCCAGTGAGTTTATATATGAGATTTTGAACACTGTACATTGCTGCAGTGCTGAGAAAACAATGTGAAATTTGGAGAATATACATTTATTAAAGTGACCCTGACCTTGACCAAGGGTCAGTTGGAGGGCTGGAAGTCGTTTGGCTGGACAAGAACAATGTCCAGTGAGTTTATATATGAGATTTTGATCACTGTACATTGCTGCAGTGCTGCGAAAACAATGTGAAATTTGGAGAATATACATTTATAAAAGTGACCCTGACCTTGACCAAGGGTCAGTTTGGAGGGCTGGAAGTCGCTGAAATAAGAAGAACAATGACCAGTGAGGTTATATATGAAATTTGAACACTCTACTCCAAAGAACAACAAAGTTATAATAATTTAACGCACGTTAACACATTTTTTTGGAGACGGTAGATGCATTTAAGAGGAAACTGACCTTGACACAGGGTCAGTTGGAGACTGATAGTTACTGGAATAAGAAGAACAATAACCAGTGAAGTTATATATGAAATTTGAACACTCTACTCCAAAGGAGAAATAAGTTATAAGAACTTAACCGAAATGTTAACCGAAATGTTAACCAAAATCTTAACAAAAATGTTCAAAATTTTAACGCTGACATATTGTATTATTACTTTCTTGTCCTTGGGAGTAGAATGTTCAAATTTCATATATAACCTCCTGGTCATTGCCTGTCTTAATGCTAATAACTTCCAGCCCTGCAATTGACCGTGGGTCGGAGTCAAGGTCAGTAAAATACATGTACCGTCAATATTTATGTTAAAATTTGGTGACGGTACATGTATTTAAGTGACCTTGACTCTGACCCACGGTCAGCTGCAGGGCTGAAAGTTATTGGCATTTAGACGGGCAATGAGCAGGAGATTATATATGGAATTTGAACATTCTACTCCCAAGGACAAAAAAGTTATAATACAATATGTTGACGCCGTCGAGCCCGCCAACATTAGCGGCACCTATGTCTCGCATTTTTTCAAAAGGCGAGACAAAAACATAATGATGGAACATGACGACACATTGTGCTGTTAATATTTGACATTTTCAGCTGCTGTAGTGACTAGATCTTTTTTGTGTGGTTCCCACACTTAACATAATTAGATCTGGGAACTGTCTAGCCTTTACGATGATTAAATATGCAACAGTTATGATGAAACTTTTTATTTCAGTACTGGTAAGATTGCTGCTAATAAGGCAATAGTAACCATAGTTCATTTGCAAACTAAGGTGAACGGTTTACATGAACACGTTTCATGTTTAAAATTGTAGAATAGACTAATATGTAAAGTTGGGGTTACATCAGGAGGGGATGCGTGGAATGACTTTATTTAAGCGAGTATATTTGTTCGTTTTCAGACCTCCGAAAACTTAGTCAACTGTTTCGGTTTACGTTTTAGTATAAGCACAGTCTGTTCTGTAATTACCTCATGACAGTAAGTGTTAGAATAGTACAAGCACTACATACTGGCTAGATATTATTGTACAAATAAAATGTTTTGATTACAGTAAGATTCGTGTTTTTTGTAGACAATGTTTTGGTTAATAAATTAATGATAAATTGTTGTTGGAAACAAAATATTAATGCTTACTTACGCATTGTAGAGGTCAATGAAATGTGAACATATAAAAATAGACACAACAAGCACTTGATGAGATGTTTAGAGATGTTTTAATACAAATTTGATTGGTTGGGAGTTTCTCTCACGTACAAGGACTTGGAGAACCAATTTTATACTGGTAACCTGGCGTGGGCAGATGACAGAAGTACAGCGCATGCATCTATCTCCTGCTACTTGATCGATCGTATTTCTTTGGGATCTTGATTCATATAAATAAGAGACCCATTTATTAAAGAACATAACATACTCTCTAATTTGGCAACTGTTATGTACAGCCAGCGGGGATTTTCGTTTACAGATAACCTTGCTCTTACAACGTCAGGGCCTACATTATTTCTTACATTTCGTTTATACATATCCTTGCTCTTACAATAGTCAACAACTTCAGGGCCTTAATTAAAATACACACACATTTCGTTTATACATTTCCTTGCTCTTACAATAGTAAACAACTTCAGGGCCTTAATTAGAGTACACACACATTTCGTTTATAGATATTCTTGCTCTTACAATAGTAAACAACGTCAGGGCCTTAATTAGCGTACACATAAATTTCGTATATAGATACCCTTGCTCTTACAATAGTAAACAACGTCAGGGCCTTAATTAGCGCACACATATATTTCATATATAGATACTCTTGCTCTTACAATAGTAAACAACGTCATGACCTTAATTACAGTACACACACATTTCGTTTATAGATACCCTTGCTCTTACAGTTGTAAACAATGCCAGGCCCTTAAGTAGATTACGCATCGTGTAAATGCTCGTACATGTCATAGTTCTGAGACTCTTAAACAATTTCAGAGCTACATATCTCACATTTCTTTGTCCTTACAGTCTTCAAGACATCAGGGCCTAAATGAACACATTTATTTGTTCTAACAACGTTAATGATTTTAGGGCGTTAGTAAACACAGGCCGTTATTCTGACAATCGTTAACGACTTTAGTTCTCACTACACAGTTAGCTCCCCTGAAAGGTACGGTAGGATAATTCTTGCGCCATCAATTGTCTTCGATTTAAAATAGTTTAAGATATATGTTCATTGTTGTTGCAGGTGAGACAAACATAGTCTGAAATTGGAACTGCAGAAATTAGACCATACTGTCACCAAAATATGACAGCGTTCATGGACGTTGAAGTAGAGTAGGAATTCTAGTCAAAACTCAATGCCCACAATAGTGTAACGAATGACAGCACTAAAAATAAAAAGAAACGAAACCTGGTCAACGGACTAGCTGTTGGACATTTTGTCTGCTTGCAAATAATTTTCATAAAAACAAGTGCTCGAAGACTTCTCATCAGAATTAACGACTTACTTATTTTTGATTCGGTGGTTCCACTACTCCGGCCGATAAAAGACTCTGGGTATTGTTTAACCACTCATAGGATATGTTGTCTGCTTTTTATACGCAGGCTTCATAACCGCTGCTCCCAACTAAATTCCATGTTTATTTCGCTCTTCGGGGCATTTCATTTTATTAGATACTGGGACCATACGCCGTACGACATGGGGAAAGCGTCAACTCCATGTCCACCGCCATATGCATGCCATCTTCGGGATGGTTGAAATTTTGTGCTGTTGATTTTATGAATATTGAGTTCTGCTCAACCCGGGGCTAGAGGGCGTGAGCGGTAGCTAGCATATTTCACTACCGCTCATGAACTGTCTCAATCAAACCGAGACTGCAATATTTCATATGTGTCGTGCTCGGCCGTTTCCAAAGGTCCATTATCATACACTTTTTTATGGCATTACTTGACACATACACATGTTCCTTTAACGACTATTTTCTTGCAGCCTACATGTCTCTCAGAACAACGGATTGAGTTAACAACAATACTCTAAGCCTTCGTTAACTCATACCGTTGTTCTAAGGGCTTTAGTTGACACATAGCGTTTTTCTTACAGTCTTAACTACTTAACGGCGTTAGGTTAGACGATTTGTTCTTAAAGACATAAGACTTTAGTAGTTTAGTTAACACATACCGTTCTTTTGACAGTCCTTAACAACTTCGGGGCCTCCTTTCTTTGCAATGGCCTTTGTAACTGCACCTGTATAACAACAATATTGGATCAGTATATCAGGGTTTGTTACCAACATTTGCACTAAACATAATGCATAATTTAACAAGATGGCCCTGAATCGATCACCTGAGGATCTTTGCAATGTTGAGAAAATTGTCCCCTAACAAAGGTTGATTGAAGATGTTTTTAAGTATTTCCTTATGTAAGTCTATGTAAAAACATGCAAAATCTCTATATACAAACGTTGGACATCGGGGTTGAAGCCATCTTTGAATCCAGGAACTTCAAATGAGCAAACTTAATAGACCAGGGGTTAGCAATCAGTAATAATAATAAAGAACAAGAGAACAAGAGGGCCTTTGGATGCTCTACAAGCTAAAATGGCTCTTATATCAAGGGGTTTCATCATTAAATTCCCTTAATAACTTTTTACAAGTGCAAAATACAACAACACCCTCAACCGAAATTTAAACCCACAACTCCATAACTTTATAAAAATGAAGAATTAACGGCCCTAGCTTCCCAGTGTACGAGAAGTAATTCAAAGACTTTTCTATGGTGGCCATCTTGGATGTCACTTTTTAACTTATTTTAACAAATTTGAAAACTATTCACCTATGGATCATCCATGTGAAGTTTGATCAAAATTGACCAAGCTGTTTTTAAGAAGACGATTTTTTGAAGATTATCCCTATATGTAAAACATGTGACCTCTGGGGCGGAGCCAAATGTGACCCCAGGATTACAATTTGAACAAGCTTGGTAGAGGACCATAAGCTTATAGTAAATGCAATATATTAAACCTCTGACTCTTGCAGTTTCAGAGGAATATGTTTTCAGTATTTCCCTATAAAAGTCTATGTAAAACATTTGACCTCTGGGGCGAGGCCAAATGTGACCATTTTGAACAACACTGGTAGAATTCAATTGGGTTTTAAGGCGCACTAACACGTGAAAGGTTATATGGCGCCTAACAGGCATGAACATGCCAGGCTCATCCCCCATGTACTTCAAGATAAAATATGGAAAATGGGCCTAGAACCATCTCACCCTGAACTGCAGAGTTGCTGCAAATTCAATCGTAGAAACTCCATTTACGCTGGAGCCACGTTTATTTTTTTTCTGCCACTGCTCTTTTGATGTGAGCGAGATGGCACCTGAAACAAGGCAGGGATCATGATGAAGACCTTTAATGAACATAAACAAAACATAAAATGAACATGAATTTGGGGGGATTCTACCGCTCTGCCTACCCCTCCAAAGGGATCTGCAGTGGCCCTATTGTTTGTCCCGTGACCAAACGTGGCCCCCGGAACCACACGGGGTAACACTGGTAGAGGACCATAAGCTTATAGCAAACGCAAAACACCTCTGGCTATTGTAATTTCAGAGAAGAGAAGAAGATTTTTAAGTTTTACATATACAAGTCTATGTAAAACATGCACAATCTTTATATACACAATAGAAAAAACGCACCCAAACAGAAAACGATAATAACAAGAGCTGTCGGAGAACAGCGCAGCTCGACTATTCAATTTTTGCAGAGAATAATAAATTATATAGCTAGAACCTACCATAAGAAAACAAGGCTAAAACAATGTAGGGTGGGGCTGGGGGACGGGGCTGGTATAGAAAGTCGGGCCTATATAAAATTATTTGTGAAATTTTATTATTTTGGGTGGGGTTGGGGGACTGGGCTGGTATAGAAAGTCGGGCCTATATAAAATTATGTGTGAAATTTTATTATTTTTATCTGTTTCAATCCAAAATTGCTGTCATTTTAAAAAATAAATTTGTGATCGAAAGGCAACTCGGGGAGGGAGCTGATATCTGGCAATTTTTATTGTGGCCTCATTTTCATTTTTTTTATTGATATTTCATCTGTGTATCTAAATTTAAAAATCTGATTCTGAAAAATTAGAGTTTCGAGTGGGGGCAGGGAGAGGCAGGGGGTGGGGGTGGAGGGGGCAACAAATATGTGTAAGAATTGACCAAAACAACGCAGAAATATGGAAAAAAATAAAAATAAAATAAAAATATTCCAGTTTCGAGGTGGGGTGGGGGGTGGGGTAGGATCGGGGTGGGGTGGGGTGGGGTGGAGGGGATGGGGCTGCGAAACAAGATATGTGTACGAACTGACCAAAACATCACAGAAATATATAAAAAAAAATATTTAAATAAAAAATCAAGTTTTGAGTAGGGGTGGGGAGAGGCGGTGGGGGCGGGGGGGGGGGGAGGGGGCGTTGGGGGAATTTGTGTAAGAAGCTATGTAAGAATTTAACACAGAAATATGTAAAAAAAAAAAAAAAAAAAAAAAAATCCAGTTTCAAGTGGGGGGAGGGGTGGGGGTTGGGGGGGAGGAGTGTGAGGTGGCAACATAGCTATGTGTAAGAATTGACAAAAACAACACAGAAATAGGTAAAAAAAATATTAATAATAATAATAATCGAGTTTTGAGTGGAAGGGGGGGGGGGGGGGCGGGGGGAGAGGCGGCGGGGGAGGGAGGGGGCAACATAAATGTGTAAGAAGCTATGTAAAAAAAAATCGAGTTTTGAGTGGTGGGGTGGAGTTGGGTGGGGAGGCGGGGGATGGGGTGGGGCAACACATATATGTGTAAGAAGCTATGTAAGAATTGACCAAAACAACACAGAAAGAAGTAAAGTGTGGTGGGTGTGGGGGTGTAGGTGTAGGTGGGGGCTACATATAATATGTGTAAGAAGCTATGTGTAAGAATTGACAAAAACAACACAGAAATATGTAAAAAAATAAATAAAAAATATTGAGTTTCGAGTAGGGGGGGGGGGGGGGGGGGTTGGAGAGGCGGGGATGGGGGGCAACATCTATGTGTAAGAAGCTATGTGTAAGAATTGCCTAAACAACACAGAAATATGTAAAAAAAAAGAAAAAATGAGTTTCGAGTGGGGTGGGTGGTGCGAAGGTGTGGTGGTAGGGGTTGGGGGTTGGGGCCACATATATGTGTAAGAAGCTATGTGTAAGAATTGACTGAAACAACACAGAAATTTGCAAACCTAGATCTGCCTTTATTGCACATTTTATGGGCCATCACAATTTGGGTTCCATGGGAGCCCAGAATTTGCAGAATACAAAATTACTTACGCAACCCTTTACAACATACTTTAAGGAAACCAATTCCCAAATTTAGATCAGCTAGGAAAAGACATGTAAGAGATATAGACCTGTAAACACAGCTTACACGCAAAATTTGATGTGAAATAGACACATTTTAAGGGCTATCAGAATTTGGGTTCCATGGGAGCCCAGTGGTTACAGGAACCAAAATTACTTAAGCAGCCCTTAAGATAATGCTGTAAGGAAGCCCATGGCCAAATTTGGTTGTGCTAGGATAAGAAATGTAAGAGATATAGACTTGAAAACACAGCTTACACGCAAACCTTGATGTGGGACGCCGACACCAACACCGACGCCGACCCCGGGGTGATTACATAAGCTCTCTTATTCTTCGAATAGTCGAGCTAAAAATGAAGTATTATTTATTTTGTTTACCTCCAGTTTGATTTGAACCCACGGCCCTAACTTCCCTGTGTACACGAAGTAATTAAAAAAAAATCTATGGCGGCGTTTAACTAATTTTAAAAACATTCACCTAAAGATTGTCGATGTGAAGTTAGGTCAAAATATACCAAGCTGTTGCTGAGAAGATGATTTAAAACAAAACTCCCTATATAAGTCTAAGTAAAACATGTGACCTCGGGGGCGGGTCCAAATATGACCCCATGATCACCATTTAAACAGGCTTGGTAGAGGACTTTAAGCATATAGTAAATGCAAAATACTAAAGCTCTGGCTCTTGAAGTTTCGGAGAAGTTTTTTAAATTATTTCCCTATATAAGTCCATATAAAACATGTGATCCCTGGGGCGGGGTCAAATTTGAACCTATGGTCACCATTGGAACAAACTTGGTAGAGGATCATAAGCTTGTAGCAGATGCAAAATATTAAACCTCTGGCTCTTGCGGGTTCAGAGAAGATGTTTTATTTTAAGTTTTCCCTATATAAGTCTATATTATTGGGACTACCGTTACGGGGCCAAATGTAACCATAAGCTTAATAAGATAGTAAAGGCAAAATATTAAACCTCTGGCTCTTGTAGTTTCAGGGAAGGAGATCTTTTCATTTTTTTCCTATATAAGTCTATGTAAAACTGTGACCGCCGGGTCGGGGCCAAATTTGACCACAGGGTCACCATTTGAACAAACTTAGTAGAGGACCATAAGCTGATGATACATGTAAAACATGAGAGCTCTGTGCGTTGTGGTTTCAGAGCAGAAGACTTTTTAAGTTTTTAAATCTCTTTGGACCCCGGGGCACAACCATTTTTGATCCCTTGATAGTCGAGGCATTGCCGATTATTTTAAAAGAAAAACTGACGAAATCTGTCTTGCGATTCTTGAGTAAATTCGACCATATATGGTAATTGCGGCCATCTTGGATGTCGTGCTGACTAATTTTAACAAACCTAAAAAACATTTATCTAAGGATCATCCATGTGAAGTTTGGTCAAAATTGGCAGAGCGATTTCTGAGAAGTCGTTTGGAGCCGTGGCTAACGACTGACGGACGGACGTACAGACGGACGAGGACGAAGAGTGATCCCAATAGATCACATTGAGCCTTCGGATTTTCTAGCACAAGAAATGAAGTTCAAAGTATAAGTTAATGTCATCCATGTTTATATAAGTTACTGGAAATGTATTGTGGATAACAAATATGTATACATAGTTTTCAGAAACAGAGCTAAGAGCAATACTAATATTTAGGACTAAACGGTTCACAGAAACAATGCAAACACCGAAAGCACGGGATGTAAAATGTAAATAAAGGTGGAGGTCGCTATGGGTGAAGTTTTGCAGAAGTTGAGTAAAGTCTTACACCAAAAACTAAACATGTTCGGACGCATTAAATATGGACGATCAGTAAACGATCGATCAACGAGTTCGAATTCATGACATCAAAGCAGTTTACGAATTGATTGCAGATTAAATAATGCAAGGTACATTACATGACGTCACGAGGAAAAGTATATGGCGGCCTCCACGTCAAGCATGAATTAATTTTAGCAAATAGACGCTTGTAATCCGAATATTATTCATGATAAATAAAATAGTATGTACATGTATATAGCATTTTACTAACAAGTGAATTAGGACCGTTTTTCACATTTTTATTATTTAAAGCAACAGACCCTCTATATAAATCGATTTCTTCTTTGTAGGCGTGTCTTTATTTGTAACTTCATGTTCACCAGCTCATGTCGAAATAGGTTATTTAAGCGAGCAAATATAACGTAAGACATCATTTATTGTATAGACATCGACTAGTGCACATCGTACCTGTACACAGGTAACATAATGATTTACAGAAGAAAAAAAGATTTGCCTCTTTCGGGACTCGAACACACGACCTTCTGATTTCAAGTCCGTGCTCTATCACTGAGCTATAACGCTGCTTGAGAAAATGGTATACAAACTACAATGTATTATGAGGCAAAATAACAACATATATTTGAACGCAAATCAAGATGAATCCATAAATATATAGACCATCTTGTCGGACGTGTATATTAGCATTGCCTGGTGTAATACTATATGTTATCAATATGAAACCAATATTCCGCCTCAAAACAACCATATATCGACTTGTTATTTAGCGCATGATGAGTTTGTTTGTGTGCTAGTTATTACGTAATGCCTATTTAGTGTTAATAATGCCAGAACAAACCAGAACGACTACTAGACTACTAGGTTAAATGTACGACCTTCAAAACTTAAAAGCACAACAGCAGTGGTTCAAATCCCATTCCGGGCAAGTACTTTTTTTATCACATATATTCTGAAGCCGTATATTTATCGATGTACCTGTACGAAGGCTAAACAAAAATGTGATATTTCACGCATCGATTTCTGCCTTATATACCGACTTTTAGGGTGTTCTTCGATTTGAAACTATTTCACACGTGACTCATTCATATTCATGAGTTGTTACCAGTTAATATAGAGGGTCTGTAGCTTTAAGTGTGGTTGTTCGGTACGCGTTATTGGTCAGGGTGTAACAACTTCAGTTGTGGTTACCTTTGTCCAGATTAAGGTCACGGTTACAACTGGCCACTATGGCATCCGTAGCTTGGTCTGTTATGTCGCCCTGATCTATAAATACTTTTATGTGGCCTATTAGGAATTCGGCTCGACCTAAAATCAGAGAAATACAGTTCTATATAATATTATTTTCATATTTTAATATAGTATTTCGTAAATATAAAGTACCGTTTTAGAAGTATGATGATGTTTCTACCGTTTAGAACGAGATGCAATTTAACTTACAATTTTGATATTTGAAACGAAATATTAGGAAGTATTACTTCCATAATGTAAAAACTAAACAGCAAAATCAAACATCGAACATGTTAAGAAATAAAAACAAACATATTGTTAACCAACCTCTTGAAATGTTAACGACCTTTCCAATACCGGATGCAGCATTGCCATGACCACTAGCTCCATGATCTGGACTCGTGCTTCGGTCGTCCTGACCTGTCCAGTTCTTCTCCTCAGTTATAAAAGCCTAAAACAGTATAACTTCCTAATGCGTTCGTTTTAAAAGGTTTACATACTTTTCAAACTATGAAGATATTTCAATTGGAAAGCAGTTACGCAGGTAGAAATAACAGCTAAACAACAGTTTGTTGCTCAATATAATATATGTGTGTACAGACTATGACCATTTTCCAACAAAAAAGTAATACCAACATAGCGTTTCTGTTTCCATGTGTGTTAACTATCAGAAGATAAAGCGTTATTGTAATTGTTGGGAATGAATAGTGTTACACTCGTTAATCTGTTTGTTGATCTGGCTGTCAAGTTGTTTCTGTTGATGTCACATATATGAATGCTATTGCATTTAGGACAGACTGTTTTGATTGACAACATTGTATTTATATATATATAATATTCTAGTAATGTCTAAATTGTGTTTACATTGTGTGTTAGATCACGACTCATTCAAGGTTATTGGAATATTCTAAAGCTTCTATGATGTTCTATGAGGCATCATATGACTGTTAAGTTTATTTAAAAATAACTTGTTTATCTTTTTGGAGTATTCTGAATGTTCTATGACATTCTATGACAGTATACATACAGCCTTTTGGGGTTGTTATTTGGTTTCAGTTTCAGTTTTCAGTATTCAGAGTTGAGTATCTGGACCCCTTTTTTTGAAACACTTACGACCATTTTTACGACCATTTTGATCGTAAATCAATTTCTTAAATGCTTCACTATGAATAACACTTCTCAAATAAACGTGAATTCATTTCATTTTCTTATACATGTGATATTTCTGCACTACGTGCAAACATAATTGTCTACAATGAATGCGTAGGTGAAAAAAATAACGATTTTACAATTTGAGACTTGTCGTAAGATGTTTAATAAAACATGGCCTTCGTTCAGTATTTTAATTGAGAATTTGAAAAATATTGGATTCTGTGAACAAAATATATTGTGCTCATCTATAATAAAAGTGACTTCGGATTATTTGGACTTATTTGGACTATTGTGAATTAATAAACCAGGAAAGACTTGAAACGAAATTGGATTAAAGGGACACCTGACAATTTTGATTAAAGGGACACTTGATAATTTAGATTTAAAGGGACACTTGCCAATATTATTTGGCATTTATTTGTATATCGGATTTTAAAGAAACACTGGATCCATTTTATGTATTTTCTGTAAGTGAATATATTTTATTGTAGTATTTGTTGATTATATTATAAAACATAGTTGTTACTGATTTTGCTTCCTTTGTTCAAATTATAACATTTTACCACCATTTATTTAACATTCATACAGAAAAAAATGTACATGCATTTTGACAAAATCTGTATTTACAAAATATAAAGAAAGTATTTAAAGAAGCTATGCTATACAAGGTTTCCGCGACACCACAACTACAAACGGGTTGCCATTATGGTTACCGTATTGGACAGGTCAGTGGCAAAAAGGCCATATGGGGTTTTAATCGGATTCTAGGCTGCACCAAACCGTACGCTAGGTTACTGTCATCTCAATTAAACAGGACAGTGTAAAACAAAGAATATCGTGTTCAGTATTTATCCTATACTATATCACATTGTAAACAGATTGTTTTCATCCGCAGGTGGCGAGTGAATTTATATTTTACAATTTAATGACAATCAGTAATCTACCACACAATATTTCTTGTGAATAAGGTATGTATTTTAGGCTAAATACCATGTTAAGGCCCTTAAGAATAGAAAATACATGTTTCAAAAAATCGAAGTCGTACCCATAGACCCCCATGATAAGCTGAAATTACATTAAATTGAGTTTGATTTAAAAAGTCATTTTAATGTTAATAAAGTGTTGTCAACTATTGAAAATGGCGTAACCGACTGGTGAAATTTACATGTTAAAATCTAAACAGGTGATTTCGGTTCAAGTGCTTTTTAATAATAATAATGTGTAGTCTGTATACACTAAAAGTGTCATAAAAGATAATGAAAACATGTAAACTGTTGCTTAACAATAAATTTAAAACTGTACAGTTATTATGTAGAACCGAGTTGCGATTTTGTATATCTGTTGTTAGAAGTTGACTTTAACTATTATGCATTTTGCCGTACAATATACATAATAACTGTTGATAACATCTTGACGCTTGCCAAATCAAACGTATTATTTAGGCTCATCCCACTAACCTCATACGTCTGATCGTCTTCCGTATAAACTACCAGCCTGACCTTAGTGATAGACGTATTTGGGTGTCGTTCGCAAAACTTTGAAATGCCTTTGTACATCGCTAGCGCAACTTTGTCTTTCGGATATTTCTGAGCGCCAGTACCCATTGCAGGGAATGATATAGACGTGTACTGCTTCTTGTCAGCTTCCTCAAGACATGCGTTCACACATGCCATAAAACCCTGGTAAAGTAATATATCCAAGTGTAATTGACAGACACATGTTCTCAAACAAGTATTTGGTACAGAACGTTTTGATACTTTTAAATGTAAATTACAATTCAGACATCGTTCATTGGTGTGCTGCCGCAGATGATGACATTTAATTTAAATGTGGGGAACCTAGAGTTACATTTCAATCAAAGTGTACCATTACACGCTAATATTAAGAAATTGCGTGATGAATACAATTATGTTTACATATTGCACATACCTTCATGTCCTTTTCGCCATGATATTGTTGAAGAGCTACATGAAATACGTTTTTACATTTCAACTTGCCACCCTTGGTAATGGCGACTTCTCCAACCGAAATTCCTTGAGGATAATTGCTGTCACACTCTTGTTGTAGTTCGTGACCCGCTGCTTTGGAAAGAGCCTTTGATAAAGCACCCTTACCCAACTGGAGATCTTGCGATGCGGAATTTACTACAACATCAGCCTGTGTCGAATAGTTTATTTAATGTAGAATATACAAAAAACAGTTATAGGTGTTATGCATTGAAAACATAACAATATGAATGTGATCTACTAATTATGTATGTTCAAATATTGGTACAACTCCTACTCCGAAATGTGAAGTGAATATTATATATGTTTACCAAACCACGACAAGTATGTTTAATGTATAATCAAGAGAATCCATAGAATTGTTGAAGTTAATAAAACAAGTACGAGAAAATGAAAAGACATAACTGGACTGTGTTTTGAAATGTTTGATAATTCGTGTATGATATAGTAGGATAGGGCCGTTGGAGGTTCGTGTATGATATAGTAGGATAGGGCCGTTGGAGGTTCGTGTATGATATAGTAGGATAGGGCCGTTGGAGGTTCGTGTATGATATAGTAGGATAGGGCCGTTGGAGGTTCGTGTATGATATAGTAGGATAGGGCCGTTGGAGGTTCGTGTATGATATAGTAGGATAGGGCCGTTGGAGTTTATTACCCTTTCCTTAGACAGCTCTGCTTTGACAAGTTGAACTCTAGTTTTCCCAAAAGCTCCGTTATCGCGGTGGTCAGAACCTCTATCTTGCTGGTTGTCAGAATCCTGCAACCATGTTGGTCTCGGTTTTCCGTCGCCTTGGCCTAATTGTACTTTATAACGATACATATATTATAGTGTATGACTGACTGTATTGTGCAATATAAATTCAAAATGAACGAAATCAAAAGAAATGAAATGAAATTCTTGTACACCACTGAAGGAATAGGTTCATGACAAATCCCACGCTGCTAGTTGAATTTACATAATGTAATGTTTCATTGAGTTTCTTCTTATATATACTATTAATGCCATCACAGTCAAATTAGAGGATGTAGAGACTGTAAAGGAGTTCGAACAGGAAAAGTGGTATATTGAAGTATAGAATGTATGAAGTAAACATTACCGAGAATGTTAACACCCCCAACAAGCTTGTCCATGGCATCTATAAAGGCCTGCACAGTGGTTTCGCTGATATCACATAGATACACCTCTTTTATACGAGATTTGGAACCCTGTGGAATATATAATTATCAATTACTTATGCATTGTTTAAACAATTATTGTTTAGCTGATTTCATATAATTAGCTATGACTTTGAGAAACATTATCGAACCCACGAAATCCCGCACGTGAGGCGAACGCATTATCGTTACGTCACCACCGCGGAAAAGGATTGAAACAAATTATGTAAGCAAACAGAAATAGCAGTAAGTATTGCTCTACGTACCTGGAAATATTCCTGTATAGTTTTTAAAATGACAGTACAGGATTGGTCGACAGGATAGTGAAACATTCCCGCACTTAGAGCTGGCATTGCAATGGAAACACATTTCTTCTTTTCACTTTTCTCCAGGCACTTTTTGATTGCTGTCTGTAGAGCCCTCTCTTCGCCTTTCTTTCCGCCTTCCCACGACGGCCCCACGGCATGTGCTATAGCTTTGCACGATGACAGCTGGCCGGCAGTGGACAAGAACACATCACCAACAGACATTTTACCTTTGTTCTTTATACGGGCATCGCATTCATCTTGTATCGACTGTCCACCTAAACGTTTAAGGCAATTTTAGAATATTTTCATGTTTCGTCATACAATAATTTATCACTGTTTGGTTTTCAATAAATTAACTGCAAAGTTTTGATTAAGAGTTTATCTTGCAATTCTTCTACACGCGCATAGTTGTGATTTCATTCTGTATTATTTAAGATAACTCGAGAACACGTATAGACATTATTGTCAGGTGTATGCATGTTGCTTAAACAAAACATGATTTACAGAACCAATACCTTTCTTGACGATAGCAGCAGCTAGACCCCCAACATGTTTCATTTCTCTGTTTGCAGCGTTAACAATGACATCCACATTCAGTGAAGTAATATCACCACCAACAACTATAATCTGTAAATATAACATTTAAGTAATATTTGTTGTTTTATACAGCTACAATATATGCAAAATCAAACGATATGATAAAAACGGAATGATTTTCGAAAACTAACTTAAATATCGTTAACTAAAACTGAAATGTTCGGTGCTGATAAACAACTCCTAAATGAATCATAATTGTTTGCTCTGAATCAGTTGAGCTGAACCCTTCATCCAGAATAAATTCGTTACACATCAAATACATGTTAAAAGATTAAAAATTTAAAACCGATTTTGTCTCATATGTGACGGTTTATCTTAGTTTAATTAGATTAAAAACCATACCTTAACACCCGATTTTAGTGTTTTTTCTGCACAGTTTGTTGGTTTGTCGAACTTCTGAGCACGTCTATATTGTCCACGAATGATAGAATTCCCCAGACCAGACCCCATAACATCTATGACACATGTATTGCTTGATTCAATCTTCTTTATACACTCAACACCATTTGGAGATATTATGTATTTCTTTATTCCAGGATGTTTAGAGACGTGTTGGCGGCTTTGCACTTTATCTTTTAGGCGTTGAAAAATTACTTTTGCAGTATTGAGTCCGTCAGACGTACCTAAAACGATCAATATTTTAAAATGTTATACTGGTATATTTTTAAAAAAATGGTTTAAATTATACCCGCTGTGTCAAAGGTCACTAGAGATTGCTTTTGAACAAAATCAGATGTCCCTGTCAACGTTATAATGACAAGTTTGGAAGCATTCGGTAAAAAAGTGTAGGAGGAGCCTTTTATACTTTGTAGGAATGATCGCATACAAACATAAGTTGAATAAAAGGACTTACCACTTCCAAAAATATGTTGCTATGTGAACTGTTCAAAGTTGGGAAGCAATTTATAAATCTATGTAGGGGGAGCTTATGCGACATAATTACAATGGATGTAATCTAATACAACATAATCTAAGTCAAGAAAGGTCCATAACATTGGTTAAGATTATCTGATAACAAGAAGATTGTTTAGTGCATATATGCATTTTGAAGATGACATTTGCTAAGTTTGATTTTAAACAAGATTAGAAGCAATCTGTAAAACATATAGGATAAGTTGTCATTTGTAGGCAAAGAGCACATACAATCTAAGTCCAAAAAGGGCCGTAACTGTGCAGAAAATGTCGTTAAGTTGCCAATTGAATAACTGGGTATAATGCTAAATAAATACACACAGTTTGGAAGCGAAGAGTTCGGGCAAAATGTCTCAATTGGTATAAATGAGCAATGAGAAAAAAGGATCGCAACTCTAATCAAAATGTCGGATTAAAATCCTGTTGCCATGTGCACAGCTAGGCAAGATGCTAAACAAGTGTAAAACGTTTGGAAGCTGTCCGTAAAACGTTGGAGGAGTTTAGCCGACAATTGTTGTCTTTTGTAGGCACTGATGCTGAAATAGCTGTAGGAGTTAGGCGACAAAACTGTGTGATGACCAGACGGACGGAACGACCAAAACAATACGTCTCTGGTCATTTTGTGGTGGAGACATAAAAACGCATACAATGCTCTCACTCCTACGTACTTAGAGATTTTCATTTACTATTTGGAAGGTATAAAAGCAACGCAAGACGTCAGAGTGTCAACAATTTGACATCATTAAACTGCAGCATCTTCGACTTTTAATCTACGTTTGGGTTTAGATTGAAAGTATTTGAGATAACTTCATGAACAGCATAATTATATTCAATCATTTTGAGAATACTCGGGGTCAAATCAAGATTGTGTTAACATGGGTATTAATTAGATCTTTGAAAGTACCTATAAAGCGGGTGTTCAAGTTTACCCCTACTACTGTTGACTATTAAGTGAATGCAAAATGTGTTTCCTGTACATCCTTTATGCTTATTAAATTGTGATTCGCTTTTTCTAAATATTAACTTGGGGTAAATGTAATAAATGATAAGGGGATCCCTTGTAATCAACGAATACAACCAGGAGATAAATGTAGCCAAGTCGAATTTATTGAGTCTGTTATGGACGTTAATAAAAACCCTTTTTAAAGTGTTGACAGTATATATACTCAGCAAAAATAGAAACGTCCCTCTTTTAAGCTGTGATTTGCATAGGGTTAACTTTGTTACACTTTGTACACCAATCTAGATACAATTTCATCATTTTATACTTATCACTCAGTCATTTAATAATCATCAAAAACCAAAGATTGTCTGTTGCTACAAAAAAAAAGCTAATTAAATGAAAACTTGGCAAGTAATGACATCACTATATATCTGGTTATATCTATAGATTAGATATCAAACATCATAATTATACAGTGTCTGGGTCAACTATTATTTAGTATGCTTATTTATCAGGAAAGTATGGATAACTATCATGTCCTTATGTGTGCATATCCACTTTATACACCGTAACTTGAATACGACATGTGTAGGAGATATGTTTGTATGTTTAATTCAAGGTTCTGTATCACATTTTCTTAAGAACGTCTCATGAAAGTAAAGACAATCGAATTCTGAGAAATTATCTTTCTAGTAATGTTTCAAAAGATCAGAAAATATTTTTTGCTCGTTTAAGTTGCTGTCAGAGCCTAAAAAGCACTGACGAAGTTTTGTTAGTCATAACTAAAAAGAACTGACAGATTTGTGTAACCAAAGACGCGTTCAGCATATTTGTTGGCATGCGTCATCTTCCGACCGTATGCATTTTTGAGCTTTAAAAGCTAGGTGATTTTCACAATGGCTTTGTGTGATAATTATCAACTGCATCTTTGATGAACTTACCTTCGATTGTCACGCTTTCACCTCTATCAAATCGAATGTCGACTTTTATCCCCTTCTGTTTTATATCACCAACTTCCCTTTCAATGTCATGTTTTATGTGCGTCTTGATAAATCTGGCAACACACGGGTCCATTGTAATCTTTTCGCTGCATAAGGTATGCTTTGACATGAAGTCACGAAGACGATCGGATATTTCATCTTTTATCTCTTCTAACGTAAATATTTCCAAACGATCGGGTTGATTGGTGACTTTGATAATAATGCGTCCTGCAAACTTTTGTTTCAGATTCTTCTCATTCTGCTGCCACGCTGGGGACTTCAGAAGTTCTTTAGTTGTTGGGTCTAGGTCAATGTTGATATTTGCTAACATTTTCATTACAATATTTGTCATTTTGTCTAGATCGTTTTCTTCATCGCCATGCAAAGCTAGAACGTCATTTTTTACTTCCCAAACATCGCCGAGGCGACTGTCTCTCATCTTTTCACTAACTATTCCTTCTGTGTCCCGGTGTTGTAGTAATTGTGCATTTTCTTGTCCAATAGTTATCCTTCGTGTTTTAACGTCCATTAGGAGTTCGTGCATTCTCAGCTGAGCGCCTTTTACGTCGGAACTTTGACCAATAAATAGAATTGTCCCAGCTGTTAAGTCCAACTTTATTTTCAGTTTCTCATATTCCTGTCTCACACCATCAACAAATTTCACCGCATGTAAATACTTTGCTTTCCACGCATCAATCTGTTTTTCCTCAGTAATCGATTCCTTTTTTTCTTTTACATCCTTCTCAACCTTGTTAATCGTTTCCTCGATCTGTCCCCATGTTAATTCTATCAGACCCTTGTGTGCAACCACTATTACCGACATAGTAGTTTTCTCCAAGATAACAGCTATTCCATCAGGATGGGACATATTTATTGTACCTAGTTCAGCAATTGTGTCGGTCCATGCCTCTTCTGAAACGTTGCGTTTCTTTGTTTCCAAAACACTTGTAAAATCATTCAATGTCTCCAATGCTTTTTCTTTCCATGTTTTTGAAAGGACTCTGTAACCATCGACGTCTTTCATCAATGTGCACACTACTCTGATTGGTTGATCTTGCCATATGATCTCCGCGTGGCAATTTGCCAACTCATCTTCTAGTGTGTCTTTTTGTGATTTATTTCTATTGAGAAATTTCAACTTATTTGGGTCTTCTTGTGTCAACTCTATTGGCTCAGGAATTCTGAACTTACATCCACCGCTTCCAGCAGTTAGCCCCAGACAGGTATGGAAAGGTTGAACGTTCAGTGGTTTCTTAAGCAGTACATGATCCGTCTTTTTGACTACGGTTTCCATTACTGAAGATAAGCAACGAGTGTAATACAAATAACCTGTAAATGATGTATTCACTTTTTAAAATGCAATTTGATAGAGGTACAGTGTATTTGTTAATATGGAAAAACTTAAAACAAAATTAAGTTTAACAATATTAAATGTTTCAACTTAATTTCATGTTGGCCTTTTTGACTCTTTTTTGGCTATCCTTAAATGTTCGTTTTTAAAATACTGATAAACTAATAATTACATTTGTTTCATGAATACTCATTGCGCATTTGCGTGATAGACATATTTTAGATCAGCTATTTATTCTTATTATTATGTCAGTAACAGTTTCAAGTATATTAATTTTACCTTTTACGTCTTTAAAGTAAACAAGACAATATCCGTTATCTTCGTCAAACTTCACATCTTCAACCTCTCCCCCAGCGCTTCTTCGTTTATTCTCAAAATAGAAACGATATGCATCTGGTGTCGCACCTTCAGCTTCAACAATATTGACAATGATACAGTTTGTGATCGGAACTCGAAATGGCCTGATGTGGACTTCGCCTATTTTAATTTTTTCACAAACTGATGTGGCTTGACAAAAATCTGCAAATGAAATATAAACAACATAAACAATTATGCAATCGAATTAACTATTATTAAAGTTATTTTGTTTGATGTCATTTAAAAACAACATATACTATTTATTATTTATTACATTATAAAGCGAATAATTGAAGTGATTCTTAAAGGCTCATCAAGGCTGTCTATTTTCTAGCCGCCCCAGGGACACACGACGGATACATAGAAATACGGAACAGTAAGCGTCTTGCACTTACTATCGAATATACTCTTATGGTTCTTTAATGCAGTAAAAGGAAATAACTCCTACACAGTTGAGTGACCTAGACTCGAACTTTTCAATACAGTTAACAGGGTGACGATATATTATTAATAGCCAGGTAGGGGTGACAATGTGTTTTCAATGGCCATCTTGGGGTACAATATATTTTCAATAGCCAGTAGGGTGACAATGTTTTGTTTTTTTCCAATGGCCAAGTAGGGTTACAATGTGTTTTCAATGGCCAGGTAGGGTGACAATGTGTTTTCAATGGCCAGCTTGTGTTACAATGTGTTTCCAATGGCAAGGTAGGGTTACAATGTATTTTCAATGGCCAGGTAGGGTGACAATGTGTTTGCAATGGCCAGCTTGTTACAATATATTTTCAATAGCCAATAGGGTGACAATGTTTTTTCCAATGCAGGTAGAGTTACAATGTATTTTCAATGCCAAGGTAGGTGACAATGTGTTTTCAATGACCAGGTAGGGTGACAATGAATTTCAATAGCCAGTAAGCTGACAATGTGTTTTCAATGACCAGGTGGGGTGACAATGTGTTTTTTCCAATCGCCAGGTAGGGTTACAATGATTTTCCAATCGCCACTAGGCTGACAATGTGTTTTCAATGAGCAGGTAGGGTGACAATGTATTTTTCCAATGGCCAGGCAGGATTACAATGTTTTTCCAATGGTCAGGTAGGGTTACAATGTATTTTTCCAATGGCCAGGTAGGGTTACAATGTATTTTTCCAATGGCAATGTAGGGTGACAATGTATTTTCAATAGCCAGTAGGGTGACAATGTTTTTTTTCAATGGCCAGGTAGGGTGACAATGTATTTTCCAATGGCCAGGTAGGGTTACAACGTATTTTCAATGGCCAGGTAGGGTGACAGTGTGTTTTCAATGACCAGGTAGGGTGACAATGTATTTTCCCAATGGCCAGGTAGGGTTACAATGTATTTTTCCAATGGCAATGTAGGGTGACAATGTATTTTCAATAGCCAGTAGGGTGACAATGTTTTTTTTCAATGGCCAGGCAGGGTTACAATGTTTTTCCAATGGCCAGGCAGGGTTACAATGTTTTTCCAATGGCCAGGCAGGGTTACAATGTATTTTTCCAATGGCCAGGTAGGGTTACAATGTATTTTTCCAATGGCAATGTAGGGTGACAATGTATGTTCAATAGCCAGTAGGGTGACAATGTTTTTTTTCAATGGCCAGGTAGGGTGACAATGTATTTATCAATGGCCAGGTAGGGTTACAATGTATTTTCAATGGCCAGGTAGGGTGACAGTGTGTTTTCAATGACCAGGTAGGGTGACAATGTATTTTCCCTATGGCCAGTGAGGTGACAATGTGTTTTCAATGGCCAGGTAGGGTTACAATGTATTTTCAATTACCGGTAGAGTGACAATGGTTTTTGACAATGGCCAGGCAGGGTGACAATGTATTTCCAATGGCCAGGTAGGGTTACAATATATTTCCAATAGCCAGTATGGTGACAATGTTTTTTTTCAATGGCCAGGTAGGGCTACAATGTATTTCCAATGGCCAGGTAGGGTTACAATGTATTTCCAATGGCCAAGTAGAGTTACAATGTATTTCAATAGTAGCAAGGTAGGCTGACAATGTTGTTTCGATGAATAGATAAGGTGACAGTGTTTTCAGAATGACCAGGTGTGGTAACAAGGTATTTTCAATGGCCAGGTAGGATTACACGGTTCAATAGCCAGCTTAGGCGACAATATATTTTCAATGGCCATGTAGGGTAATAATGTATTTTCTTCAATGGCCAGGTAGGGTGACAATGTATTTTCAATGACCAGGTAGGTTAGGTTGACCAAGTGTTTTAATGGCCAAATAGGGTTACAACATATTTTCAATGACCATGTAGAATGTCAAGGTGTTTTTTTCATGGCCAGCTTGGGCTACAATATATTTTCAATGGCCAGGTAGGGTTACAATGTATTTTCAATGAGCAGTTAAGCTGATATAGTTTTTTCAATGGCCAGGTGGGGTTACAATATTTGTTCAATGTACAGGTAGGTAGACAATGTATTTTCAATGGCAAGGTAAAGTGACAACGGATTTTGAAAGACAGTCTTGGATGACAATCTTTTATCAATAGCTAGGTAGGGTAACAATATATGTTCAATGGCCAGGTAGAGTGACAAATATTTTGTCAATGGACAGGTTGGGTTACAATGTATCTTCAATGGCAATGTAAAAAGAAAACGTATTTTTAAATGCAAGCTTGGCTGACAAGTATTTTCAATGGTCATGTAGGGTGACAATGCATGATGCCAATATTTATATATATATATATATATATGACATGTATCGCGTCAATTAAATAACTTACCAACTGCTTTTTTAAATTGCACAATGGCTTTACTTCTGTCCTCGTTATAAAGAACATGGTCGACCTCCAATTTCAACTTTGCCTCTATGAAATTTTCAAGGGCTTCCTCTGACACCGATTCTGGTATACCGGTAAAAAGTAATTCTGTTTTACTGGTGACAAATAATTTCACAATTAGCTGACAGTCTCCTACTTCATGAGTTTTCTTCAACACCGATGCAACAACTGAAAATTGAAAAATGGTATAGTTTAATTACAACATGTAAGTAGGAAACAACCGATGTCATGCATGTAGGAGTTTGGCGTGGCCCATAGGATTGCACGGTGGATGTCAAATACGGGTTTATGCCTCACTGGTGCGATTTAGTTTGTTCTGTGTGTTCTTGGGCAACATTCACTATTCCTCGTCCTTCAGATGGCGACGTAAACAGGGCTTTTCTATGTATATATCCTCCGAGAACCTTACCTACACGATAGTATGAATCGGTCAGGTTCCCGGATTCCTATGTATCCTTCATCTCTATCTGGGGCGGTTCTAAATAACTTATAATGCGTTGATGAGCTATTAAAGAACATTCAATTTTAAATAACGTACAAATAATTTCTTACACAGACACAGCCGGTGCAAACATGAAAACAAATAATTAATCAGTTTGAGAATGAAACGTTAACCAAACACAATTTTTTTTTGTTTCAGCAATGTTTATTGAAATGTAACACAATAGTATTTAAAATAATATTTTCTAAATATTTATCGCAAAGTACGGGTTAATCTCAGCTAAACCTTACCATAATTATAGTAAAGCTTTTATCTTTATAGTAAAATAATATTTTCGCAACTGCAATATAATTGCTATTTTTATTATATGTTACATGTTGTAAATTTTGAAGATATGTGCTATAAAATACGACTTAAGTTTAGTATTCTTTAAAAACATATGTCTAATTGGTTTACAGGTAACTTCTTTCTAACTTTCAAAGCAGAAACGTTTTTATGTGTTCAATTATACAATAAGTGTACTTTATGGACAACTTTCATCTACATTCTCAATAAATTCTGGCATGTCGCCGTGGCATAAGACAGTTTCTAAATAGGATAAGTTTTAAAAAAATGTCAAAATAATACTAGTACGCGCGCCCATAACTTACCTGCCTTCTCCTTGAATGTAATATGAACACATTTATCTTCCCGGTCAATGTTGAATGATTCAATATCACCGCCATTAGATCGACGCTTATTTTCAAAGTAGAACCTAATAGTATCGTCTGATGTGCTGTCATCGAATCCACGAACCTGTCAATAAGTACACACACATATGTATATAGCTACTTACATTGAAACGTGAACAAATCAATCAAACAGAATATGTCTGAACGATTACAACATACACATACAAAAGTATGAAAAGAGAAATTTGGAAATAGTCGAACACGACAAAATACAACAACATATTTCAGTCTCGGATTGATTGAGACTGTTCATGAACGGTAAAGAAAAGTGCTTGCTACCGTTCACGCCTTCTAGCCCCGGGTTGAGCAGAACTAAATATTAAGTAAATAGTACGGAAATTAAAGTCATCCCGAAAATGGTATGCATATGACGGTGAACATGGAACCTCCAATGCTAAACTTTACAGTAAATGTGACAAGATACATTATTTGCATTAATTAGTACATAAGGTACCCCTGTTGTCAACCCTTTTATGTTTGTGGTGTCGCATACATTGATTCAAATAATCCTTGTAATTGTTGTTTGTTTTGAATGCGTGTATTTGGATGACTGAGTTCTGTGAATGCTTCATTTCCTGTTCGACATTTAAATTTATTCATATAAACAAAAAATACTAGTAATTTCCAACAGTTTACCTCAATAGTACGATTCCCATCTTCTTTCGAGTACTCGTACATATCGGAGTAGTCATGTGATCGCTGTGGTTCCTCCACTGGCTGCGACTCATCATACAGCCTAATGTCCAACTCCCTCTCGCCGAGGATGCAGGGCTGACGGGAATGTTTGGAAAGAACAGCTTTCACGTCTGAAATGTACCGATTTGCTAGTTTATCATACTGAGTCAAGATATAAACACTTCTAAATACTAAATAGCACATTTATAAATATGACGTGTACCAATGCACAATAAATGAGTTATTCTTTCATGCATAACCTCGAATTTAACAGTGCCATTTCCCATCTAAAATCCAAAACAAGAGGCCCAAGAGGTGGGGGAAGCGACAACGATATGCACAATTAGGTTTGGTGCTGATTATTCCTGCCAAGTTTCACTGAAATCCAGCAAGGTGTTCAGAAGAACTATTCCGGATAAAGTTTGCCTATAAGGGACCATAACGCTTCAAAAGTCATTCAACTTGAAGACGGTGATGATATGCGCAAATAGGCTTGGTACTGATTATCGCTGCCAAATTTCGTTGAAATTCGGCCAGAGGTTCAGGAGAACTAGTCTGTACAAAGTTAGTGTATTAAAACATTTAAAGGGCCTAACTCTGTCAAAATTCATTTAACCGGAACATGGAGATGATATACGCAACTAGGCTTAATACTCACCATCCCCACCAAAAGTTGCTGAAATTCGGCCAGGGATCAGAGACAAAGTTTGTATTTTGTACAAATCATTCAGTTAAAAGGACATAAATAAAACACAAAGGCTGCTTCTCATACCTGGCAGTAATTAAGCTAGCAACATGTTTAAAGTAAACAGTATTATGTGAATTAAAACTTTAAAGTGCCATAACACCGCCAAAAATCATTCAACCGGAACACGAGACAAAGTTTGTGAATTAAAATCTTTAAAGTGCCATAATTCCGCAAAAAATCCAAAGTTTCGTTGAAAGCCGACCAGTGGTAGCGGAGAACTAGTCCAGACAAAGTTTGTGTATTAACACCTTTAAAGAGCCACTAGGCTTGTTACTGAACATTCCTGCCAAGTTTCATTGACATTCAGCCAGGAGTTCAGGAAAATTAGTATGTACAAAGTTAGTGTGTTAAAACCTTCAAAGTGCAATAACTATGCCAACAAATAATTTAACAAAAACACAGTCACAATATGTCAACTAGGCTTGGTACTGTCATCCCTGCCAAGTTTCATTGAACTCCGGAAAAGCATTCAGGAGAACTAGTCTGTACAAAGTTAGTGGGTTAAAAGCTTTAAATGTACATAACTCTGCCAAAAATCATTCCACCGGGACATGAGAATGATATGCAGAACGAGGCTTGCTACTCATCATGCAAAGTTTCGTTGAGATTCGACCTCAGGAGAACTAGTCCAAAGTTTGTGTAGTAAAACCTTTAATGGGCCATCACTCCGCCAAAAATCATTCAACTCGAACACGGTGACAATATGCACAAATATATAGATTTGGTACTGATCATCCCTGCAAAGTTTCGATGAAATCAGACAAAACGAAGGCCCTATCATCTTAATGAGGCAAATACAGCATTCTTAACTAAATCAAAGGCCAAAACTCCGGTGTTACCAATCCAATTTGGCTGGTTTTCGAAATTATCCGAGCATTCATTGATATTAACAATGCGGTAAAGTTTGGTAAAGACCGGATGAAAAATGAAGGGGCCTATCGTCTTAACGAGCCAAAATACAGTTTTTTTAACTAGATCCAGGGCCATAACTCCGGTGTTACTGCTTTGACCTGGCTGGTTTTGAACTTATCCGAGCTTTCAAAGATATATCAACAATCTTGTAAAGCTTGGGAAAATGAAGGCCCTGTCGTGTTAACGAGGTCGAATTATAGAATATTTCAAAAAATCAAGGGCCATAACTCCGGTGTAAATGGCCAGATCTGGCTGATTTTCGAACTCGTCCGAGCTTTCATTGAAATCAACAACCTCGTAGAGTTTAGTACAGATCGGATGAAAAATGAAGGCCTTATCTTGTTAACGGGGCAAAATATAGCCATTTTAACTAGATCAAGGGCCATAACTCCGTTGTTACTGTCCGGAATTGGCTGGTTTTCAAACAAGTCTGAGTTTGCATTGATATCAGAAATATGTAAAGGTTTGAAAAAGATCAGATGAAAAATGAATATCCTGTCGTGTTAACGAGGCCAAATTATAGCATTTTTCAGAATATGAAGGGCCATAACTCCGGTGTAAATGTTCCGATCCGGCTGGTTTTTGAACTCGTCCGAGCTTTCATTGATATCAGCAATCTGGTAGAGTTTGTTAAAAATCGGACGAAAAATTAAAGCCCTATCGTGTTAACAAAGCAAAATATAGCAATTTTAACTAAATTAAGGGCCATAACTCCGACGTTACTGGACTGAAGCTCGTTTACAAACTCGTCAAAGTTTTCATGGATATCAACAATCTGGTAAAGTTTGAAAAAGATAGGATGAAAAATGAATAATGAAGGCTCTATCGTTTTAACAGGGCACAAGTTACCGGACAGACGACGGAAGGACGGCCGGACGACGAACGGACGGACGACAACTCGCCATCCCATTTACAATCGAGCATATGACGACGAACTGAAAGTAGACCTGTCATAGTATCAAATAGTATCAAATAGGCCTGTACTGCTGTAACGGAGATTCGCAACATCCCTACACTGCTTCGCAGCATAATCGAAGGGTTCCATATTGGTTATGTCATCGCGCCTTAGATTCCCGCCAAAACAAAACAATGCATTCAAAATCAACGTTATCAAAACAAATATTTAACGCAACTTATACATCCAACACGTGTCTGACGGCTATATTGTTTACATAGCAACAGTGCACTATTTTTTGTGCCGTTCGTCAAGATTTTGAACGTACCGAAGCTCGATAAACACACGAGGCGATATCCCGAAAAATTACGGGATTGGCCGAGTTTTGAAAGGAATTTATAACTCACGCACGATTACATTTAAAAAAAGAACACATACCAGATGCGTCTTTGAACGTCACGACAGCGTGATCATTTTCTAGTTCCACGACCTCCACTTCAAATTCGTTACCGTCAAAACTTCGCTTATTCTCAAAATAATTTTCTAACATGTCTTCTGAACATTGAGCAGGTAAGTTACCAACTCGAATCCGTCTTGGTTCTTCTGAAGAAAAAAACAATCGTACATACATATATATATAAGGATAAATCAGTCATGTGGTTTACGGGTTGTGGATTTAAATAATAACTGGAATATAATTAGATAGACGTCGGAATACACATGAAATCCGGGTATATACTATACTGAGAAAAATACATTTAGCGCATGAAATGCATGTCAATTCCATAGACGAGATACAAAGCCGTGTAAATTCGGGTTCAATGGTAAAGTGACATATATATGTCCAATAATAATGCTACAAAGTCATTTGTAAACAAAGTCGGTGATTAAAATAAAGCAAATATGTTGGGTACATACAGTTATAGGTTTTCGAAAATCGTTCTCATTTCAATAAAAAGGGAGGTAATTTTACGAAATTTGGAATGTTTTTGTTTGAGAATAACACTTCGGTGAAATACTTCACAAAATCCTCTGTTGGACATAGCGTGAAGGTGCTGGGTGAAACTGTACATGTGCGAGGTCGAAACATACTTTCTTTTATCACATTTTGGCGTTTTTTTTATACAATGACAGAATGGACAATTACTGTCCATGACAAATAATAAATGTGTTCAAAGCAATAAGTTTGTATAACGAAATAATTTGGTTTTTTTAATATATGGGAGGTAATTCTGATACTAAGACTTAGAAAATAATAAAACAAAAATAACTCAATTGTTGGAAAGTCTCATCCTTACCTAGCATTGCTAATAGCTTCAAACAAATATATACATATTCATATGTTTAATCTATGTCCCTAAAAAGTCGTGCTCAACTTTTTTTGTTCAGTAGATATCTACTATATATATATACGATAAAGACGAGATAAAGCATAACCGCTTTACTAAATGACGATGAAGATTTTAAGGTTGGATGAAGTCACCCAACACAAGTTCACCTATGCCACTAAATTCCCATTGAAGAAACATATTACGCGCACGGTTGACCCAATGCATGTGATTGTAAGTAGTGAGGCTATGCGTGAATGTGTTATAGTATGTACATCTGGAGTAAGTAGTGATGCTATGTGTGAATGTGTTATAGTATGTACATCTGCAGTAAGTAGTGAGGCTATGTGTGAATGTGTTATAGTATGTACATCTGCAGTAAGTAGTGAAACTATGTGTGAATGTGTTATAGTATGTATATCTGCAGTAAGTAGTGAGGCTATGTGTGAATATGTTATAGTATGTCCATCTGGAGTAAGTAGAGAGGTTACGTATGAATGTGTTATAGTATGTACATCTGCAGTAAGTAGTGAGGCTATGTGTTATAGTATGTACATCAGCAGTAAGTAGTGAGACTATATGTTAAAGTATGTACATCTGCAGTAAGTAGTGAGGTTATATGTTATAGTATGTACATCTGCAGTAAGAAGTGAGGCTATGTGTTATAGTATGTACATCTGCAGTAAGATATGAGGTTATGTGTTATAGTATGTACATCTGTAGTAAGTAGTGAGATTATGTGTGAATGTGTTATAGTATGTACATCTGCAGTAAGTAGTGAGGCTATGTGTTATAGTATGTACATCTATAGTAAGTAGTGAGGCTATGTTTTATAGTATGCACATCTGCAGTAAGTAGTGAGTCTATGTGTTCTAGTATGTAGATCTGCAGTAAGTAGTGAGGATGTGTGTTACAGTATGTGCATCTGCAGTAAGTAGTGAGACTATGTGTGAATGTGTTATAGTATGTATATCTGCAGTAAGTAGTGAGGTTATGTGTGAATGTGCTATAGTATTACATCTGCAGTAAGGAGTGATAGTCTATGTGTTCTAATATGTACATCTGCAGTAAGTAGTGAGACTGTGTGTTAGAGTATGTACATCTGCAGTAAGTAGTGAGGCTATGTGTGAATGTGTTATAGTATGTACATCTGCAGTAAGTAGTGAGCCTATGTGTTATAGTATGTACATCTGCAGTAAGTAGTGAGTATATGTGTTCTAGTATGTACATCTGCAGTAAGTAGTGAGGCTATGTGTTATAGTATGTACATCTGCAGTAAGTAGTGAGTCTATGTGTTCTAGTATGTACATCTGCAGTAAGTAGTGAGACTGTGTGTTAGAGTATGTACATCTGCAGTAAGTAGTGAGGCTATGTGTGAATGTGTTATAGTATGTACATCTGCAGTAAGTAGTGAGCCTATGTGTTATAGTATGTACATCTGCAGTAAGTAGTGAGTCTATGTGTTATAGTATATACATCTGCAGTAAGTAGTGAGGCTATATGTGCATGTGTTATAGTATGTACATCTGCAGTAAGTAGTGAGCCTATGTGTTATAGTATGTACATCTGGAGTAAGTAGTGAGCCTATGTGTTATACTATGTACATCTGGAGTAAGTGAGTGAGGCTGTGCGTGCATGTGTTATACTATGTACATCAGCAGTAAGTAGTGAGGCTATGTGTAAATGTGTTATAGTATGTACATCTGCAGTAAGTAGAGAGGCTATATGTTATAGTATGTACATCTGGAGTAAGTAATGAGGTTAAGTGGGAATGTGTTATATATATAATGTACATCTGCAGTAAGTAGTGAGGCTATGTGTTATAGTATGTACATCTGCAGTTAGTAGTGAGGCTATGTGTTATAGTATGTACATCTGCAGTAAGTAGTGAGGCTATGTGTTATAGTATGTGTGTTATAGTATGTACATCTGCAGTAAGTAGTGAGTCTATGTGTTCTAGTAAGTACATCTGTAGTAAGTAGTGAGGCTGTGTGTTATAGTATGTACATCTGCAGTAAGTAGTGAGACTATGTGTTATAGTATGTACATCTGCAGTATGTACTGAGGTTATGTTTGAATGTGTTATAGTATGTACATCTGCAGTAAGTAGTGAGGTTATGTGTTATAGTATGTACATCTGCAGTAAGTAGTGAGGCTATGTGTTATAGTATGTATATCTGCAGTAAGTAGTGAGGCTGTGCGTGAATGTGTTATACTATTTACATCTGCAGTAAGTAGTGAGGCTATGTGTGAATGTGTTATAGTATGTACATCTGCAGTAAGTAGTGAGGCAATGTGTTATACTATGTACATCTGCAGTAAGTAGTGAGGTTATGTGGGAATGTGTTATATATAGAATGTACATCTGCAGTAAGTAGTGAGGCTATGTGTTATAGTATGTACATCTGCAGTAAGTATTGAGGCTATGTGTTATAGTATGTATATCTGCAGTAAGTAGTGAGGCTGTGCGTGAATGTGTTATATTATTTACATCTGCAGTAAGTAGTGAGGCTATGTGTGAATGTGTTATAGTATGTGCATCTGCAGTAAGTAGTGAGGCTATGTGTTATACTATGTCCATCTGGAGTAAGTAGTGAGGTTATGTGGGAATGTGTTATATACAGAATGTACATCTGCAGTAAGAAGTGAGGCTATGTGTTATAGTATGTACATATGCAGTAAGTAGTGAGGCTATGTGTTATAGTATGTACATCTGCAGTAAGTAGTGAAGCTATGTTATCTGCAGTAAGTTGTGAGGCTATGTGTTATAGTATGTACATCTGCAGTAAGTAGTGAGGTTATGTGTTATAGTATGTACATCTGCAGTAATTACTGAGGTTATGTGTGAATATGTTATAGTATGTACATCTGCAGTAAGTAGTGAGGCTATATGCGAATGAGTTATAGTATGTACATCTGCAGTAAGTAGTGAGGCTATGTGTATAGTATGTACATCTACAGTAAGTAGTGAGGTTATGTGTTATAGTATATACATCTACAGTAAGAAGTGAGGCTATGTGTTATAGTATGTAGATCTGCAGTAGGATGTGAGGTTATGTTTTATAGTATGTACATCTGCAGTAAGTAGTGAGGGTATGTGTGAATGTGTTATAGTATGTACATCTGCAGTAAGTAGTGAGGCTATATGCGAATGAGTTATAGTATGTACATCTGCAGTAAGTAGTGTGGCTATGTGTATAGTATGTACATCTGCAGTAAGTAGTGATGCTATGTGTTATAGTATGTACATCTGCAGTAAGTAGTTAGGCTGTGTGTGAATGTGTTATAATATGTACATCTGCAGTAAGTAGTGAGGTTATGTGTTATAGTATATACATCTGCAGTAAGTAGTGAGGTTATGTGTTATAATATGTACATCTGCAGTAAGTAGTGAGGTTATGTGTTATAATATGTACATCTGCAGTAAGTAGTGAGGCTGTGTGTTATAGTATGTACAACTGCTGTAAGTAGTGAGTCTATGTGTTCTAGTATGTACATATGCAGTAAGTAGTGAGGCTGTGTGTTATAGTATGTACATCTGCAGTAAGTAGTGAGGCTATGTGTTATAGTATGTACATCTGCAGTAATTAGTGAGTCTATGTGTTCTAGTATGTACATCTGCAGTAAGTAGTGAGGCTGTGTGTTATAGTATGTACATCTGCAGTAAGTAGTGAGGCTATGTGTTATAGTATGTACATCTGCAGTAATTAGTGAGTCTATGTGTTCTAGTATGTACATCTGCAGTAAGTAGTGAGGCTGTGTGTTATAGTTTGTACATCTGCAGTAAGTAGTGAGGATATGTGTGAATGTGTTATAGTATGTACATCTGCAGTAAGTAGTGAGTCTATGTGTTCTAGTATGTACATCTGCAGTAAGTAGTGAGGCTATGTGTGAATGTGTTATAGTATGTACATCTGCAGTAAGTAGTGAGGCTATGTGTGAATGTGTTGTGTTATAGTATTTAACCACAATTAACATGTCCATGAACAGTTGATCACAAAAGCTTATATGTTATAGAATATAAAAATCGAATTTCAATTTCAAGCGAACATAACAAGCTTGTAGCAGTCCAAATTCGTAAATTATACATCTTTAGTTGACAATCGGCACAAAAGCCTTGAATAATTGTGCTTGCAAGAGTATTTACAAAGAAGTTCAAAGTTAACGGGGATATAAACTAGTTCGAAATTGGCAATAGGCACTCAGGCTTATCAGAGAAAATGGCCATTTGTTAAAACGTTGCCAAGTTATGAGCTAGGTTAGTCTGAATGGGTAATTTTGTTTTATAGAAAGGAGCATAACTCTGCCGAAATAAGTCAGATGCAACGGCAAAGAATAATTGATATTATCAATTGGGAGGTGTTCTGGTCTGTTCCGTCATCATACGGGGGATTAGGAGGGCATGGGTACTTGGTAAGCGAGTCTTGCAGAGGTCTTTCTTCGGTTAGAAGCCATTTCGTTCTAAGCAGAAAATAATCGGAATTAATGAATTTGATAAGTAATGAGTGAGTTTTACAATGGGTTGGGTTGGGTACAGTCGTTATCCTTGTTATTTTTAAGGTGGTTGGGTGGCGATAAGAACATACTGTTAGGGACGCGGTTAATACTAGTAAACAACTGCTTTTTCTAGGGCGATGGTATACTAACGTCAACATAAGCCTTCCTAAGGCAAAAGGTGGGAGTGTGAAGAAACACTTCTTAGGAACGGGTTGAGGTGTAGCGGTTTGTGTGGTGGGGAAGAGGGGAAATTTCCAGCGGGATATGTTTTAGTTGACGTCTTTCGTTATGAGGTGAGTCGGCGGATGGTGGTGGGAACGGATATTGTCTGGAATAGCCAGTTACATACAAAGACATATCAACCTGCATCTTATCACCTTTTATCTTCAATTTTAGCTAGCACCAGCGAGTCACAAAAAATGCATACATTATACATATATGTCTTACCATAAGCTATATGAATACCCTGTCAACAAAAACCTGCATGCATTATAAATAACTGTATATGCCTTATCATAAACTACACGAATACCCTGTCAACAAAAACAATCGTATTACAAATTCGTTACCTCTGTCAAACTTTAATGAATCATACGTATTTTCACTTTCAGGCCGCCTGATTTGTGCAGGGGTGAGATATCCATCAGGGTCGGTGGGCTGTAGGCCTACAGGGGTAGCATATCCTCCATCGATCGCTGAATCTAAATCATCTAGACAAATACGAGGTGTTATAACATCTGTGATTCGGAGCGGCTTGACTAGTCCCTACGTGCCAAGTTCATTTAAAACAGAATAACGTATACTAATGTCTGGTTTAAACAGTTATATCCTTTTACCAGGTCATGTGACATAAATACATCAAAGGCTCATGTTCTTTCTTTCCCAAATATTATACACCACTTTAAAACTGACACGAGCTACTAATTGCAAATGAGAACATTTTGATTCTTTTTAAATATTTATGTTATTATAATACCAGGGGCATAGCTGTGCCTAAATCAGTGTGTAGGCACAAGGTCCAGCGGGGTCGTGGGGCATGCTCCCCCGGGATTTTTTGTTTTAGAAGGAAGCCAAATTCTGCATTCTGACGGTATTTTAAGCAGCAAACAATACGTTTTTAACCCGCGATTTTAAGCTTTTTTAATCTGCGATTGCGCAACAAAAACATCGGAACAGAACAAAATAGCATATTAATATGAATACTTGGTTTCTGAAAATCTTTCGAAATTTTGCACAACCATGGTTTGTTTGGTTTCGAAAGACAGCGAGCGAAAACAGTTCGACTTTTATTTTCTGAAAAGACCATGAGTAAAACTTCATATGTACCGACCATACCCACCCACCCCTAACCCCCTCTGTTTTTATTGCATTTTTGGCTTTTTTATTTTTTTTATTTCTTGGGACAATGTGTAGGCACGTGCCTACAGTGCCTATAGACAGCTACGCCACTGAATTCGACAGTTAAAGAACTCTTACAATATAATTGTCACTATTTGTTGGAATCGACCATACAATATAAACCATGCGGTTATGTGCAATAGTGCGAATTTCAAAATGTACAAAAACTACTTCTCACAGGACCGTTACCAGCAGGTTGATCATTACAGCATATAGACTGTTACCATCAGGTTGGTGTAAGATAGGGGAACTTACATTACAGAATATCGACCGTTACCAGCAGGTTGGTGTAAGATAGGGTAACTTACATTACAGCATATAGACTGTTACCAGCAGGTTGGTGTAAGATAGGATAACTTACATTACAGAATATAGACTGTTACCAGCAGGTTGGTGTAAGATAGGATAACTTACATTACAGCATATAGACTGTTACCAGCAGGTTGGTATAAGATAGGATAACTTACATTACACAATATAGACCGTTACCAGCAGGTTGGTGTAAGATATGGTAACTAACATTACAGAATATAGACCGTTACCAGCAGGTTGGTGTAAGATAGGGTAACTAACATTACAGCATATAGACTGTTAACAGCAGGTTGGTGTAAGATAGGGTAACTAACATTACACCATATAGACCATTACCAGCAGGTTGGTGGAAGCTAGGGCAACTTACGCTACAGCATATAGACCGTTACCAGCAGGTTGGTGTAAGATAGGGGAACTTACATTACAGCATATAGACTGTTACCAGCAGGTTGGTGCAAGATATGGTAACTAACATTACAGCATATAGACCGTTACCAGCAGGTTGGTGCAAGATAGGGTAACTTACATTACAGCATATAGACCGTTATCAGCAGGTTGGTGTAAGCTAGGGCAACTTACACTACAGCATATAGACCGTTACCAGCAGGTTGGTGTAAGCTAGGGCAACTAACATTACAGCATATAGACCGTTACCAGCAGGTTGGTGCAAGATATGGTAACTAACATTACAGCATATAGACCGTTACCAGCAGGTTGGTGCAAGATATGGTAACTAACATTACAGCATATAGACCGTTACCAGCAGGTTGGTGCAAGATAGGGTAACTTACATTACAGCATATAGACCGTTATCAGCAGGTTGGTGTAAGCTAGGGCAACTTACACTACAGCATATAGACCGTTACCAGCAGGTTGGTGTAAGCTAGGGCAACTTACACTACAGCATATAGACCGTTACCAGCAGGTTGGTGTAAGATAGGGCAACTTACATTACAGAATACAGACCGTTATCAGCAGGTTGGTGTAAGACATGGTCACTTACATTACAGCATATAGACCGTTACCAGCAGGTTGATGTAAGATAGGATAACTTACATTACAGAATATAGACTGTTACCAGCAGGTTTGTGTAAAATAGGGTAACTTACATTACAGCATATAGACTGTTACCAGCAGGTTGGTGTAGATAGGATAACTTACATTACAAAATATAGACCGTTACCAGCAGTTTGGTGTAAGATATGGTAACTAATATTACAGAATATAGACCGTTACCAGCAGGTTGGTGTAAGATAGTGTAACTAACATTACAGCATATAGACCGTTATCAGCAGGTTGGTGTAAGATAGGGTAACTAACATTACACCATATAGGCCGTTACCAGCAGATTGGTGTAAGCTAGGCCAACTTACACTACATCATATAGACCGTTACCAGCAGGTTGGTGAAAGATAGGGTAATTTACATTACAGCATATAGACCGTTACCAGCAGGTTGGTCTAAGATAGGATAACTTACATTACAAAATATAGACCGTTACCAGCAGGTTGGTGAAAGATAGGGTAACTTACATTACAGCATATAGACTGTTACCAGCAGGTTGGTGTAAGATAGGATAACTTACATTACAAAATATAGACCGTTACCAGCAGGTTGGTGTAAGATATGGTAACTAACATTACAGAATATAGACCGTTACCAGCAGGTTGGTGTAAGATAGGGTAACTAACATTACAGCATATAGACTGTTACCAGCAGGTTGGTGTAAGATAGGGTAACTAACATTACATCATATAGACCGTTACCAGCAGGTTGGTGTAAGCTAGGGCAACTTACACTACAGCATATAGACCGTTACCAGCAGGTTGCTGTAAGATAGGGGAACTTACATTACAGCATATAGACTGTTACCAGCAGGTTGGTGCAAGATAGGCTAACTAACATTACAGCATATAGACCGTTACCAGCAGGTTGGTGCAAGATAGGGTAACTTACATTACAGCATATAGACTGTTACCAGCAGGTTGGTGCAAGATAGGGTAACTTACATTACAGCATATAGACTGTTACCAACAGGTTGGTGTAATATATGGTAACTAATATTACAGCATATAGACTGTTACCAGCAGGTTGATGTAAGATAGGGTAACTAACATTACAGAATATAGACTGTTACCAGCAGGTTGGTGTAAGATAGGATAACTTACATTACAGCATATAGACCGTTACCAGCAGGTTGGTGTAAGATAGGGTAACTAACATTACTGCATATAGATCGTTACCAGCAGGTTGGTGTAAGATAGGGTAACTAACATTACAGCATATAGACCGTTACCAGCAGGTTGGTGTCAGATAGGATAACTTACATTACAAAATATAGACCGTTACCAGCAGGCCGGTGTAAGATAGGGTAACTAACATTACAGCATATAGACCGTTACCAGCAGGTTGGTGTAAGCTAGGGCAGCTTACACTACAGCATATAGACCGTTACCAGCAGGTTGGTGTAAGATGGGGTAACTTAAATTACAGAATATAGACCGTTAACAGCAGGTTGGTGTAAGATAGGGTAACTTACATTACAGCGTATAGACTGTTACCAACAGGTTGGTGTAAGATATGGTAACTAATATTACAGCATATAGACTGTTACCAGCAGGTTGGTGTAAGATAGGGTAACTAACATTACAGAATATAGACTGTTACCAGAAGGTTGGTGTAATATATGGTAACTAACATTACAGCATATAGACCGTTACCAGCAGGTTGGTGTTACCAGCAGGTTGGTCTAAGATATGGTAACTAACATTACAGCATATAGACTGTTACCAGCAGGTTGGTGTAAGATATGGTAACTAACATTACAGCATATAGACTGTTACCAGCAGGTTGGTGTAAGATAGGGTAACTAACATTACAGCATATAGACTGTTACCAGCAGGTTGGTGTAAGATATGGTAACTAACATTACAGCATATAGACTGTTACCAGCAGGTTGGTGTAAGATAGGGTAACTTACATTACAGCATATAGACCGTTACCAGCAGGTTGGTGCAAGATCAGCAGATTGGTACAAGATAGGCGTTACCAGCAGGTTGGTGTAAGATATGGTAACTAACATTACAGCATATAGACCGTTACCAGCAGGTTGGTCTAAGATATGGTAACTAACATTACAGCATATAGACTGTTACCAGCAGGTTGGTGTAAGATATGGTAACTAACATTACAGCATATAGACTGTTACCAGCAGGTTGGTGTAAGATAGGGTAACTAACATTACAGAATATAGACTGTTACCAGCAGGTGGGTGTAAGATATCGTAACTAACATTACAGCATATATACTGTTACCAGCAGGTTGGTGTAAAATATGGTAACTAACATTACAGCATATAGACTGTTACCAGCAGGTTGGTGTAATAGAGGGTAACTAACATTACAGAATATAGACTGTTACCAGCAGGTGGGTGTAAGATATCGTAACTAACATTACAGCAAATATACTGTTACCAGCAGGTTGGTGTAAGATATGGTAACTAACATTACAGCATATAGACTGTTACCAGCAGGTTGGTGTAAGATAGGGTAACTTACATTACAGCATATAGACCGTTACCAGCAGGTTGGTGTAAGATATGGTAACTAACATTACAGCATATAGACTGTTACCAGCAGGTTGGTGTAAGATATGGTAACTAACATTACAGCATATAGACCGTTACCAGCAGGTTGGTGTAAGCTAGGATAAGTTACTTCTCGTACACGCACAATTATAAATTAAATTCATGCGTGGTTGTACACGCACAAGTGTGAAATGGTATACATTTAACATATGTTGGTAAAAGGTAAAAAAATAAGGCATACATGCACAATTCAACATCAAATCAAATGTAAGAAAAGTAAACAACCTCAGTAGTAATAACAGTCATTACAAAAAAAACAATTAGAAGGAAAATGAATACCAGTGTCATGTGACCGTTCTGTAGGCCGTTTCCTGGATAGTGGACGTTTTGGAAGCGGAGGAGGTCCCCCTCCTGAAGCCATGGGTACAGGTGTTGCTACTGAAACATATGGTAAACATCTGATATTCACTTTCGTTTACACATGTTTCCTTCAATTCATACAAAGTAACAAGATACATTTTCTGGGATATGGCACAACGTAAACAAGACAACTGTATTTATTGCGAAGGAGAAGTGCTTTAAATATTATGAAAACGGTATCCACGTCATATAACTTAAATCATGCATTTATTTACCACTATTGAAATATTAACTCTAGTATAACCTACTGCGTAATATGCGATTTAGATTTTCCTGTACCGAAATTACACCAACTTCCGTGAAATGATTTTCTGAAAACGAAAGAGGAAGTAACTGCATTTTACAATGAGAAAGTAAAGTTAAGTTTTAATTAAATAGCTTACATAAACTGTATACTGGAAGATATTAAAAAACACCACTGTCACTGTTGTTATTCGTCAGTCTGGAAAAAGAATACACATTCAGCAATATAACAAAAACATTTCAACGTGCATGTGCATGTCATTGTGTTTCCATTGATTCATTGACCTATATATATATATCCGCAAACCAAGCACTGGACATTAACCCATTAACGTTTATATACAAGGAACTAAGAAAACGTAGGCATACTACTTCGATACTACTTCGATAGCTATACATAATAATGCGAAAGTTAAACTGGTTTGCTGAAAATATTTACGCTGAGTGCTGTGTATATAATATATATCAAAATCGAAAGTGACATAACACTGCCTGCAATATGAATATGCACATCATACATATTTAAATATAACAATCAATATGTAATGACAATTCAATGGAACCATGCAGTGACAATTTAGAACTTTACATTTCAGAAATCGTTATTTAGGGTTATAACTATAACGTCTCCTACCTTCGTGAATATCCTCCAACTGTTCTGTTGGATTTTCCATTGCTATTTTTAGTACATTTCCACGAGTCTCATACGTCATCACCGGAACTGCCATTCATACAAACTCGCTAATTTCCGTACAGTAATGAAGTTTCACAATCGGAACTGCCTCGTCGGATTCCGTCACTCGGGAATCCGACTATTACCGAGTACGGAAATTGGCGAATAGTTTCGATCGGAAGTTTCAATTGCTTCGTCCATATTCGTAATCCGTTAATCCCGATTACGGAAATTAGCGATTATAGCCGACTGCGAAAATTGTCGAGTGCTTTTAAAGCTCCATTGACAGCTAAGCTGAAGGTAATATATCCAGTTGAACACAACATCGATTTCAATAGACGCAGTTATTTCGCTTTAGTCTAGTTGCACTCTATAATTATGGTGGTCTGTTTAATTTTAAAGGGATAGGAGGCGGTCAGGGAGGGTGATTGGCGTCACTCCAAATACGATTTAAAACTCCCATAATGTGCTTCAATTTCATACGAAATGTGTATTTGCATTAGATGAAGCTGCATGTTACCTTCGGTTGAATTTATGAAAATGTTTGGCCCGGAAAATTCCGACGACTCGGCTGTTTTTGTTGTTAAGTCATAAATATTATTAATGACAATTATATTGCTAACGCGTGTACACATACTTAATAAATAAAGTGTACTTCGATCACAAAAGAAGAACTTACACGAACCTTAAAGTATCATGTGAATTAATATTAATAACCATGACCTGGAGGTGATATGGAAGAGAAATTGGTGCCCATACATGCCAGCCGCAAGCACCATGGTAGATGGGTAACCCACCCCCCCCCCCTTCCCCCACCCCCACACATGCCATCCGCAAGCACCATGGTAGATGGGTAACCCTCCCCCCCCTTTCCCCCACCCCCACAACCTACCACGCAAATTCATGTTCATTTTGTCATTTAAGATCTTCATCGTAAACCCTATATTGTTACAGGTGCTACTAGAGAGGTGGCAGCAAACAATGATCGTGGCTCCAGCAAACAATGGAGTGTTTACAAGAGAATTTGCAGCAACTCTGCAATTCTGTGAGTGAGAAGGTTCTAGCCACATTCTGCATGTTTGTTATCTAGATGTCAATGGAGAGTGAGCCGGGAATGATCATTTCTGTTTTCGCCATATAACCTTTTGGTGCGCCGTAAAACCCAAATTCAACTCTGTTCAATTAAGTTTCAAATTAAATATATATTTGCAACAAAATAGCACACTTTCTTTCTTCAGTTTAATTAATATTTGGATTTCTGGAAAATGACGATATGGTGCGAGTGGTATTACAACATTATAAATATTAAATCAAATGGCGATTATATTGCTTTCAGTTGTAAGTTTATTTAAGATCTCGCAAAAACAACTTATTAACACTTTCATAATATCCCCTGCAGGAGTGGATTAAGGGACAGACTGCAGCCGGCGTGTGCCCCTCCTGTCCCAATCCCTCCGCCGCTCCCTACAGGAGTGGATTCAGGGACAGGCTGCAGCCGGCGTGTGCCCCTCCTGTCCCAATCCCGCCCCCGCTAAAATCTGAGAAGTTACCAACGTGCATGTGAATAAAGCCTCGTTTGTGTTTTGTTTTGTTTTGTTTGGTTGCCAACAGTTTTTCAAAAGTTGCGTCTCCGCCTTCCCCGCATTTCCTCCCCAAAGGTCTGAATTATGTTGCGCGCCCAGAATATCAAATCATGTATCCGCTCCTGCTGTAAATGAACGAGTAATAAATGTTTCCACAATATTTTCACATTCATTTTAATAACTCACTGTTTCATTTTTCATAAGTCCTATTTATACTTCGACGTGTCGTAAAACATCATTCATTCATTCATTCATTCATTCATTCATTCATTCATTCATTCATTCATTCATTCATTCATTCATTCATTCATTCATTCATTCATTCATCAAACAAAACAATGAAAATAAAATGTAATAACATTCATTCATTCATTCATTCATTCATTCATTCATTCATTCATTCATTCTTTTTCGTTCGTTCGTTCGTTCGTTCGTTCGTTCGTTCGTTCGTTCCTTCATTCATTCATTCATTCATTCATTCATTCATTCATTCATTCTTCTTCGATCGTTCGTTCGTTCGTTCGTTCGTTCGTTCGTTCGTTCATTCATTCATTCATTCATTCATTCATTAATTCATTCATTCATCACACAAAGCAATGAAAATGAAATTTAATAACATTCATTCATTCATTCATTCATTCATTCATTCATTCATTCATTCATTTTCATTCATTCATTCATTCATTCATTCATACATTCATTCATTCATTCATTCATCAAACAAAACAATGAAAATAAAATGTAATAACATTCATTCATTCATTCATTCATTCATTCATTCATTCATTCTTTTTCGTTCGTTCGTTCGTTCGTTCGTTCGTTCGTTCGTTCGTTCATTCATTCATTCATTCATTCATTCATTCATTCATTCTTCTTCGATCGTTCGTTCGTTCGTTCGTTCGTTCGTTCGTTCGTTCATTCATTCATTCATTCATTCATTCATTAATTCATTCATTCATCACACAAAGCAATGAAAATGAAATTTAATAACATTCATTCATTCATTCAGTTGATATAAGTCGAACAGAGCATGTAATTTGATCCAGGTGTTTGGAGGGGTTGGGCAGGTTGAGGGTAACGGGACATTTGTTAATTTAATTGCTGTTTTATGGCTAATCAACACATTGTTTAGGATATATCGAGCTGACCCAGAACCGTGCAAGCTCTGTGGAACCTCAAATGTCACATTACTTCACACTTCCGTATTGTTCACACCAAAAGTTATAAATCCCTCAGAATCGGTACATCTTCGGATAAAATACCTTTGTTGCAAGAGTTCATGTTAATTGCGTTCTTAGTGCAAGCTCGTGTGTCGGAAGGCACGGTAGCAGATGCTGTAGTGGTATAGTAGACCTTTTACAACAACGTCGGTCGTGAGCTCGAATCCCGCATGTGACAGGTTCGCCAGCGAACTTGACCGTCTCTAAATACGGCAGATGGCACTGGTTTGAAACCCATGATGATGGATGTAGCGTAACTCGATAATCGAAAGGACTTTTGTAGCAATGGTGCAAACCTAGTCATTATTTCTATTTGACCAACAACATTTTCTGTCCGTATCTAATTAACTATTCCATGGGATGATTTGAATACTTGTTCACTAGCTGCCCCTTATGTGTATGTTTCTGCTGCTATGGTTATGTTCACGATTGTCAGACTTTGTAATTAATCATAAAAGCTCGGTTTCTTACATCAGTTCATCGCAACCCATTTACATCTTCCCATTTGAAAGTAATAGAAGCAGAATGACCATAAAAAGGCTTCCGGACAATTCGTCACGGTTATTGTGTCTGAGCTTACGTTCGATCTCGTGACCCCTGGATTGACAAACCGGTACTTATAAATGTACCATCCTGCCATATCATTTAACAATAACCTTAACAATTGCTATTTTCGTTAACTTTATTGAATGAAGTGTCTTACAGACATTAAGCATCCTACATTATACATGTATACTAGTTGTGAAATATGCGTTTCATTATGACGCACTTCCGGAATTTCACATTTGCGATTTGTGAAAAATTCGTATGGAATTTTCACAAATTTCACAAGTTTCACCAAACATCAAATGTGAAACAACACAATCAAATAATGAAAGAACCTGAATGTGTATATATATATGAATTGTTTCTAAAATGTTCTTTTCTTTCATACATCAAACATACATATATACAACATGTAACATATTAAAAATGATGAACTAAATTGAATAAACATGAATAGTATTTACTGCGTGTGCTTAATTACACAGTTAGTGTAATAAAAACATCTTTCATCATTCATTATGCATGTAAAATACCATTTAGCCTGAATTGGAGATCCATTAAAAAATGTGTTCCACTTAAAAAAGTGCCCGATTGATCAATTTGTTTATTTAATTATTTTTGCGTTTCGTTTGGAAGATCTATGTCGGAAGGATTAAAGGAAGACACAGATAAATTAGGAATTTAATTTTTGAACAGCAATGTACACACATAAAATACATATTGAAACATGTATATATAATGCCTGTTTGCAATGTAGGTGGGTGTGCAGTACCGCATGTCTTTCTCATCCAACCACGATAAAAAAAAGTATGAAAAGTACGGTGTCCTGTTAGTGTACGATAAAAAAGTATGAAAAGTACGGTGTCCTGTTAGGGCACGATAAAAAAGTATGAAAAGTACGGTGTCCTGTTAGGGCCATCTTACCATCGCATCTTACCATCGACCATCGACCTAGGTCGATGGTAAGATGCGAAGGTCGATGGTAAGATGGGATGGTAAGTTGGGATGCAACTTAGGCCTTGCACAAAGTTATGAGTGCTTAGGGTAACCCGACCATACCTATTTTTTCTGGTGAAATCTAGCATTTTTTCTAATACTATTTTCTGGCATGTAACCATAAACCTGGGATGAAAATGGTTGAAATATAGTGTTTGGCCTTATTACGGCTCACACCTATAGACGCGTCAGACCTATCAGACTTCAAACTTCGGAATTAGGAATTCAGAATTCAGAAGTACAACAAACTTTGTATTGTCACCCTTCTGTGTCTGGGTTTGAGTAGGTTTCAGTGGGGAGGGGAAGGGTGGCCAGGGCGCGCGCCTATATAAATCCTCGAAAAAGTACTCACCAACCTCGATTTGCTGACATCCTTGTTAAAACCTGGATCTATACCCTGTATGTGGATTGACTAGATCAATTCCAGACCGCCTCTACCCCAACCATGCTCTTAATGTTTCTTTACGCCCTCAGACAACTAGTAAAATATAAGGATGCTCGACCTTAAAAAATGAGACACTGCATGTTTTATGCATAGTTATAAACAATTAGTGTCATTTAAAAAGTTGATTGTGAAATGTGTCTGAAATGTGTCTGATTTCAGATTGTATCACCTTGTGCAAGTACAAGTACATGTTCAACTTTTCAAAAGAATGTGACGTACACTTTAAAAGTTCAGTACAAAACTATGGACGGCCAAACCCATCAAAACATATAACTTACTTAAGATGATGTCACCCGTCTGTGTCTGGGTTTGAGTAGGTTCCAGTGGAGAGAGGAAGGGTGGCCAGGGCGCGCGCCTGTTTAAATCCTCGAAAAAGTACTCACAAACCTCGAATTGCGGACATCCTTGTTAAAACCTGGATCTATACCCTGTATGTGGATTGACTAGATAAATTCCAGTCCGACTCTGCCCCAACCATGCTCTTAATGTTTCTTTACGCCCTCAGACAACTAGTAAAATATAAGGATGCTTGACCTTAACAAATGAGACACTGCATGTTTTATGCATAGTTATAATCCATTAGTGTCATTTAAAAAGTTGATTGTGAAATGTGTCCGATTTCAGATTGTATCACCTTGTGCACGTACAAGTACATGTTCAACTGTTAATCATGAAAAGGAATGTGACGTACACTTTAATAGTTCAGTACAAAACTATGGACGGCCAAACCCATCAAAACATATAACTTACTTAAGATGATGTCTCTTGTCTCACAATTTAACAAACAACAGTCCATTCAATCACTTTTGTCTTTTAATGTAACGTCTTATTAAACCATTTAATGTACTTTTTCAGACCGTTCAACATAATTGTAAACCGTTTGATGAAAACACGAATCGTTAAATAATAGATGAAACCGTTTAATGAAAGCTTTCGAACCATCTAATAAGTCATGAACTCATTAAAAAAAATCCAAACCACACTGTAACATTTTTTATAATGATGAAACATTTCAATGGGTATCAGCTGGAACCATCTCATATGTTTTTAGATAGTAAAACCCCATTTCATTTGGAGAATATTTTCAAACAGTGAAGCTCATTGAAACAGTATCAAATGAAACCATTTTATGACGAACGAAACCGTCTAGTGTCGTTTGAAATAATTCAACCATTTAACGAACCGTCAAGTAAGTTAGTGATTGTGTTCGATCGGTGATCAATCGAATTATCTCTCTAAACTTTCGTAATATCCCGTACGGGTGTTTTTTTCGCTGACGGTTTAATTAATTAAAAGACAAAATCGATTTGACTGTTGTTTTGTTAAATCGTTAGACAAGATACATCATATTCAGTAAGTTATATGTTTTAATGGGTTTGGCCGCCCATACAAAGCCTGCGAAAAACAAATTATAAACAAATTATAAACAGACGGCCTCATTAACGCATGTGTGAACAACTACACCACAATTCAGTGTTTCCGCGAGAGCGCGTTTCTTGCGTTTTTGGCGCACTAAAATGATCGGCGACTCGACTTAAATCAACTTGTGAGTTTTTCGTGACGCAATGAAATTGACTAGGCTAGAAATTAAATACCCGTTAAATTATCGTCGTAATACTTTCTTGAAAAGCTTCAAATGTAAGGAATCACGACGGACTGAACTTAGTTCTATTTACATCTTGGTCTATATTTAGAACAGGAAAAACTAATACCTGTACTTTCGTGTTATTGTCATCGTCATATCGATCATATTACATCTTATAATTTCATTACAATTTACTGTTATTATGCTAATCAGAATTAGGCTTTTGTTATGTTTCATTACGTTTTTCTTTTACGGTGATTATAATACCATCTTTGTGGCCCATGATTGGTAAATAAAGTTATTCATTCTTGGTCTATTTTTAGAACAGGTTAAACTAATGTCTGTACTTTCCGCGTTATTGTCGTCATCATATGTGTGTGGGTTTGAGCAGGTAGACGCTTATATAAAAACAATAGCAAATAAAAGCGCGTAGATAATCACGCTACGGCCGCTAAAATGGCAGACGAACCCAAAATGAAACATAACGCTGCCTGGTTAAATGGACACATGGCAATCTTGAATTTTTGAAAACTCGCGGCGTCCCGTTAGTTTTCCTAAATAACATGCATAATAGTATAAACCAAATTAATTTTGTATATATTACTGACTTTTGATAATACTGCACCAATGATATATTTCACGTTTTTATTTAATGATATTGTAACAAGACAACACACACGTGACAAAGTTTGTATAGTTTATTAAGATGTATATCCAAGTGATCGTATAGTTTTTATTAACAAGTAATCGTTGATGTAAGCAAGTTCAGTTCAAATACAAAGTTAATCAGTTACTTAACCCCCCTACACGAATCCTATTTCTGCAGGATGTCGAATCTTAAGTTAAGTATCACTAATATGATGATTATACATTGGTCAACGTTTGATTGGTCAATTGAATGACACTACTTAATGAGGAAACAAAAGAATCCTATGTCTTTTGATAACTAAAGTTCAAATATCATCCATGTCCTGGTATACAGGATGGTGTCACTTAACCACTTAGGCCAGAAAAAAAAATACCTGTGTTTCTGGTTACTCAGCTGAAAACATTAGGGTAGGTAGGTAGGTAGGTAAATATTTTCTTTTCTTTTTTTTTTTTCTTTTTTTTTGCCCATGTGGTTTGGACGATGTTAAAGGTATCTTTAACTTTGTCAAGCAGTCAATTTATAGTGATTTTGCAAGGAGAGAAGGTAAACAACCTCATGATATCTTCTTAACTTGTTTGTTTTGAATAAAATAAATTGAAAACACATATGTTCTGCCATTACGAGTTTATATACGATTGAATTTTATAATTTTCCTGAGGCTGGGTGGACTTGGAAGAACAAATCTGCTGGCAGCATGTCATGATTAATGTTTTTTTTTCGTATTTTCTTGGTTTTTTTTATAAAAAACTGTAGGGTGTAGGGTCGGCGCCAAAACATAGGGACGGTCGGGTAACCAGAAACACTTTTTTTTTTTTTTCTGGCCTTATGAACATGTATAATTCAATGGCTAGATTCTACCAGTTATAGAAATATAATATCAGCGTTAGTAAAATACCCATAAACGAGAAATGATGATGTATAAGTTAAGTCCCCCATGCATGACTCTGTTACAATATACAAACCGGTTTAAAGTCAAAATGTTCCTTGATAAATAAGTAGAGATGCCAATATTGATGCTTGATAAAAACATCAAGATTGCCGTGCGTCCCTTTAACTTCCTTTTTTTTGCTGACCAATCCACCGAAAAAGATGTCTTATCAACTAATAATGCATGTCTATCTGACATCACATGGTCTATTCATCAAAATGCATGTCCAAAAATATAACCCCTATATTTACAAAATGACCCCCAGTTAATTCCATAGCGGGTCAAGGATGACCCCTAAAAATGTTGAGTCCTGCAGAAACATTGCCACATGTCTTTGTTTTTGATGTATCTTAAACATAGTAAGGTCTCAATATCATACACTAGGAATAACACTAGTTTAAAGGGACATACGGCAATCTTGAAGTAGGTATATCACATTAATGATAATATTTCTATTTTAAGTCTCTTTTAGAAAAACTTAAAGCATTTGGATATTTCTGTGATATATCTGTATGTATCAGTATTCTATCACATGCTTACTTATAATAGTCTTGTAATATAATCAACAATTAGCAATATGTCAACACAATTGGCTTTAACTTTTTAAAAATTATTAATAGTGAGCACAGAGAGCCGCGTAGCGACGCGACCAAGCGAGCTGTTATGGTATCCTGCAGGCGAAAACTAAAAATACCAATCCATCCTGTGTCAATAACGGTAGTTTACGGAGACCACAATAGTAAAGTAGCATCCCAGCCAGCATTCTATATCGGGCCGACTTCAAACCGATGTCGTCTGTACCGACCCGGTGTCGGTTATAATCTCGGCTGCAAATAGGTCCGACGTCGTCCCGAATTTTATTGACCACCCGGCTAGCTCAATAGGTAGAGCATCGAATTACCAATCCAAAATATACTGAAAGGAAAAAGAAACGCAGGGTGCGTATTTCCGCTATATATTGCATATACTGCACACTTAATTCCATATATATTCCAAGGAAATCTCAAGATGTTTTGTAAAAAAAAAAAGTGCAGTTAGTTAGAGAAAGGACACAACTGTGATGTTGTAGACGTTTTAATCACAGTACACGTTGTAACAAGAAATTCATAAATGCTGAAGTTCCTCTTTGAAAAATTGAGCCAGTTCAGTACTGTATTTAATGTTAAGTGATTGCAACATTTAAAGCCTAAGTTTGCTCCCCTGCTTGAGCCAAATGCGCATTCTGACGATAATGAAACTTTAAAGGGGTAACCATTGGTGTGTTCAGTGCTGTTTAAACATTCTTACTAAAAGGACAGGCCTAATGTCGCCCTGTACCATTCGATTAGCAGTAGCATATTAAACATACACTATATAGCGGAAATACGCACCCTGCGTTTCGTTTTCCTTTCAGTATATATGTTTCGCAACATAAACATTATCGGGCGTTTACTTCCGTCCGAATTTTCGATCAAATCGATACAATTAATACTGAAATGTTTTCATTATATATACTATCTATATATATCCTTCTGTTCGTGTTTATCTCAATTAGCTCGATTGGAAAAATATTCATTAGCAATAAATAAAACTCTTGTGAAAGTAGGTAGCATCATTTTGCATTATAAGAAAGAACAAATTGAAGAATATCTTTTCACATTAACAGTAAATACACAATATTTAAAATGACATGGCGTGTTATGTTGGACCGACAGCGGCCAGATGAATCTCCCTTGTTAACAAAATGATATCGGCCCATCGTCGGCCCGATATTGATTTTGCTAAAACAAAAATATATATTTATATATTTATAAAATTTTGAAAGAAATGAACTTTAATATAATAATGTATTGCATCTTCGTTGTGCTAGCTGGAATATTTCGTTACGAAATTAACAAGACAAGCAGTCGTAGAAATCATTAAGAATGGTGGTTTTCAAGCAGACTGAGGTGATAAAAACATTAAAAACCTTTCTCAAACCCTGAAAATGAAATTGCGTTTTTACCTATGTCGCCAAAACGTAAACTGAAACGTAGCACTAAGTAACTTGTACATTGTTCAACTTTGCAAAGAAACATAAAGATTTAGAAGTGGCATTTTAAACGCTGGTCGAAATACTCACCGAGCAAGATTATTAAAACATTTTTATTTATTTGTTTACCATCGCCATCCCGTTTTTCCGTAAACCCCTTAAATGCAATCGGAACGCTTCACAGATTTCCGTAATCGGATCATCCAATACAATTGGAACTGCCTCGTCGGATTACGTCAATCACATTTACCGAGTACGGAAATTGGCGAAGAGTACCGATCGCATCCAATATTGATATCGAATCACGGAAATCGACGAGGTTAGTCATTCGGAAATGTTACGGAGATTATAATAAAATGACAAGACGTCATTGACATCATCGGATGTCATCACACATTATGACGTATGGTATGTTTGTAAACAATTAGTGAGCTAATATTTCTTTCTTTCTTCCGATGCTATTGTACACACATTTTTGATTTTTACGGCAGCTTCGTTTCTGAGGATGGTTTTACCTAAACGCATAACTGTCAAGGCCCAATGGATGTCAAGAGTGAGATACGGTTGCAAGGGTCGGTCGGTTGTTCTTTGGTTTGGGGGACAAGGGTAACGGGATTGGTGGGGGTGGGGGAGTGGGGGTGGGGGATGGGATTCACAGGAAACCCGAGACGGTCTGTGGTAGGAGTCATCTTAAAATGTAATACAATTTATTTAATTAAGTCACATAATAATTATTTATCTTATTTTTATCACATCTGAACGCACATTTCAATGTCACAGAAATAGAAAATCCTGCATTTTTGGGTTGAGAAATTGGAAAGGTGAATTAATTTTATAAAAAGAAATCTCTAACAAAAGAAATTGGACAACTTTTCAGAATACGTGAGAACGTAGAATGTATGTGGGTGAGCGTAATTTAACACAAAAGTGCGTGTCTCACGCCCAATTCGAATGCGTGAGACTTGACAGGTATGTGTGATTAACGCAGAACTTCAGCGAGACCTTTAACGTGCATATCACACAGATCAACCGGCTGCAGGGAAGTCAGATGGATGCAGAGAAGTCAGATTGGCGAAATTGTTGGAAGTGGATGGTGGGGTTAGTATTTTTGCTTTCTGATGCGTATTTTGCTAAAATGTTTGGAAAATGATTATGAAAATTTGAAAAGGAACGACAATGGAAGCTTTCGCTTTAAAAATCCGGTAATAAAACGACGTTAGTGCGTATAGCACCCTGTATAAATGTCCAAAGATTTGTAAAAACAATGACATTCTCTATCATTTCTTTTCAAATCTTCATACTCACTTTCCAAACATTTTTGCAAAATACGAAACAGAAAGCAAAAATACTAACTTCCTACTATTTCGCCAATCTGACTTTTCTGCAACCATCTGACTTCCCTGCAGCCGGTTGATCAGTGTGCATATGGTATGTCACTTCCAGCACGGGGAACCAACGGATTTACATCCTTAAGAAGGATGAAATACTTTCACAGTTACGGTACCGAATAAGATATAGATATTTAAAGGAAAAAGAAACGCATAATCAAAAAATTGACTATACTTGACTATGACAGATAGACAGACAGACAGATAGATATTTTATTGATTTAAACGTTTACAGTTTCTCATCATTACATACATAATTTGTAATACATAATTATAATCACATGACAGGTTACACACATTTCTACACACTCACTTATAGTTCAATTTTCAATACTCCTTAATTAATCATAGATCATATAATTTAATCATTTTAATCATTAATTCAAGGATATCAAAAAACAAAAGGAATTATATATAAAATAATTTATGTGAGGATGTACTTGAATATATTTTAAGAAATAATAATTTGGATTAGAACATCTGACAGTAAACGCCTCTGACAAATAATTACTTAAATTAAAAAGTTCTTTCTTCTTTGAAGATTTTAGAAGTGTTATAAATTTAAACATATTCGGCCTTATACACACCTAATTCCACGTAATATTCCAAATAAATCTCAACGTGTTTTGTACAAAAAGGGGCTAAGACTAATTACAGAAAGAACAACCCTGTCATGTAGTACTCTTTTAATCAAAGTATACTTTGTTACTAGAAATTCATAAATGTTGAAGTTTCGCTTGAAAAAGTCAAGCCATTTCAGTATTGTGTTTAATGTTAAGAGATTGCAACGTTTAAAGCTTAAGTTTGCTCACCTGCTTGAGCCAAATGCGCAGTCTGTCGATAATGAAACTTTAACGGTGCGTAATTAGGATATGATTTTAATGAGATTGCATCGCGACAGGTACGGTAAAGTTATGGTCAATTATGAAAAAAATAAAATAACCAGTAGCCATCGACGTAGTTGCTAGTAGGCCATATAGGCATCAATTTGAAAAATGGAAAGTCCAAAAATGCAATAAAAACTGAAGCGGGTGTGTGGATTAAGGTCCAACAATTGTTTTTTATTTCATTTTACAGGTAATTCCACTTTGACAAATGTTAATTCTCAAATTTGTCCAAAAAATCTTTAAATACCACACAAGTGCTGTCAGACATACGCAAAACGCACCATTGTTTAAAACAAAAAGCCAGATAAACATGCCCCCGGACCCCGCTAGTTTGTTGGGCTTATATATGCATTTCAGGTCAGCTACACACATGGTAGCTAAGCGAATACAATTATTTAGAACAGCACGAGGTCTATACTTTCCCAGCTCGGGTTCGAGTTCAAAAGTGTTTTTTTTTACCCTACGTTGTATATTTTAGTCATCGATTCTGTGCAATTGGGGGCCCTATTTTTTGGGGTGTAATATAACGTTAATGACGTCATTGACGTCACGTAAATGTACGTTTTCTGACGTAATGTGACGTTATAAGTTATGTGATAAATAGAATCTATCATTCGTTCTCATTCATTATTGAATTTATTAAACGAGGTGGCAAAATGATGTAATGCGAGGCTCTTAAACGAGTTGGCAAAATGATATAAAGCGAGGCTCTAGAAATATGTAAATGCATTGAACTTTATGTTATAATTTATGGCCGTAAGGTTGGAGTGAAATATACCCAATATGCATTTGTTAAAATGAACAGTTAAGCGATATGAAAGTGTCAGTCAGTGTATTTTATTAGGGCTTTCCACTTTTCAGTGGAAAGACCTCTTGTTTTCGTTCTGTTTATTCTTATTCCTTTTCCTTCTTCTTCTCCGGAGCACTTTTCATATTAATAAAGGTCACAGCACTTAGAAAACTTTACAGGTAAGTTCCGCTCAGGCTGGAATAGTGCACTGAACATTTTGGAGTCATGACGTCATCCAAGATGGCCGCCAGTGACGTCATCATACATATCTTGTTAGCGCTAGATGTCAAGCATTTATACGGGCGAAGCCGGCGAAGCCCTCTTGCAGTAACGCGAGTATGAAAACTTACTTGTTTTCCCACATACTATGCGATATTTATTTTTCGTCATGGTTCGCGCCGCCATTTTCAATCCGTAGGCTGGACAGCAGACGTCAAATGAAGGGCAAAATTTTAGGTAAGCAAAGTGGAAGACCAGTCAATTTCAAACGTTTATTTTTTTCTATTTTTTGTTTTCGGTCTTTAAATTGAATTTTAAGCGTAAGTGAAACGTTTAATTTCAGAAATATAACATTATATAAATACCTACCGTAAAAAAAGAGAGTAGTTATCGAAATAAAGTAAAATTTGATCGCATGGGGGTCAAGTGGTCACAAACGCATAAAGTGATGACGTCAAACTTCGGGTGATACTATTCCCCGGTAGATTCCCGGTTATTTTGCGGTTGGAAAGGGATGGCAAGTTTGTTGATGTTTCTGATGGTTTAATGCTTTATTTATGTATTCCATTTTGGAAGAAAGGAATAGTGTAATTAAGTCCTGAATATTGGTTTCAAGTTCAAGCTCTTGATGTCTACTAATATATAATATAAGGTAAAGGTAAATAGTGTTTAAACGTGAATGTTTTACAAAATAATGTATGAACAACAATATTTACTTTTCTCAGGATTTGGCTTCAAAAGTGGGCCACAATTATTTGAAGACCACAAAGTTTCCCGACACACTAGGGGTGTCCGGGGGCATTCCAGTAGCATCTAACATTGGCTTGTAATCGTAGTAATAGTATTAACTAGGACCATATACCCCATATTCTGTTCTACTTTGACTAATTGTGGTCAGTTTTTAGGACATGTCTTTTTTTCTCCATTTCTTTTTCCTCCTGACAAGCTTTCAGGGAATTGCTCGTAATGTTGTAGTAATTTCTGACTAGGCTTCCACTGAAAGCATTCTAGGTAGGAGGTTTGAAATGTTTGGCTTGCTTTCTGTCCTTAATTCTTCTCTGAACACTGTTGTGCTTCTCTTTCATTACAGATGCATTTTCAGATGAATATGTAATGCACTGCTCCCATGCTATATCCTTAACCTTATCCTGCATAACTCTGTCAAGCATGTCAAAAGCAGATGTTGATTCTTCTTTGCTTTTCATGTTTAATTATAGCCTATATTGGTAGACAATTATTTAATCAAAATATTTAGAAAATAGTTGCTCATGTTCTCCTGATGATATTTTACCAATGTGTCTAATCAAAATAACAGCGGCACAAATTACCACTCGCCCAGTCGCCATTGGTGAGTAAAAAATGGTCTGGGCGACCAAAATTTGACTTTCACACGCCCATGTGGCGACCAAAAATATTCAATCCAAAAAAAGGGATTCAACACAAACATTTAAGTTCGAGGATTTTACCCCGCAGATTTTGCTTTGGTCCCGTGAACTACGTACTTTTGGCCGAAATAGACAAACCCTTTACAAAATAATAACGAAATTATAATCAAACCCAGATCAAATGTATCATTACTCGTAACTGCCATCTGTGGCAATGCCATACCACTGAGATTTACCCTTCTGGATTAATCATTCCAACATTCTTCAACACTCGTAGAAGCAATTGCACCATTCTTATGTGTGTAGCTTGTGTAGATTTTGAAAACATTTTGCAGAAATGGGGACCAGCATGTTAAGGACTTTATGTACTAACTTAAATTCATTTTATGGTGGGGTGAGAAAATGATTGATTTAATATCCCTATTACATAACATATTTGGTGGCGGGTGACATCAAAGTCGCTAATTACCTTTTATTTATTATCAATATTAATCTATTTTTTTTTAAATAAATTAATATTGCAAGGCGGGTGACATGACAGTCATTATCAAAACATCCTTCATAGCAAAGTCAGATATGAAACATCCTACACAATGTCAAAATTCTGGAACAAAGACAGCCTAGCTGGACCTAGATACACATGATGGCAATTTGCACATGTTATAGGCTTGATTGTTAAGTTAAGGCCCCGTGTGGTTCCCGGGGGCCCCCGTTTGGTCACGGGGCAAAGAATAGGGCCACTGCAGATCCATTTGGAGGGGTAGGCAGAGGGGTATAATCCCCCCAAATTCAAGTTCATTTTATCTTCTTTTTTTTCATGTTCATTAAAGGTCTTCATCATGATCCCTGCATTGTTTCAGGTGCTATCTCGCTCGCATCAAAAGAGCAGTGGCAGAAAAACAATAACGTGGCTCCAGCGTAAATGGAGTTTCTACGATAGAATTTGCAGCAACTCTGCAGTTAAGGGTGAGAAGGTTCTAGGCCCATTTTCCATATTGTATCTCAATGTACATGGAAGATGAGCCTGGCATGTTTATGCCTTTAGGTGCCATATAACCTTTTCATGTGTTATTGCGCCTTAAAACCCCAATTCAATTCAATTGATTGTTAAGGTAATTGCATTCAGTTTGAATGAGTATTGGCTATCACTCTGTTCAGTTTAATTGAAATTTGAGATCCAGAGATTTGAAATCTGTATTTTTATTTATTGCCTAACTTCCTGTGTGGGAAATATATGTCATGTTGCACTAGTGTACTAAATATGCAAATTCAGGCCGAATATTATTGTTCTTTCTTTTCCGTTTAGCTCAATGCGAATTAAAAAATACAGAATAATGCTAATGCATAAAATACACGTCTACGAACGGCAGGACGATTATCCTCCGTCTAGGGTGCATCTATAAACGCCCGTATGTAAAAAAGCACCCAAAGACGTCAAATAAATGAGACTAAGTATTATGCTAACCCTGCATCACATCGTTTAGATCTATTCTAAAATAGTTAGCTTCGCCCGTCTTGAGGCTTTGCCTTGTTCATATTAGTCGGATTTGAATGAATCTTTCACATATTGTATGGTTCAGGGTCTACTTGTGCAAGAATGTAAAAACTTGTCTCTACATGAAAAGTCATTTTTTTCAGTGATTGCATTTTTCATGTTTTTTTACTGTAAAATCGTGTCATTGTTTCAGTCGACGCTGACAGTTTTGACGTCATAACGTCATTCAAAATGGCCGCCAATGACGTCATTTAAGAAATCTTGTAATCGCTATATCTCCTTCATTTGTAATCGGATTTTGATGCAAATTTCGCAGCCTGTAGGGAATTAGGTTTTGTTGTGCAAGAATGTTGAAAATTGTCATGACGTCATCCGAGATGATACAAATATTGTTAGCGCTAGATTTCAAACATTTATAGTCGGATTTGAATGAAACTTTCACAGATTGTAGAGTTCAGGGTCTAGTTGTGTGTAAATGTAAAAACGTGTCTGTAGGTAATAACGTCTTGACGTCAGTGACGTCATAATGTTATGAAAATCCTTTTTTTTTTCACTGATTGCATTTTTGAAGTTGTTTTATTGTATAATCCATCAATGTCATTGTCTCAGTCGACGCTGACAGTTTTAAAGTCATGACGTCATCCAAATGGCCGCCAATGACGTCATTTAAGAAATATTGTAATATCCATATCTCTTTCATTTATCATCGGAGTTTGATAAAACGTTCACAATTTGTAGATATCAAAGTCTAGTTGTGCTATAATGTGGAATGTTGTCATGTCGTCATCAAAGATGGCCGCCAGTGACGTCATAAATGAACTCTTTGTTTTGTCTATATCTTCTCTATTTATTATCGTATTTGAATAAAACTTTCACAGATTGTAGAGTTCAGGGTCCGGTTGTGCAAGAACGTCAGACGTCATGACGTCAGGGACGTCAAAATATTCAGAAATACGTTTTTTTCAATGATTGCATGTTCGAAGTTATTTTCGTGATAAATCAATCAGTGTCTTCATCTTCGACAACTCTGACAGTTTTGACGTCATGACGTCATTGAGACAGGAAAGCCCTTTTGATCAGGTTCTGATCAAAATCTAGTTATAGCTGCTATTCTTCAATAGTAAGAAGACATTTGTGGCGATATTGAAAGTTATAAGTACATGTAATATCAGTGTTATATACAATATGAATTTGCATGTGATTTATATTATATTTAATGATACACGTGTATGGCATGCATGTTTTAGATAATACAACATGATATATTTCATGCCTTTTTATGACATGTTTGTTTTGAATGTTGTGAATGTAAGATGTTTAATAAAGATGTGTAGTTATAAACGAAGTCAGTGCGTCTATTTTATCCACTTTCCAGTTTAAACCCCTCTCATTTTATCTGCAGTCATGAACCAGTAACAATGCTTCACAATCCATTGTGAAATGGAGAAGAGTCCGAAACCAACAAATCGTGTTGTTATGCATGAGTAACAGCGATAATATTTTTAAAAAAAATGATACTAATAAAGAATACATGTATTTGAAATTCAATCTGCTGCTAGCAAAAAACCTGCTATCACTCTAAATATTGCATTTTTACTCTTGTTGGATGTGGTGGAGTGGTATTCGATGGAACATACCAGATGAGATATTCTGGTGCAGTAAAACAGTTGTGGAACATAGGTCACAAACTGTTTAAGGGAAAACGTCTGGTTGGAAAAACAAAGATCGATTAGAAAAAAGGCCTTACCAAGTTAGAAAAGTATTCTATCTGTTTTGCAGTTCCCAGTATATATTGCCTAAACGACGCGTATTTGGCTGCATGATCACTTGAAAGATATTAAACTAAATATTCATATGGTTTAAGTGTTATTAAAACTTTGGTTGTTAGTGGCTCCATTAAAGGCATGTCAAGCGTGACATGCAAAACATGTCTGCGGAGAACCCTTTGTTCTTATATGGCTTTAGAATATGTCTATGGTTAACAGACTGTGAATCATGTATTGGAATGGAATAAGTGCAAATCTGTATTTTAATGGAATCATACCTTTTGATGGAATAATACCCATTTATAATGCTGTGTTCTCGTAAACACCGCAGTGTTATACACTAGTCGATGGGTTTATTCGCTGCCTATATGGTTTCCATAATTGCACATGTAATGGTCTGTAGCAATGAACAGTTTCATTGAGTTTTTCACTTTGATAACGCAATCTTATAATTACACATTGTAGCAGTGAGACGTTTATCTCTGTTGTAATGCACACGCTAACGCACACGAATCCCTTACACGTGAAAACCTGTATTTCTGTGCTGATGTGTACTTCTAGCACGTCGTGCTCCAAAGCTGAATTGTAATCAGTATGTAAGGCAAATCAAGGTATTTGAACAGAGAGAAGCGAGGTCGCCTAACTTGATTCAAAATGTTTGGTAGGAACAATTGATGATAAAACTCGGGAAGACTGTGTCTGGTAAGAAAAGAAAAAAACGGTCGTGGAATGTTTACGCCAACATTATCTTTTTCAATATTATTTTAACACCCGTGACTTGATATGTAGTTAAACTTCGTTTCCAGTCCCTACCAAGATATATGCTATTTGAATTTTCCTCTCGGCAGCTATTTTACGCTTGCGAAAAACTTTGCTTGTTTTAGAATTGATACAACAAAATATTGCTACTTCAATCCTATCCAAATATTATTATTAAATATTTGCTTAAACAAAATTTCTATTCTGTATTTACGTACCTTTTTTTCAGATCGCATATGACTTTTCAACACAACTACAATACAGTAGTTTACCAACTAGAGTGACAGTGAATATTTTAAAAATTGCAACTATGAGTACACCTTGTTTTGACAGAAACCTTTCTCTATCTTTATAATCTCACACATAACTGATAATGAACCACACATGTTCAAGGTCTGTGGATTATTCCTAACATGACCCAATTCAAAAACTGATACAATCTTACCTCGTTTGTACAAAATAAGCAATCGTTTACAACTTTTTTACGATTGTCTAGTGTTGTGGACAGAAAACCCAACTGTTATTACATTATTCATTGTCAAAAACAAGTGTTTGTATGTGCTGGACTACAATTAAGGATTCTGTAATAAACTGCAATCAACGATTTTCTGAAAATCTACCAATAAATAAGGTTATTAACGCCATCAGTCGGACACCTCTATCAGATGTGGCGATATTGCGCAATATTTCAACGAAACTTCCGTTGGGAGTACAGTAGCGTTAACCTACTGTGCCTATGGGTACGAACTGTGCACCACTTTCATACTTTAACGACACCTCTCGGTATTTGGATGCCATATTAAACTTTGACAAATCATTCTTTTTACAATGGTTAATAATATATACCCTAAAGAACTTCAACTTAACAAAGCTAATATTTCTGATACTAACGCTTCTTTTATTGATTTACATCTCTCCATTGAAAATGGTGAAATAATTAGCAAAATATTTGACAAGAGAGATGATTTTAATTTTGATATTGTTAGTTATCCCCATTTAGATGGGGATGTTACCCGAGCAACTTCTTATGGGGTCAATGTGTCTCAACTTATTCTTTTTACTAGAGATTGTACTCGAGTTGAGGACTTTAATATTCGTAATCTTTGTATAGCTAAAAAGCTACTCCATCAGGGTTACCGTTACCATAAATTTCGTAAAACCTTTGCAAAAATTGTATTATCGAAACAATCCACATTGTAAAATATTCTAATACCAAATATGAAAGACTTATTTAACGGAATCCTATCGGTGCACAAGTGACTATCATACCAACACTGACGTATAAGTACAAGACTTTGTACAAATCTTTGTACTACAGCATACTATCGTCATTCTTAAACTTGTTGAAATGTTTATTCAAAAACGGTTATGACCCTATCAATTTTGCAACGCACTGTATGCTTGGTGGTGGACCCCATTTACAGTTCGGCCACTATGCTTTCCATTTGATTTTGCGATGACCGGATAGGCTGTAGACCCTATCCCTGTGATGACGTCTACCTAAAGCCCAAAAGTACGGCGACGTTTGTTGTTTGTATGCAGTCTTGTCTTGTCGCGCCTGGTTTATTCTCTTGTTGCTTTGGCTTCTGCCAAGTCATTGGGTACCTTCTTTGTAGCTTTCTATGCTATTGTTTTTTTTGTATTTATATTTACCCGAGATCTTTGTGATTTAGATTGCCTATTAATGCTGCCTTGTTGGTTAGAGAATAGTTTATGGTGGGGATTTCTTTACTTACACTGTCCAGTTTAAACCCCCCCCCCCCCCCCCCCCCCCCCCCCCCCCCCCAGCAGCCTTTTTAACACTGACCGTTCCAAGGCGGTAGCCCTCTTATTTGGCCTTGTATTCATCTTTAAATTTGTTCTTTGTTTTTGTCCACTCGTTCACCCTCATCGTCGTCGTTATCTTCATTCTCGCCTCCTTATTATCGTTACAATCATCTCCAGCATTAGTATAACCTCACATATATCGATATTCACAGATGTTTTCTCCGTAAACATCTACAGTAGTGGAACACCTGCTACTCGAGGAAGGAAGTTCTGCTATATATATTTACTTTAATATACTATATTGTATAAAGTTTATATGGAAACATGACGTGCGCTAAGTATTTTTTTTATTACGACTTAGCCGGTTTCATATACATTTAGATAAATATATGGATGGACGGATTGATATGTGGATGGACAGTGTTTTAATATAGCATTGATCAACGCTACTATATTTATAAAAGACATTTCCCTATTTGCTTGTTTCCCTATGATCAGATTTACGATGAACAATGATCTTTTTACGGCCTCCTTTAAGTGTTATTCTTCCAAAACAAATAGGCAAATAAATTGAATTCTGGAATTAAACCGATTCCGTCCTCGGCAATTCTACAGTGATATCAGACATATTCCGCTGATAGTATCACCAGACCTAAACGATTTTAGTCTAGTCATCAGTGAAAAACATTCATCCCCATTTACCCCGTACCGGATCTGGCACGGTTTTGCCATGCAACTAGTATTCCATAAGTATTAGTGCAGGTAAATTGGCACGGGGAAACACATACCATAGTTTCCACTCGTGTTCAGTATTGGAACAATGGTATATCAAAATCTTATCTAGATTTTCGAGGTGAACATAAATGTAGGTATAAATGTTAGTTTTTAAATGTTAGTGTGCGTGTGTACGTGTGTGTGTGTGTGTGTGCGTGTGCGTGTGTGTGTGTGTGTGTGTGCGTGTGCGTGTATGTGCGTGAGAGCTCGTGCGTGCCTGAACTTCTGAACATTTCATGACAACAAAACCCACTCAAAAACAGACGTTCTGCGCCCTACTTGGCATATGGATGTAATCAAATACATACACATCACTTACAAGTGGGTTTATTTGTTTCAACTGTTTAGAGGATGAACAAACTCATATTTTATTATAATACAGTTGAGTTTTAATATGAAAGCTTTTAGGCCCTTAGCATGAAATTGAACCACTACAGGGCGTATAGCATAACAGATATCATTTAATTTATAGTATAATCTATACATAATTCGAATTTTGAAATGTGTAATATCACTCGGTAGAAACCATGGTCCTCAACGAAAACGCTATAGTATCGGTTGCACATTTTCCGGATGCTCAACGATCTTCACATTTTCCAAGTGGAGACGTGTTTATATTGCTTTATTGATTGAATGCAAGTACTCGTTGCTGGTTATAAAACAAGCTCCTATTGCAAAAGATGACAAATATCATTTAACATCCAAAGGTTTTGCGACCATAAATCGCAACCGTGCATATCTCCTAACCAGAATGTGAACAGATCACAGACAGATGGCATATATCAATGTTGCAGATACAATCTAAATATATTTTGTCGTGGACATAATTGCAGCTTTTTTGGAAAATGGAAACAGTTTTCCTAAAATATACTGATAAACCTTGTACATACGTCGGAAAACACTGTGTTTACTTTCTAGAAGGCGATTTTTGCACCTTATCCACTCCACAATGGACCGTGATTATCCAATGGACCGCAGTGATCTTCTGATTTGATAAGAATGTGTTACCTACAATATGATTTTAGATGTTTTCATTTGAAAATTTACAACATCGAGGAATACTTGCGCAGCAGTGAGCCCTGAGACAAATGGGCGAATGACACTGCCGCATGCGAAATTATACTAGGGAGAAGGCTTTTCAGATGTTAAACTGAGAAAACATAACTTGTTAAGAATCTGCAAAGATTGAAACACCATTTGATTTATCGATGTCATATTTGATTGTGTCAACCAAAGACTCCCCAACTGATTGTACCGGTTATGTTCTTGTATATCCAGTGAGGCCCTATTCCATTGTATGATTCGTTAGTTTCAAGTGCGCATGAAATATAATCATCACTGAATAGTTGTCTGCGAACAGTTTTTGTTGAAGTATTATTTGTGTACATTTTACGCCCATGGCGTTTTGTTTATTTACATTTTTCGATTCCATTCAAATTGACGTCCTTTCTACTTTTATTTTAACGGTACCCGTTTCATTGGTGAGGATGCATAACATGTTTGGTTTGTCCGTCCATTCGTCCGTCTTGCTGTTTTTCCGTCTTCACCACTTTCAGAGAATGGTTAACTTTAATGTCAAGATGTGCATACCGTTCAAGCGTAAAATTCGACAGAATATTACTTGATTTATGGTCCTTTGTACTTTAAAGTATGCATTACACATATATTGTGTGTCTATCTTGTCCCTCTGTTTTTGTCGAATTGTTTTGAAATTGCACAGGAGGCTTCACCATGATGTCAACATGTTCATATCGCTCAGGCGTGAACGTGTAGCAAATAATACAGGTTATGGCCATTTATACGGTGAACTTCGCATTAAACATATTCCTTGTGTCGTATATTATCGACATAGTACGGACCATCCTTGTCTGGAGAAACATTTATAGTTCATCCCTGTGGCTGTCTTCACCGTGACGAACCGCTTCTATAGTCAATTGAAATAACGTAGAACAATGCTTTTATCATGAAAACAAAAACTCTTTGAGAAATCGTGACTTTAAAAATATTGTCGTTAATCATGTTAATAGTCCGTAACACCTTGCTGGAGAAACCGTGACATTTATACAAAAATAACCGATCTATTAACGTTTGAACAACAAATAGTAATTTAAAAAAAGTTTAAAGGCTTATGGACATACTATTATCATTCTCAGACATAATATTTGATGGTTGTTGAGTATTTAAGAATTTTATTGATATATGAAAAATAGATGGATCGGAGAGAAACTATTCAAAAGTCATCTAATAGGTAGGTTTTTCATTTATGAAAAGCTTTATGTAAAAAGAGTTGTTCAAAATATTTTTAAATCTTAAATAACGTAAAACCCCGTTTCCATTATGTCACCGTTCTTTGGGCATCTGATACCGCGTTCTTTGCCCATAAACATGACCTTATAGCTAACATAACCAATATCGCCCATAAACATGACCTTATAGCTTACATAACCAATATTGCATTTAAATATGACCTTATCGCTAACATAACCAATATTGCCCATAAACATGACCTTATAGCTAACATAATCAATAGTACCCATGAACATGACCTTATAGCTAACATAATCAATATTGCCGATAAACATTATCTTATAGCTAACATAATCAATATCGCCCATAAACATGACCTTATAGCTAACATAATCAATAGTGCCCATGAAAATGATCTTATAGCTAACATAACCAATATTGCTCATAAACATGACCTTATAGCTAACATAACCAATATTGCCCACAAACATGGCTTTATAGCTAACATAATATTACCCATAAACATGACCTTATAGCTAACATAACCAATATTGCCCATAAACATGACCTTATAGCTAACATAACCAATATTGCCCATAAACATGACCTTATAGCTAACATAACTAATATTGCACTTAAACATGACCTTATAGCTAACATAATCAATAGTGCCCATAAACATGACCTTATAGCTAACTTTACCAATATTGCCCATAAACATGACCTTATAGCTAACATAACCAATATTGCCCATAAACATGACCTTATAGCTAACATAATCAATATTGCACTTAAACATGACCTTATAGCTAACATAACCAATATTGCCCATAAACATGACCTTATAGCTAACTTTACCAATATTGCCCATAAACATGACCTTATAGCTAACATAACCAATATTGCCAATAAACATGACCTTATAGCTAACATAATCAATATTGCACTTAAACATGACCTTATAGCTAACATAATCAATAATGCCAATAAACATGACCTTAGAGCTAACATAACCAATATTGCCCATAAACATGACCTTATAGCTAACATAATCAATAGTGCCCATAAACATGACCTTAATGCTAACATAACCAATATCGCCCATAAACATGATCTTATAGATAACATAACCAATATCGCCCATAAACATTTCCTTATAGCTAACATAATCAATATTGCCCATAAACATGACCTTATAGTTATTATAACCAATATTTCCCACCAACATGACCTTATAGTTAACATAATCAATAGTGCCCATAAACATGACCTTATAGCTAACATAATCAATAGTGCCCATGAACATGATCTTATAGCTAACATAAGCAATATTGCCCATAAACATGACCTTATTTTTAACATAACCAATATTGCCCATAAACATGACTTTATAGCTAACATAATCAATATTGTCCATAAACATGACCTTATAGCTAACATAACCAATATTGCTCATAAACATGACCTTATGGCTAACATAACCAATATTGCACTTAAACATGACCTTATAGCTAACATAATCAATAGTGCCCATAAACATGACCTTATAGCTAACATAACCAATATTGCCCATAAACATGACCTTATAGCTAACATAACCAATATTGCCCATAAACATGACCTTATAGCTAACATAACCAATATCGCCCATAAACATGACCTTATAGCTAATATAACCAATATTGCCCATAAACATGACCATATAGCTAACATAATCAATAGTGCCCATAAACATGACCTTATAGCTAACATAACCAATATTACCCATAAACATGACCTTATAGCTAACATAATCTATATTGCACTTAAACATGACCTCATAGCTAACATAACCAATATCGTCCATAAACATGACCTTTTTATAGCTATTACATAATTAATAGTGCCCATAAACATGACCTTATAGCTAACATAACCAATATTGCCCATAAACATGACCTTATAGCTAACATAATCTATATTGCACTTAAACATGACCTTATAGCTAACATAACCAATATCGCCCATAAACATGTCTTTATAGCTAACATAACCAATATTGCCCATAAACATGACCTTATAGCTAACATAGCCACTATTGCCCATAAACATGCCCTTATAGCTAAAATAATCAATATTACACTTCAACATGACCTTATAGCTAACATAACCAATATTGCACTTAAACATGACCTTATAGCTAACATAATCAATATTGCACTTAAACATGACCTTATAGCTAACATAAGCAATAGTGCCCATAAAGATGACCTTATAGCTAACATAACCAATACTGCACTTAAACATGACTTTATAGCTAACATAACCAATATCGCCCATACACATGAGCTTATAGCTAACATAATCAATAGTGCCCATAAACATGACCTTATAGATAACATAACCAATATTGCCCATAAACATGACCATATAGCTAACATAATCAATATTGCACTTAAACATGACCTTATAACTAACTTAACCAATATCGCCCATAAACACGACCCTATAGCTAACATAATCAATAGTGCCCATAAACATGACCTTATAGCTAACATAACCAATACTGCACTTAAACATGACCTTATAGCTAACATAATCAATATTGCACTTAAACATGACCTTATAGCTAACATAATCAATAGTGCCCATAAACATGACCTTATAGCTAACATAATCAATATTGCACTTAAACATGACCTTATAGCTAACATAACCAATATCGCCCATAAACATGATCTTATAATAGCTAACATAATCATTGTCGCCCATATAATGACCTTTATTTGTACGGAATCGTTATTAAAGATGAGATTATTGCAAAGACAGGAACTTTTTATAAGAGAACTGACTGAAGATTTTATACTGACAGGATCTAAACGAGTTCAGTGAACTCTTCTACTCTTCGATACCATAATGAACGTGATCGTGGATAGTATTCCGACAATTTTCTCAAAAAATTGAGTTCGTGGCCATCTATGAATACAATCTTCTTTATTATCATTTATCATTTTACATTCATATAAACCCTCGGCCATATCGATATATATGGAACATATTAGGAGCCCCTAGCGTTATATACTTCGCACGTTTTGATTTATATAACTGGTCTAGAAATGACTAGAAATGATAAGAGAATATTATAAATAGCAACACTTCGATAATTTATAGCCCAATATCGTTTTAGTCCACACTGAAACATTACGAATTCCGAGAACCATGCAAATGCTTGCTTTTAAAGTTTATTTACATTATTCAACGGAACAAAACACGGATTGCCGGGATCCATCACTTAACTTTAAATCAGTATTAAATCCGAGTTCTAAGCGTGAACGCTAGAATTTAAACATATTATTTGAGCATGTATTTTCATTTTTTACTTAGAGTCTGAAATTATGTTCTATGGGGGAAGAAATTAGAAAAAAAATCAATCATCTGAATTCGCACATTCTAGATTTATTTTGAGTTTAAGATGTGATGCTTATAGATACTATTAAATCCCCGAGACCAGATTATTTCCTGACTTTGGGACAAACAGGTCAACACATCTTGCTTAACACGAACAACATTTCATTGATATTTGTATTTATGTGTTATTGGTTCGTTTGGCATATTTTAATCTGTATAATCGTAAACTTAAAACTTCGGATAGAATTCCTTAAAACACTCATTGCTGAAAGGTTGACATCGTCTCATCTGAACCACACAATATTTTAATAGGTTAAGTTGATTGCAATATTAGGCAATATTTTACCTGTGTAATTAACCTAGGTCGAATTTCTCTATTGAAAGTCAATTGATCAATTTTCAAAACTAACGTGTGTTTACATTAACGTGTGTAAAAAATAAATCCTCTTTAAAATTGGTCAAGCGGTGTATAAGGTTCAACAAGGTATACGGACGGCTAAACAAGGTATACGGACGGCGGATGAACAATGGTGACGCTAGCTCTGCTTTAAGCTTATGGCTCAGGTAAGCTAAAATGTATTTAGTATAGTTAATTTATATGTTCCAGAATAATATTCTCACTGACAGAAATTAAATACACTGTACACGATGTTCCGTTTCTTAATTATTATACTTTTTTGATTATCATGATTATTGTTACACATTTATAATATCAAATAATTCGAAGGTCTTAAATGAAAGGAACGTGCATTCCCGTCAGTTGATAATAAAACGTTTGTTTGGCGTAGTTCATGTTAAGCTCATCATAAAGTATTTATTAATATAAAACTGCTATCATTTACCAAGCCATATGTGTTCTAGAGTACACCACTATATTTTGTATATTTTAAAAATGTTCACGCCGGCCTGAGGAATAAATATATCTTCGGTCAAATGTGTGGCTTTAGCTAATTTTAATTTGATAAACATTATCTACGAACTTTTGTACCGCCCATCCCATTACGTAAATCTAATCAACAAGTAATTGTATCACAATCTAATCAACAAGTAACTGTATCACAAACGATAAATGTCTAAGCGTCGCTTTGTTAATATCTCGGACACATACATTGGTGAGATTTTCTGTTAAAGCGAATATCCCAAATCAGCAATCAAACGGCATTGACTATGAACGATACGACGAATATCTCATGAAAACAAGGATGATTATTCGGTTGACCACATTTTTGTATAGTCAGTTGTGTTGGGCCACTGCTTTTCCCGGCAGATTAACAAAATGCCATCGAATTTATGTTCGTTTTTTCGGTTTTACCATGTTTATTAAAGGTCTCCATCATCACAATGTTTTGTTTCATATGAGTTTCAGGTGCTACTTCAGTGGTAGCAGACGACAATGATCGTGGCTTTAGCAAGAAATGAACAAAATAATTTGTAGCAACTCTGCAATTCTGCAGGTAACAATGTTCCAGATTAATTCTGCATATTTTTATTTCGATGCAATATTAGGATTGGACTATGTCGTAAAATCCAATTCAACTCAACTACTGACTTATGTGTGTTATGTTGATTAATGCCGTTAGTTATTTTCTGAATTGTTACAGACTACCCTTCATTGAATTATATGTATTACCATTGTCTAGCTGTTTGAGAACTAATGGCAGCGAGATAGAACGGTTGTCTATATATGACGTCTTATTTATACTCGTATGCTCATTTTGTATGCACTTTACCGGATATGTTGTTGACGAAATTTCAGACTTATTAAACTAGATAATTAAAGATACATGATATACGATATCGTAAGCCGTTGGTCCTGAAGGCTTTATTTCAGAACAATATATGGCTTTATAAGGGTTCTAAACCCAGATTTCACTTTGTATACTGCTGAAGTAAGATAAACTTCATATATCACGATTAGGGGATTGCTGTAGACAGACAGCATATTGTAGGGGATTGCTGTAGACAGACAGCATATTGGTTTCAGGGCAAGATTTATTATAATGAGAGTTGATACCATTTTACTTTCACAGATAAGTATTGTCCTGGATGAAATGTTTGGGTAATTAAATTAAATCGGATTTTTGTTTTATAAATACATGGAGGAACTCTAGTTTCAAAATGTGACTTTTTCACATTGGTATTTACTTTATTAAAACAACGTCTACATCTTCATTTGTTATTGTATAAACATTTTAAATGTGGTATTGTAAAATATCACTTTTATTAAAAATATTCATGTCAAATAATACGTATATTTCGTGTATATAAAGAGATGATAGCAAAAATATGCATGCATGACACATAATACACATATACATAGAGAGAATATAACAAATATATGCAATACATATTAACACGTCAGAGGCGACGGTTGCCGTAGCTATTCTTTATCGAATACATAGTTTACGTATTGTACGCAACACTCATCATCGATGTTATGACAACGGATCTACGTTCTATAGCAGATACACCAAACACAAAATGCTGAGTGTGTGTAATTACGTTATGAACGTTATGAACAGTTATAAACAATTCTAATACACCCGCACTATATAGCCTAGTTTAAAATATCTCGTTAAATTAAACGATATATCACTGTAACGTTTTGCAACGTTAGGAGAATAAGCAAGGCAGTGCGAAAGATATCACTTTAACGTTTGCAACGTTAGGAGAGTAAGCAAAGCAATGCAAAAGATTTCAGATGGGTGCTTTATTTTCACATTTTAGGGGTATTATAATAGAAATAGGACATCGTTTACGGTGAATTATCTTGTAATAAATCACGGTTTGTCGTTCAATTGGGAACAATAATTTCACTCGCACTTCGGGCTCGTGAAATTATTGTTTACAGTTGAACTCCAAACCGTGATATATTAAAAGATTATTCACCGTTAACGATGTTCTATTTCTTAAATATGTCATATTATTAGACAAAACACGTTTAGACCGTGTTTATGATTTTGAGAAAAAAAACAAGACCTACCCAAACAAAAATACTAGACGTTAGATAACATTGTGTCTTCTACGTTGATGGAACTAGCACTTTAAAGAGTGTAGTTTTGTTTTCCTACATTGATGGCACAATGATAGTGAACATAGAACGGGTTTGTATGATTATACAGACGATGTCCAAGATTTGCAACGAATGTGTGTGACAGTGAGAAACTACACAATTGATAATACGGAAATGAAATAACACCTACGATAACACTGATCTAACTAGGGAAAAAATAAGCTCTTGATCGCTGGTCATTATATTATTTTGGACAGGATAAAGGATGGATGATAAAAGAAATATAAATTTTGCATATTCATAGTTTGTGACATATATGTACATCGACAAACGATGGCTACATAATTTAAGTCAAACCAAACATAATAAATAGTTTACCTCATCTATTTGTGATCTCATAATTGTTATTTTACGTCAACTCTAGGCCAGACATCTTCAATGTCACCTCTAGCCCAGACATCTTCAATGTCAACTCTAGGCCAGACAACTCTAGGCCAGACATCTTCAATGTCAACTCTAGGCCAGACATCTTCAATGTCAACTCTAGGCCAGACATCTTCAATGTCAACTCTAGGCCAGACATCTTCAATGTCAACTCTAGCCCAGACATCTTCAATGTCAACTCTAGGCCAGACATCTTCAGTGTCATATAGTTCTACTCAGTTTGCTTTTTACAACTGGACATATTTAGGAGTTGTTATGTAAGAAACGAAACCTATTACATCTCCCATAGAACCGGCTTAAGCGGTGTTCTACTTCAAAACCCCCAATGTTGGGCTCGACGATTCCAAAGGACCATGTTGTGTTGTTTTATATTTAATGAACAATTCTCTCCTTTACTTTATAAATACATGTATTATACTATTCGTTGAAGGTCTACATTTCCTGTTTAACTGTTATATATGCCCTCACTTTCTGATTTGTGTATATGATGGAGATTTTTTTTCAACATAGCACCGACGCCAGAGTATGTGCTAAAGGTCAAATAGCATTATAGTGCAAATGCATATTTTGATAATTTATTATGTAATACACTAACATTCCCCTGCATCCTTTGTATGAAGTCAGATTCACAATATTATAATTATACCATTGCAGTAAACACAATATCTTTGTCTGCAAAACAAGATGAGTGTATTTGATTTAGTTATATTGCATATGGTGAAAATAAACACGTCGCTGACATTGATCGATGCAGTAGCGCAAATATTGATGGGACGCGCAAAACGTATATTGTACGACTCATGTTTTCAATTTCTTCCATTCCATTGACATCGTAACATTTACCATTGTCTTTATTAGATAATAAAGGAAGAATTATTTTTAAAATTGGGTTTACTTAATTAACACTTCATTAGGACGAGAATTGCCATTATAATAACAGAGTAGTATTTGATTATATAATTAATGCGATCTGTCATTTCGTCTGCTAATGTTGCATAGCTTTATATAAACCTAAATCAGTATTGAATTGAGAGACCCAAATTATTTTTGAGACTGTGACGCGATAATCTTTTCTCCGATTTCCATAGTATTTAGAAAGAACCATTTACATTATGCATTGCCGTTTCTTAAACCGTCTTTGAATATTAACGGCAACATACACGGGGAAAGTTCCTTTCCCGTTTAAAGATAAGTGTTTAAATACTTAATATATGTTACTTTGACTGTTTTATCTGTGTATTTATTAATGGCTTCTTCCGGATTTTTTTTGACGTCATGTTTTAAATGTAATTTCATTGTGAGGAATTATTTTGACTTTCAATTTCCGTTTGTAAGGACAGATAAAAAACAACTGAAGAATTATTCGTTAGCCTAAACTTCAGAAATCCATTAAACAGTTTTGTAGTGTATTGTTTCTGTTATTTGGCGGGTTAGTTTCTTTAACAGAATATAATTTAACTTTAGAAAACCTATGCCAAAATATATAGAAATTATTAAACTGCTGGTAACGACTATAGGGAAATCCTTCACGAGATGGTAGGAGTGTGGTTCTTTTCACGAACAAGCGTATGCGAATGAATTAATAAACGAAACACGTCTACCACCGAGTGAAGGATTTCCCTATAATCGAAGCCAGCGGTTAAATAATCTATTCATTACCTTTTCAATCAGTTTATGTACAATTTCAACCGAAATTATTCACTTTATTAAACGTTATCGGCTGATGACGTTGACGTCAGCATCACTTTTTGACGTCATGACTCAACGTCACAGTTAGTGATGTTTGTGTTCGGAGTTAGTCATTAATATTTAGTGTTTATGACTATTCTTTCACTGAGAAATTCCAATCTTTCACCCATAGAAATGTAATAAATAGTTTTAATACCTCATGTGTGAACTAATGCTCTATTTCATTGTAGCCTACGTGCACTGCGCCACTACATACAATGTTTGACCGTAAATTAACGTTTATACCACACCTTGAAGGCCAAATTAAATTACTATCTAACCCTTCAAACCCAACTTTCGATACTATTTTAATCCTAGTTATGAACCTCTCTTTGATCAAAAACCGAATGCCATTCGACCATTTGGTCTTCGTTTTAAACCAAAATTAAGATTGCCAAGTACAAAGAATCTGATGATGACCATTTTGTGATCTTTTCTGATTCCCTTTCATCTCTTTAAGCTCTGGGTAATATGGAACATGATAACCCAGCTGTGCTTCAACTTTTAGAAAAATACAATTCTCTTATAGTTGATAATGTTATCATTTTCTGCTGGCTTCCAATAAATACTGAAAAGGTGATCCCTTGGAAGCAACAATAAAAAACAAGAGAGAAAAGTAGCAGACTCCGTTTTATTGTGTCTGTTCATAAGATGCAACACCTCTCACGCCTCCAAGTCATGTATGAATACGTGGTAATGATATAGCTTATAGTGCTTCTAAGGCAACATTAGGTTTACATATATCTAATGCCAATTTACCTTATACTGATTTTAAAGGTTGTATTAACACATATAGTCGTAACTCTTTGCAAGCCGCTTGGAATTTGACAGTGAAAATAAACTCCATTCAATTAAACCGTTACTCGGAGAATGGCGTCCTTCTAGTAGGCCCATTCGTCAAGTTGTTCTAGCCCGGTGCAGGATAGGGCATACACGTTATACTCATTCATATTTAGTACAAGGTGAGCAATTACCAGAATGTATTCCCTGTTTTGCACCGTTAACTGTCAAACATATCTTTTTGGAATGTGTAGACTTTCATCCTATGCGGCAAAGGTACTACACAGTTAATACTATGAAACAGTTATTTGACACTATATATTTTAGGCTTGTTTTAGATTTCCTGAAAGTAGTCAGACTTTATAAATCATTACAATATGTTCTTATACACACCCGTTGACGGGATTTACAAATATACAGTTTATATTACTACTATATCATCCCTATTTGTAAATAGTTCTATCTTTATACATCTACATTAATTTTTAATTACTACATCATTTCTTCATCTTGCATCAGTTTTTGCGCACAATATGACGTAAAACACCATTCATTCATTCATTCATTCATTCATTCATTCATTCATTCATTCATTCATTCATTCATTCATTCATTCATTCATTCATTCAATTCATTCATTCATTCATTCATTCATTTGACTTATTCATTCATTCAATCCATTCATTCATTCATTACTACATAAAATGTCAGCGTGCAGGGCCAAATGGATTATTTATAGTACAGATATTGTGTATTTCAACAAAGAGTGAACACATTGCCTAACACTTTACCCCTCATGGAGAGTTTTAAATTAGTTGTTTGTGGGCAGTGGGGTTATATGCAAATCTGACGGTAAAAATAAACCCAAATACATCTGGTAGGAGATATCTCTAAATAATTATAGATACATGATATATGATATCGTAAAGCTGTTGGTACCGACGGTTATAGAGCTAAAAAAACAAAAACAAAAAAACAAAAAAAAAAACATGGTCACAATTGGTGGAAGCCGGAAGAATGTGTGTAGAAACCAGACATTGCAGAAAAACAACCCACGCTGAGGACATTCCATCCGGTAACGGTTAAGTCGCGTAGACTCATAGCACTTAAGACAGAGTTAAAAGTTGTCCTTGCACGATCCCATAATTAAAACGTTTTCATATTGGCATTCTGACCCCGAAATTGGCAGGACATGTTCAATAGCCATTTCGATCTTAGGCAAGCTTCCGAACAGGACAAGCTAGAATCCATTAAATTATTTGTAGACGACACTGTTATAAAACGGCTATGGACACTTCTCATCAACGAAATAGATTCTTGGGATGATCTTTCAACTGCATTTATGCATAGATACGGGAAATGTGACAAATATGCCCTACATTCAAAATTACTGAATAAACATCAGCTCTCAAATGAAAACGTTCTTGACTAAATTACCGAAATGCAGCATACCGCTATGTTAGCAGGACTTTCGGATGAGAATTTATTTCAAATTGTAATAAACGGAGTGTTACCTTCAATCAAACCTGACTTCTTAAAGGCAACCCGAAACAGTTAGAGATGTTATTTCAATATCAAGACCGCAAATGCTGCCGGTGAATCACATATTTTAGCAGCAATAGACACGATACAATCAAAAATCGACAGTTTTTCTACACAGTTTCACAATTTCGAAGAAAAGCTGAGCAATATATCACACGCAGTCTCCTCACTCCTCACTACATGCACCCGATGCAAACAAGGGACATAACTTTCAGCATAAACATTCACAGCAAACAAACCGTATTGTCAAGCATCATTACCCCACTAACCGCCATCAGCGTCCGAGCTATAAACCATCATGTTCTTTTACGTATATTGTACATACAGACATGTTTGTATTCTAAGGGATTGATTCATAAATATGCTGATTGATTCATATTGCACATGTAACCATTGTGTTTCTATTAATGCGATACATGTATTCGTGTTTACATGATAGAGGCAGGAACTATTGCATTTGTTAAACTAAGTATTTACATGAGTTTACTTTGTTCGTATACGCTTATCTTTAATATTCTGAGCAAATTAAAGAGTAACATAATTGCATGTATTCACAATCATTGAATATGAGTATATTTAATAATACATAACATTATGTACATGTTAACCCTTATTGTATTGTAACAATAAGGACTTATTGTATTGTAACAATAAGGACTTGTCCACTTGTCCACTCAACGAGATACTTTAAAAGAAAGTTGTTCTACATTATGAATTGATTGTTTTCTCAGGCCCCAAAGAAGTGCGATCACCCCGAGTACCTAATCCTAGCGAGTATACACGTAACCCCAAACAGTAACACGGTCACACTAGACGTTCTTTCGCTAGACGTTAGCAGTAGTTCGAAATACAATTGTGTATTCTACATAAGGGCTTGTATGATTATATAGACGAAGTCAAAGATTTGCAACGAATGTGTGTGACTGAGAAACTACACACACAAGAAGAAAATGAAATAACATCTACGATAACACTGATCTAACTAGGGATAAAATAAGCTCTTGGTCTTGGTCATCATATTATTTTGGCAAATAATATCAAGAATGGATGACGAAAGAAATATAATTATTGCATATTCATATTTTTTTACATATATGTACATCGACAAACGGTGGTTCCATAATATAATTCAAACCAAACATAATAAATGGTTTACCTCATCTATTTGTGATCTCGTAATTGTTATTTTACGTCAACTCTAGGCCAGACATCTTCAATGTCAACTCTAGGTCAGTCATCTTCAATGTCAACTCTAGGCCAGACATCTTCAATGTCAACTCTAGGCCAGACATCTTCAATGTCAACTCTAGGTCAGTCATCTTCAATGTCATATAGTTCTACTCAGTTTGCTTGTTAGAACTGGACATATTAATAACTACTTAAATGGGAGATCGTTTGGAAGCAACAAACACAACCAAGAATATAAGTGCAGACTCAGTTTTATTGAGTCTGTTTAGACGTTATGTAAGAAGAAAAACCCATCACACCCCAATAGAACCGGCTTAAGCGGTATTCTGCTTCAAAGCCACCAATGTTGGGCTCAATGAATTCAAAGGACCCGTTTTTATCTATTTAATGAACAATTTTCTCCTGTATTTTATAAATACATGTATACTAATTGTACTATTTCGTTTAAGGTCTACAATTCCTGTTCCACTATTATATATGATCTCACTTCCTGGTTTGTGTATATGATAAAGAATGTTACATGGCAACATCGCCAGAGTATGTGCTGAAGGATAAATAGTATTATAGTGCAAGTATATATTTGGATAATGTATTATGTAATACACTAAGGTTACCCTACATCCTTTGTATAAAGTCAGATTATGAACACGTTTGAAATAATCAATCGTCGACATTGATCGATGCAGCAGCGGAAATATTATTGGGACGCGCAAAACGTATATTGTACGACTCATGTTTCCAATTTATTTCATTCATGTCACTGGGGGAGACATATAGTTTTTAGTTTGGATGTCTGTCTGCTTGTCTATCTGTCTCTGGCTGTCTATCACAAGTCATGTCCTCTCCATATCTATTGAACCGCTTGAGGGATTTTGAAATAGCTTGGCGCAAATGTTCACCATATCGAGACGACGTGCTGAGCGCAACTTCCAGCCACGTTCGTTCAAGGTCTAGGTCACACATAGAGCGCGAATGTCATATACACTATATTTCGTGTCCGCTCCATATCTTTTGTACCGCTTGAGGGATTCCAAAATAACTTGGCACACATGTTCCCCATATCAGAGCGGAGCGCAAGTTCAAAGTCACACTTAGAGATCGAAGGTCATATGCAATATATTTCGTGTCCTGTCCATATCTCTTGAACCTCTTGATTGATTTTAAAATAACTTGGCCCAAATGTTCATCATATCGAAAAGACGTGCAGAGCTTAACTTTCAGCCATTTCCGTTCAAAATCAAGGTCACACTCAGAGGTCGAAGGTCATATGTACTATATTTCGTGTCCGCTCATTATCTCTTGATTTAGATTTATATTCAGAAATGTATAAAAACGGCACCTCTTTTGAAAACGCTCCCATTACTTAGAGAAGCTTAGCCACAATATTCATTGGATGAAGCCCTTTCCGATTTGTATTTTGTCTAGCTACATCCGATTCAAGATGGACGCATTTACTCTTTCTTCATTTAAGACATGTCAAACAACATCTATTAGGAAATAACTTACTCCATGGTAAGGAACCATCAAGCTATAACTTCTATCAAGTTTTATTTTAAAGCTAAATTAAGGGCATTTCATACACTATTGCCAAAAGTGATTATAACATTTAATTCATGTGCATATTTATGGAGTTCCTCTTTAAGTTTGTGTGATTGGTAAGCGAATGCTACAATTCTACAAATAACGATCTCCGCCACAATAATTGAATAAAAACGACATCTTCTGTGAAAATGTTTTTATTATTTCAAAAAAACGTACTCATAATCTTCTTGGGTCAGATGTGTGCGTTTATCCAGGCAAGATGGACGTCGTTGCTAAACAAATTCCTCAAATGAAGGCAAATGCAACCTTCCAATAATCGACTTTATTCAATTGTAATGAAGTGTGATATCACGTTCATCCTAAAATTACTTATGTAAAGATGAGGTTTGTTTCGTCTTCAAATGTTTAAACAGCAACGCGAATTGGACAGGAGTTATGTAAAGAAATCCTAATACAATTACGATTATTTAAAAAAATATTAAAAGAGTGTTGCCTTCTCGGATTTTTGTCATTACCTGTGGATATAAGATGGCTGCCGTTACAACTACAATGTCTTGAGCTTATTTTTGTTTTTTGTCAGGGCCCTATATTCAAGATGGCCGCCAAACGGTAAGCATGTTTTATATATATATATCTAAGGAGTAATGTGCAAGTAAAGTCTTACTTCTTCTCAGACACTACGACTACAAACAAAAACATGACCATAATGTTTACTGGGTGTTGTACTTTCAGATTTGTGTTTTAGATTTTGCCTGTCATCCAAGAAGGACAATAGTAAAACAATTTCATTTGGATGTTCCTAGGGTCACTGGAGTCAAATGTGGAAGATGTTCACTACGAATACTCAGAATGTACTTATAGCGAAATATTAAAATAATGTCGCTTTAATTACTTAACTGATTCTGTTGAATGTTACTACTATTTTCAATGTTGGTACTGTTTCAGCTTTATTTTGCCGACATCTGCCAAACTGGCCACTTGTTCTAATGAATAGACAAATTAAATTAAACATTACAATGCAATTATCAGTCTAACGTTGACCTTTATCCGGTTTTAATTATTCTTAAGCGTCCAAAGTCTTCTTTTTTGTCTTTTTTAAAAATTTTTTTTATTGTTTTTATACGTTAATAGATAGCAGAGCTGTTAACTCGAGTCTCTCGTTTTAATTAATTTCACACACTTGTTTAATCATAAATGACTATAACTATTTGAACAGTACCATTTAGACAGTAGTTACATTTAATGTGTTATATAAATACATACAGTGTGAAGCAAAACACACAAACAGGAGACCGTTCAGTTTTATTGAGTCATAAGAATGCGTAATTCGAAGCAATATTAATGGAGAACCGCCGAAAGAGCCTAACAATTAAGCTACATCTGTCGCCAAATTCCGGCAACTGAGAAAAGTATATAAATAAATCGCGTTAATAGCGTTCAAACTGCTGAATGTAGTTGTTTTCGATTTCCTTTGGGAAAGTTTATGTGCGAAGTAGGGGATTTATGGCCATACACACTGACGTGTTGCCTAAACGTACTTTAAAACATGTCAGGAGGAATACTTCTCAGACACCGTTTGTTCCTGTTGGTTGTATATAGCAAAATGATCAGGCACCAGTTTCACCAAAACATCCTTTACGTAACATAATTAATATAATTAACAAGGTAAGTAACCCTTGGAATGCGTAATCTTAATAATAAACTTAATGTTTGATTAAATCTCCACTGAGAACTTGTTTATGAAAATCTAGCAGCTTCCTTGGAGTCAATAAAACATCATGATCATACACAGACACCTGCAGTTTATCACAGCAACTTGAACGCATGATAGTCTCTTGGCTGAACTAAGTTGGTGTCAGTGTCTTGTTTAGAAAACACTCCACAAAAGGTAAACTCCTTTCGAAGAAAGAGAATATGTTAGTAAAGTAGAACTGACAGATAAGAAACAGACGAAAATATAAGCATATGTCACAACATATCGGAATTCAGAATGTTTCGGTTCTTATAGTGACTCGCAATGTGTGTCGAAGGCCTTTATCATTAGCTGAACCCGCTTCTCAACATCGCACGCATTTCTTCCGCTTAAGTGTTCAGTTGACATATGGGATTGTCCGTCATTTTCAGTTGCTACCTCATCCTTAAAACCCTTATTTTATTCTTAACAAGTTTCAATATTATCAGTACTTTGATTTGATTGTTTAGGATGATTTTCTTTATATATTGCTTTTTTTTTATTTAAGCTGCAAGATGTGACTAGCGAAGTCATTGGTATGGAAATAATTACTAAATAAGTAATGTAAAGTGCTGGATAATGGAGAAGGGCGGGGTATTTTTTATAAATGATATGGGCAGATTGTCGGAAAAAACTCTGACGAACATTCCATATATGTTCTTAAAATTATAAGTAAAAAACACACTTGTTTTACTTTTCAAATAATAACAAGGTATTTATGTCTTGTGACATTATTTAACAATTTGGGGTTAAATGGTACGAGCCCCCCCCCCCCCCCCCCCCCCCCCCCACCCTCACATTAATGACACATTAATGACTACAGAAATATACAAACTAGCATTGTCAGTGATACGATACTCTCCCCCCCCCCACCCCCCCCCTCCCCCTCACATTAATGACACATTAATGACACATTAATGACTACAGAAATATACAAACTAGCATTGTCAGTGATACGATACTCTCAAATGCGCGTTAATGTGTGTGTGTTTGTGCGTGTGTGCGCGCGTTGGTGGGTGTGTTTATTCCGTAGTAGTATTTACACATATTAAACAGATGATTCATTTCAATAGTTCTAATTTATAAAGCGTGTACATGTATATTACAAAAAACGGGGAAATAAAAACTAACCCTTAAAAAAATAAATGAGACTGAATAAGACAATCTGAAAAATATATGTTTGAAACGCCAAAGGTCAGGTATAAAACATAAATTCGGTACATAAAAAAGCTTGGATGCTCCATACTCTATATGTGACCTAACGACATTTTAATGAAATCTTTATATGTAAATAAGTATAAAAGTCGAACAGGAAATGCAGCTTTCACAGAACACAGTAAACCCCAAAACACGCAAAAAGACAAATATGAATGGCAATGTTAATAAGGAATAAAGGCATATGACGTGACAAACACAAAAAGGGTTGACAATAGGGCTACCGCCTTGGAACGGTCAGTGGCAAAAAATACCGCTGGGGGTTTAAACCAGGTTCTAGGGTGCACCAAACCTCATACTAACCCTACTGTCATCCCAGTAAAACTGGACAGAGTAAATAAAGAAATCCCCGCCTTGAACTATTCTCTAACCAACAATACAGCATTAATAGGCAATATAAGTAAAACACAAAGATGCTCGTGTATAAATAAATACAAAAATAGCCTAGAAAGTCAAAAAGAAGGTCTCAATGACTTACCTCTCATGAACAGACTTAATAAAACCGAGTCTGCTATTTTTCTCCCTGTTCAGTATTTATTGACAGAAGCCAAAGCAACAAGATCTATCGATAAAAACCTTTTTCCCCCCTGGAAAACAGCGTAGAGGGTGAGCTGTGCGGACATTTCGACAAAGCTGTAGTATATGATAAACAGAATAAAAAATGTGTATTTCATATCAATCCCTATATCAGGCCCTAGACCCATATCAGGCCTCGAGCTAAATCTCTCGGGCTGATATGGCGTCTTAGGCCTGATATAGGGTGTGATATGAAAATACCCATTTATTAATTTTCTATGTATTTGCATTGTATTGCTCAAAATTCGCTCACCTCATTATTTGTCAAACACATTAACAATACAGTGTACCGTAATAATCTGGAGAAGAAAAAACGGTCATTGATTATCACATCTTTTGTGACTAAAGTGACCAATCCGGTAATTATAATTTAGCCACCAGCAACACATTTAGCGGATCAGATTGAATATATGTTTTTATATACAAAATGTTCTTTTGGGACTGTTTCGCTTTGCCGGTTTTCAGAAAAGACAGTGTTCGGAGTATACAAGTTTTGTTTAATAGAAATACATAAGGAAGAAAACGGGAAAAGAAAGGTCGGTGTAGACAGGAATTCGGATAGGATAGTGCCCGGATTCGGCAGGTAACACTGTAGTTGTCTCCGTCATATCTGCCACTGTGGTACTGTATATTCCTCTAGTTGATGTCTTCGAACTTGCATACTTGTCAAGAACGCATATGCTCTCTCTGTATCTTTCTCTCTCTCTCTTTATATCTCTTTCTCTATGCCTCTCTTTCTCCCTTTTTGTCTGTCTGTCTGTCTGTCTGTCTGTCTGTCTGTCTCTCTCTCTCTCTCTCTCTCTCTCGATCTCTCTAATGTTTGTTGACGGATGTTCGATAATTGTGCTTCAACGACACAGCCATCTGGTCACTTAAATAGCGAGTTGAATATTGCGGTAAGTACCTTTAACATAAATATAAAGTTAATTAAAATTGTACATCATAACAAAAACAAAACAACGTTGCAACTGTGGGTCGCATCTTAGATAAAGAGTAATTGAATATATATTTACAGTGACAGACACACAAACCAGTTGACACTTGTGGTACCACTTTTGAATGGTTTAGAAAGGTCTCTGAGTGTTTAAAACGTCTTCTAAAGTCGGCCAATCATCATAGTATATACAGTAAATCAAATAAACATCGTTATTTAATAAAATAAACAATTTTTTGGAAAAAGCAAAGGCATACAAAAATAGGCATGACAAAGGTTAACACAATATAAATAAACCATACTAATTATTAAGAAGAAAGATTAAAAAGAAAATCCCCTATAAATTCCACGCAAGTAACAAAAACGAAATACTGTAATTAACAAGGAAATTAATATACATTTTTATTGCAAACTCATTTACAAGCTTCGTTAAATTTTAATGTAACAGGAAACGTCGACATTCGCTCATATTGACGTGTGTGTAATATATACTCGTTCGTGCTTGGTGCATTTTTCTGTTCATGTCAAAAAAAGTATGTCACGTGATGTAAACAATGTTGATTTCATTGTGAAAATTCCCACAATGTAACGACAGTATTTTTGTTCAAATAAATGTTTTTGGTGAAAGTTAAATGTTACAAATAATAGATAGAGTCCGTCTCTGCGAGTTGGCTTATTTAAACACCGAGATGTTTTGTAGCATGGTTTACTTAGTAAAACTGTGACGTCCGTACTCTAAATTCCTCTATCTGGTAGTTTTAGTACGGTATAGCCACGCCCCTTTAGTTACCTTCAATTAAACAAGCTAATGCTTTGCATTCATCAAAGGAAATGTCACCGACCATGCTACAACCTTTTTTTGTAGCATGGTCGGTGACATTTCCTTTGATGAATGCAGAGCATTAAATCGTTTAATTTCGGGTAACTAAAGGGGCGTGCCTATGCCGTTCTACAACTACCGGATATTGGAATTTAGAGTACGGTCACTATGACGTCACAGTGTTACTAAGTACACCATGCTACAAAAAAGATAGAGTCTGTCTCAGCTCGTTGGTTATTTAAACACCTCGATGGGCTACGCCCATCTCGGTGTTTAAATAAGCCAACTCGCTGAGACCACGCCCATCTCGGTGTTTAAATAAGCCAACTCGCTGAGACCATACTCTGTCTCTGCTCGTTGGTTATTTAAACACCTCGATAGGCTACGCCCATCTCGGTGTTTAAATAAGCCAACTCGCTGAGACCAGACTCTATCTATTACTTATTGTTCTAATTTAAAAATGCGTAGGCAATAAACTGGTTATTATATTTATATTGGGATATACAGTGTATGCAATCGTTCTTTCGCGAATTAATACGCGAAAGAACTCAAGCATATATACCAATACAACCTATAACCTAATAACCTATAACCTATAACCTAATACAACCTATAACCTAATAACATAATAACCTATAAATATTAAACGTGTTCATGTGTGACCATACTCAAGAGTACTAATATATTTTATCTTTCTATTTATTATTCCAAACATGTATATATTATATTTGTGAAACTCGACAAAGTCCGCACACCCACTACGTGGGCCGAGTATTTACTTTCATATCCCATCCAACCCTTTCTCCAAGAAGCGAAAACGGGGTTGGCTGGGGTATGATGTTTGAACAAGATTAGACACATATGTAGAACAATTTAATCATGTACATCGTTAACATACATGGAATCAGATTTTGATTTGTTGTGATACCTCGCCGGTACACGAACTAGAAAAGTCGAACATAAAATGTAGCTTTCACAGAACACAGTTAACCAAAGACACGCATATATAGGCCAAACTGCTGAAGGGTGTTAATATGAACATGCTGATAATGTATAGGTTTGTTATAAGTTATTATCAAGTCATTCTTTTTGTTACATGCGGACGACACTGTTTCATTAGCACCAGAATTTCAATTACAGAGAACATTACATTCCTGTGAATTCCATTGTAAACACTAATAATTGACAGGTCAGTGCATCATAATTGCACGGTGAACAAGGAAAAGAATCGAGATTGTATCTCAATGCAAATTCTAGGTTTATTTAAAGTAAATGCCGTTTTCTGTTATCATCAGAAACAGTTTTGTTGATAGTCAAACAGCAAAAAGAATGTGATTACAATCAGATCTTAATTACGTTTCCATATTCTCCCAGGATCTAACAACATTGAGGCATGTCAGACTGACTGTTCCTCTTATCAATATTTATAAGCAGAAAAGACAAATGCAATCAATATAACCGCGTGCTTCATACCAACCGTGTCACGAGCACCTACAGTTTTTTATTTAAAAATCCATGCCTTTTGAGACTCATGTCCTAAATTGTACAATTATTGTCGACACATTTAATTTCTTACAGAACATATGAACAATTCGGATTATTCGGAGTGACAGAATATTAACGTTAGATGTGTTTCACCGGTAGATGTGGAAAGCAGACTACCAATCCAGCACGATTTTGTTAGCTAAAATATGGCATTCAAAAGTGAGATGTGACTGTTGTGAACGTTCATGCAATCTGACTGTTGTGAACGTTCATGCAATCTGACTGTTGTGAACGTTCATGCAATCTGACTGTTGTGAACGTTCATGCAATGTAAAAAACATATCCTCCTCATAGCGGAGATTTAATATAGCTCAATTGAGGGTCACTTTAATACGAATGCGGAAGCAATATTTCCTTGTTAAAGGGGGTAGATCAGGATTTTTCATGAAACATCTTAAATCATAAAAATGTTCCAGTTCATGATAAAACACTTATATCAATCAAAATATGATGTTAGAACCATTATGTTACTATCTTAACTTTGAAAACACCATATAGCTAGGATGGAATAGGACGTAAAATGCTGAAATTAACCCTGGTACGTCACCTAGGATAGCACATATTACTGTGCAGAGTATTTTTTTTGGCAAATAATGTATAATTTTTAGGCTCATTCATTATGTTTAAGACATTCAGTATAGAAAATATTAATATTTGTCATTTTTTAGTCGGACACCTAGACCCACATGAAAATCCTGATGTACTCCCTTTAAAACACACTAGCTTTTACTATTTACCAAATAATGTCTTTTCCCTTTTATTATTATTTCAGTTTTATTTTAATGTGACTCATTAACACGTTTAAACAGTATTTTATCAATATTAACGTATTTAACAGTTTTAACACATTTAAAATAGGATGGTTGACTTTATCACAGACAAGTTTATCACTTTGTTTTCTTTAACAGCAGACATAATCTTATTTTCCTGTTTATTTATCAACAGATCATCGCCATTAAACCGAGCCTGTCACCATCACAGAATAGCACAATTGCGCAAAGGAGTAAATATAAAAAACTAGGTATAATATATCTAACATTTTGATCAAATGTATAATACCTATTTTTTTCTATGATTGCGCGATATATGGTTTGATAAAATGTACGGTCTATGGTGAAACGGATTTGAATTCTGTTAAATTTGCTATATACCATACTGAAATAATTCTGCACATTTAAAATGTGGCAATGCAATGATTAAAAAAGGTGAACTATATGTTAGACCTAACAATACCCAGATTTTAAATGGTGTAAAACTGCATGTTAACATAACATTTAGTAATATACAATGTACACTTAAATAATTAATTTATGTATTCTCTTTCTTGGAATCTAACGTAAAATATGAATTAACGGAAGGTAAAATACATCCTGTTATATGTCTGAACGCACTGTTTGTGTACGAAAACGTTGAAGGATACTCAACGAACACTGGCTTAGATAACTGACGGAATAAAATGTCCTAGATTTCCCCGATTCGTTTTAAACATTTGCCCTCTGGTTTTGTTTACAGGACTTGATGAAAGCAGTATGCGTTTTACTGTTGATACTTCTTACTGGAAGCAATATTTGATTGTATGTACAACTATACACACTCACTGTGTTCATGTGATCAGTAATCCGCAGTAGTGAGCTCACGTACATGTGTACATCGCAATACTGCATGTAAATAATTAGATACAAAACTCGGACAGGAAATGTATCATTCATAGAATGCTGTCATCCAAAATCACGCATTAAATGCAAACAACAATTACATAGATGAACTAGAACTATCACTGAAGGTGATAAATACCCGCCGCAAACAATTATTGAGTAAGATCAATGGCAATAATGTTCATGGCATTGAGTGAGCAGCAAATATAGCAATTGTGTCACGCACATGTACACTTTATGTTTATCACATACACAAAGTTTCAATTCAATATCTTCAAAACTATAAAAGAAGTTTACTCCACAAGATTGCATATGCTGAATTTAGCAATTTTGACTAAGTGCAAAGGCAATAACTCTGCTTGAAATTAACCGAGACGAACCAAATTTATGTCACACTCATCTACACTTCATGTTGATCATATGTACACAGTTTCAATTGAATATCTGGAAAACTGTAGAAATAGTTTGCTCCACAAGATTGCACGTGCTGAATATATAGCAAATTTTAATAAGTGCAGATCAAGGGCAATAACTCTGCATGGCATTGACTGAGCCGTACACAACTTATGTCACGCACATGTACACTTCATGTTTATCACATATACAGAGTTTCAATACAATATCTTCAAAACTAAAAGTCTTTTACTCCACAAGATTGCAATTTTGACTAAGTGCAAGGGCAATATCTCTGCACCGAAATAAAACTGCGTCACGCATATGTATACTTCATGTTCATCATGTATATTAAGTTTTAAATTAAAATCTGGAAAAGTGTAGAAGTAGTTCGCTCTACAAAGATTCAACAGACCAACACTTCCTATAAACCTCCTCTCGAACTTATAATAATCTAAAAGTAAAGCACGCGACCCGTGAAAAGTACCCGGTTTGTAGTCAGCATCAATCTTCACATTTACGCTATAGTGTTTAACTACTAAGGAAAAGACAGAAACTGCTTCCAAAATGATGGACAGGTCTGAAGGACAAAACACGTTAACATATAATATAAGTCATAATATCGTAACTTACTCTTGCTGAGATCACTGCATGAAATAAGAGATTTAATCAAACCTTAAATTTGCTGAAATGTCATTAAATTCCATGTGTTTGGAATTTGTTGGAATTTAATTACACTTAAAGGTAAAATAAAAGTTTGCAACTTGTATTTGGAATTTAAGCGCAGTTAATCGCAATTAAAGGTAACGATACATCATGATGCACATTTAATGATAGCTTAAATGTAGTGGTGGTATTGGTGGATTTAATTGCAATTATTATATAAAAAGCATAACTCCTATAGATATCAAACTTACAATTTAATGATATTTATTAATTCAAATTAAATGTAATGACACATCACATTGCACATATATTGACTACTGAAATGTAGTGATATCTCATATTGAATTTATTGCAATTAAATGTAACAAAACATCATGTTGCACATTTAATGAATGGTATTTTATATTGAATTTTATGGCCTTTTTTTGAAGTTAAATTGTAACGATATATTTCCTATACAGTGTGTAACGCCAAGATACCATGCTTAAAATTTTCAAATTAAATGTAATGAAACATCATGCTGCTCATATAATGAATATTTAATTTTAGTGATATGTCATACTGAATTTAACGGTATTTAATTGCTATTAAATAAACATAAATATGTGCAAGTATTATATTAGATAAATGTATAATTGAATAAAAGCAGTGTCTATGCTTATTAAATAATACTCCAAGTTTATGGGTGAGTTGGTATATAGTATTATATATTTTGCTTCCAACTTCAAGACATTCGTTTGAAAGAAATCACTTTTTATTCTGGATGATAGTGTTTTAGCATAATTATTTGAAATGATGTCAATATATATCCTTCAGTATAGGGCGCTACTGACATTAGTGTAACATATAGAGAAAAACGAAATGTATATTTAACTGTAATGACTAGTAGTAACAGACATAATCTTGAAAAGGGAATATTAATGCCATCAAGTGTTTCGGACATACACATAATGTAGCATATTGTAACGTATGAACTGTAAATGATTACATCATCAGCATACAGAAATGTATGAACTGTAAATGCTTAAACGCAATACATTATTTTTTGATTAAAGTGTATATATACTCAGCAAAAATAAAAAGTATACACTTTGTTTTCCTGCAAAATCTGAGACTGTAAGCAAGAACTAACAATTGTAGCATGATTTTCTTTTAATAACATCTTTGTTTGATGTTCACACAAAATTACATCGAAATATACCGAATGCTTAAAAAACAAATCAAACTTTAAAAACATAGGTGTGAAAACGAAATGAACAAAACTTAAAAAATGTAAAGATTAGAGACAATAGCAAGATTTAGCAGTCTAAGCCCATTCAAATACACAGAAAATGTTCAAAACCTCGCTAATATCTCATATGTCCACCGTCACATCGAATACACTCAAAAATGCGACTTCGCATGCTTCTGATGTAACGACTGACGAAGCATCGAGCATATTTGGGACGTCGTGTACGTCAGGATTGCCCTATCAAACGTGTTCAGGACCTTGCAGCAGCACTTGTCCACAAATGGAACGCATTAGCTCTAGAATTCGTCAGTCGTTACTTCAGAAGCCTGCGACGTCGCATTTTTTGCGTGTATTCGGTGTGACGGTAGACACATGAGATATAACCGAGGTTTTGAATATTTTTCTGTGTATTTAAATCGACTTAGACTGCTGAATCTGTGCTATTGTCGTTACCTTTACATTTGTTTAGTTTTGTTAATTTCGTTTTCACACCTAAACGGTGATTTATTTTTTTATTATTCGGTATATTTCGATGAAATTGTGTGTGAACATCAAACAAAGATGTTATTAAAAGAAAATCATGCTACAATTGTTAGTTCTTTCATACTGTCTCAGATTTTGCAGTAAAACAAAGTGGATAATTTTTATTTTTGTTGAGTATACTTTACTAACATTAATAAGGATAAGATATTTCGATGTTGGCTATTATTGTTCGAAATTAGTATTTACATCATTAATAAGTACTAATGAATAATATATACAACCTATATTGGCTATTGTTTTCCTACTTACTATATTATTGCTAATTCATAGAATAATATGATAATAAGTTGCACATTCAGTTAGTTATAACTGAGATTGCAGATCAAAGATTTAAAGTCTGCACTAACATATAATTAAAACATATGCAATAAGAAATATGGTTTAATAATTGTAGGAATAACACAGAAAAGGTATATTGTGTCGATGTTATACGCCGTTTGCGAAGAACCAACCAATTACGAATTCCGAAACGGAGGGGCCATTTACGAATATTCTTATTTATTGTATTTTATCAAATAAAAACACATACAAATGCTTGTTTTCGTAATTTTAGTTCAAACATGTTTGGTTTTATAAATAAAAAGCTTCTGGAATAAACAGAGTATGTTAAAAATCACAAATCGTGATGTTCGGATTTCAGAATACTGTAGGATCTGAAAAGTCCATGTAGAACGATCTTTTTAACCCTGTTTAATAGTATTGAGGCCGTTGCAATCTTTCCTTTATTATTAATTCAATAATAAGATTTATAGAATGGTATTACCAGAAACTGTAAATAGCCTTAGGTTAGGGTACTTGGAGAAAAGAATCGTCAACGCTACAAAGAGAAGGGACATGCACAGTGAAGCAGCCTTCACAGAATGGCGTTTTGAGTAGCAGACTCGGATGGGGTGTAGCAAATCATCATAAGACGACCAATGGTAGGAAGATGGTAACTGACAGTCTGTCCATTGAATATGTGTGGTACAACGACTTGTTTTATGTTGATTTATATGTTTAGAATACTTCCAGGTTATGAAGGTGTGATGAAATTAAATGCGAGGCAGTTGGCTTTGCCGAGTTGGTGGGTGGGGCACCTGTAGTAAATATCTTATAAATTTGCTTTTTTATTATCTGATGTTCAATATTGCTGCATATGATGCTCGCCAAAAAGGAAAAATAACATAATATTGTCGTTTATCACACTGTCACTATATTTGTATCATGCTACAGTATCGTTCGGAACGTTTGGTAAAGGATTTGTTATTCATGGATCTTGTCATTTACCATACCAGTACATGTACTGTACTGTACTGAAGTCTGTTCTGACATAATAACCTGATCATGGCATCCGATTGAAATTTGTCTCTGAATTTTTATTTATTCATTGGAATCACTGCCAGTGTGTGAAACTTTCTAAAAGATATCCCGTGGCGTATAATCCCCCAAATATAACTTGTGGTGTCGGTGAACGGTGTCTCTTACATTATTTTTCGTGCAACAGACATCAAGTTTCACAAAGAAAATATTTTTAACATGTTTAAGAAAATTCACCAAGTTCTACAGTCAGGTCCAGAGGGGTCCAGCCTACACATGCAGAGCTATGTAAAATTAACTGTGTTGTGAAACGGTTGACGTCTTTGTGTGCTTTTTTTACATACAGACTTTTATAGATGCAACCTAGACCGCGTATATAAAAAAGTGTCTAGACATTTATAGATGTGCATTCTTCCCCGCGAATAAGAAGAAGAAGAAGAAGAAGAAATTTTATTGACTTAAACTATTACATAGTTTTTCATCATATAAACATACATTTTACAAATATAATTTGACCACAATAACAAGATTAGTACAGGTTCATTAATTTATGAATTAATATGAAAAAAAGGAGATATATCATGGAGAAAAAAAAAAAAATATATATATATATAGGAATCAAAATCTAATACGGTACAATAGAACAATTGTATTATAGTGAGGATGAACGAGATTACAAGTTATTTATCATGGTACGTCTTAAAGAGAAAGCTTCTGAGATGTATTTGCTAAAATTGATAACATCTTTTTTGTTTGTTGACTGAAGGAGAACAATGAATTTAAACATACTAGGCCTATGGCTATAATATCGTTTTATATATTTACTTCTGATTGTATTATAAATAGGACATATTAACGCAAAATGGAACTCGTCCTCTATATCATTAGTGTTACATATTTGACATATCCGTTCATGTCTTTCTAACCTTTCACGAGAATACCTCCCTGTCTCGATCCTTAAACTATGAGAGGACAAGCGTAATCTGGTTACCACACTGCGATCGCGCCTGGTATGCAATATATCTAGGTAATTATCATATTCAAAATGGTGTTTAACAGATTTGTAAAGAGTTAGCACTCTATTCGTTTCAAGGTCGGTTGACCAGTTTTGGACATAATTATCTATTAGTCGTTGTTTGTATATCGGTACAAAATGTATTGCATTTAGTGAGCTTGGGTCAAGCCATGCATACATGAAACCACTACTATTTAGTAATGACATGACTTTTGACACCCAATTTTTTAATCCCTTTTCACAGTCAGATTTTGCGCTTTCATACACGTGTTTTATAATAACGTTATCAGTATTGACCGCTCTTAGCCAGTATTTAATGATACTAACATGTCTATTTATATATAACGGATAACGGCCCAATTCCCCGTATACCCCTGCATTACTTGTCGATAATTTTACACCAAGAACTTGTTTACAATACTTTAAGTGAATTCTTTCAATTTCCTTGGATTTAGTAAAACCCCACACTTGACTGCCGTAATTAAGAATAGAACCTACAAAAGCATCAAACAATTGTAAAGCTGTTTTCGGTTTTAACTCATATTTCTTTATATTTATTGATAGAAGGTTCATAGCTTTAAGCGCTTTACCACATAATGTTTGTTGGTTAAGCGTAAACGACCCTGTATAGTTGAACACAACTCCTAAATAGTTAAAGTCGTCGACCACTTCGAGAATGGTACCGTTATAAGACCAATTTTCAGTAACTCTGGTTGTTCCTCGGTTACGAAAAACCACCACCTTAGTCTTATCTGTATTTACCTCTAGGCTCCATGTTTCACAATAGTTATATAAGTTATTTAAACTACTTTGCAGGTCTTCTATACTTGTGCCTATTAAAATCATGTCATCAGCAAAAAGCAGAAGGATAAGAGATATATCATTAAATGAAAGTCCGCTTTTAATACTTGTATATAAATATAACTCTAGGTCTTCTAGAAAAAGCGCAAACATTATCGGCGAGATTATCTCCCCTTGCTTTAATCCGACTGATATATCAAAAAAATCAGCATGAGTTCTCATGCAATCTCATGTTTTTGGTGCTAATTAAGGTCAGAATTTTTAGTTATTTCATGATTCTTTCAGATGATGAAATAATTTCAAAATATTTTATACTGATTAAAAAAAATAAAAATAAAAATTGTTTACCGCCAGCTCCACATTCAAAACAGACGGCGAATATAGCCGGTTACGGGCAACAGACGGCGAATATAGCCGATTACGGGCTATTAGAGACAACCCTGCTAGTAGTGCTTTATTATAAGAATCTTTCATGGGTATCCGATGAAGATAGGGAATTCCAACCCTCGGTATACGTGTTTTTATCGGAACCGAGGCTTAAAACACTTATACCGAGGGTTGGAATTCCCTATTTGAACTGCATACACATGATAGATTCTTTTTCTTGCAAATCAGAGACATGTTGTGCATTGACGCCGCCAGCTACTATCGTTTTGCATGTTTTTCTGTATACCAGATGTTGGCACGCATGAATTTTATCTCGACCCTAGGGTGAGATGAAAATATCTAGCCTCTGTAAAATGACGGATATTCTTGTCCGTTATGCAAGAAAATCTGATCTATCGAGGACACAAAAATTAGTTGGCAAGCACACTGGCTCCGTGATTTTTTAAACCCTTTTCTAAGAACTGGAACGGGTATAAAATGTGTGCCTGTAGTAATATAACCCTAAACTCAATTACTGCTGTACATGCACCTATGCACAAAATTGATTTAATTTGAAATGTGCAACCTTTTAATGTCCCGCAACAAAGTGAAGTGGGCATTTCAAAATCAAATGTTGTGATGCTTGGATTTCCACTTACAAGTCAAAATTTTAAACATGTTTTATAGCAGTATTCTCGATAATGTGCACAATCTTTACTTTTATTCAGGACTTTATTACAGTCCAAGTTCATTGTTAATTCGTTGAAAAGGACGTAAAACACCATACAAAGAAAAAACATTGTTAATTCAATGACTAGAAACATGATAAATTAAATTCTCAGAAATGATAAAACACATATCAGTGATCAAATTTAAAGGCAAAATTTGCTCATTAACACATAAACTGATACAGTTGACGAAGCACTCGGAAGCGTTTCAACTAAGAGAATTACTCTAACAAAATAACTGAATAAAATTAAACTGCACACACTATGTCAAATAAATATTTGTGTACTCATTACGCTGTACATGACTTCTGGTGCATTTTAGGCTCATCTTTTTATTGTGTATTTCGATTTTTTATTTTTTGAGCCTTCGTTTGAAAAGTTTACTCACGTGAGTAAATGAGTATTGCACGCTGCGCGCCTGGCATATTCTGACTTACATTTTTAGCCACTTGCTATAAAAAAGCAGGTGCAAAGGTTTTCTACTTGCTATTTTAATTAAGGTACTTGCATTAATATAATTTGAAACCTTGTTTCATTTTAAAAGGATTGCTATACCTGTAAATAATGACAATTTCACATTCAGCTAGATGCAGGAATGTAATAATGTATAATTATACTTACTTACATCCACCTATTTAACCATGTTAGATAAATATGTTCAGTGAATACATGTAGACTGAGACCTAGTAAGGTAGTTTTCTTTTATTACTTGAACAATTTATCAAGTACTAATGTTTCCTACTTGCAATCTGCAAATTTAGCAAGTAAATAAGTTTTAAATTTGAACCCTGCATATTCTAGTGGGTAAAGGTATACAAATGAGGCTACATTACACAAATGTGGCGTCAACACAAAATATGTGCAGTTAAGCAGTCTATGCAACAACAAAACATGGCGATATTAGTCTGATATTGCACAGACCTAATAACAAATTTATTAATATGTCTGTGGATATCGGTGCAGAAATATTAGTAAACGAGAAATAGCACTGTTAGTGAGAAATACCCCCAAAGTCACATTTGACCTCTAAGTATGACCTTGACCTTGGAGCCACTGACCTGGATTTTGTGCGCGACACATTGTTTGGTTGTGGTGAGCATTTGTGCCAAGTTATTTGAAAATCCGTCCATGAATGACAGGACACAATTTGACTTTTGACCTCCAAGTGATCACTTGTGCCAGGTTATTTAAAAATCCCTGCAGGGGTTGTGACATAACGGTCCGGATACGAAATTGCGTACCTGTTTTTGACCTAATAACTTCAAGTGTGACCTTGACCTTTGAGGTACCGACCTGGGTTTTGCGCGCGACACATTGTCTTGTTATAATGGTGATCACTTGTACCAAGTTATTTAAAAATCCCTGCAGGGGTTGTGACGTTACGGTCCGGACACGAAATTGCGTACCTGTTTTTGACCTATGAAGTTCAAGTGTGACCTTGACCTTGAGGTACGGACCTGGGTTTTGCGCACGACAGATCGTCTTGTTATGGTGATCACTTGTGCCAAGTTAATTGAAAATTCCTGCAGGGGTTGTGACGTTACGGTCCGGACACGAAATTGCGTACCTGTTTTTGACCTATGAACTTAAAGTGTGACCTTGACCTTTGATGTACGGATCTGGGTTTTGCGCGCGACACATCGTCTTGTTATGGTGATCACTTGTGCCAAGTTAATTAAAAATCCATGCAGTTACAGTCCGGACACGAACTGCGGAATGACGGACGGACGGTACGATTACTATATGCCCCCGAAACCTTTGATGCTTTCCTTCCAGATAAGCAATCTCTAACAGGGTCTTTGTATCATGTCAGTGTGTGTGGTAGTATCTTACTTGAGCAAGGTACTCTGAAAGTATGCCAGCCTTCGGTGTGAAAGTATGCCAGCCTTCGGAGGGGATGTGTCGGTCCTGTGTGCAAACAGAACAATGTGCAGCCAATACTCGTTGCTTCTGTGTCAGCTTGATTCACGTCCGTAAACATTCCCCGGAAGAGTGGTTGCTCATACAGTGCTCCAGATAAGACGCATATATATATTTATTGTATACTTAGTTTCATATTGTCCCGTTTAGTTTGCATTGAGCTAAGTGTGCAATATTCTACGATATTGCACACATTGATATTGCACCGGAACTTTTGCTCGTGCTTGCTAAGAGCCGCGAAATAGAAATAAGGAACTACTTTCAAATAAAAAAAAACGGAATCCTTGGTATAGTGTCAACAAAAAAATACGTGTTTTTTTTTCAACCTTTTATGGCAGAAATTGATAAAATAATTGAAATGGTCACTCACCCACAGTTTTTAATGTTATCAAATGGTAAACAAACTTTAGAAAATCACTTGATGTTTTTAATGACGTCATCCGACGTCGTTTTCGCGCAAACTAATCATCCACACAAAATGAAACTGAATGACAAGATGGGAATTCCATCAAAAGCTATAAAAATAACACAAATACAACGAAAAGTAATAGTCATACAATTAACATTGATCGAAAACAATATGAAAGTATGCAATAAAAAGGTTATTGAATTTGTATGGCTAAATATTACTTGGAACTCGTTGTTTTGGCGCAGGACTCGTCGTCCTTTGCCAAAACAACTCGTTCCAAGTAATATTTAGCCATACAAATGTAATAACCTATGATATAATCGCCGATAAATATGGAGAACCGAATACCCACGTACACACAACTTAATAGATAAGAAAAGTAGAGTGCGCCCAACCATACTCAGTGGATGCTTATTGAAGTTTGAGGTACTGAATGACAGTCAAGTGCAGAATTTTACTTACGTTTCGTTAGATGCTTGCAAGAAAATAGAAATTGCCTTTTTTTGTCAACTATTTGACACAAATTAATCAATAATGCCCTTAAATATATATTCATTCAACATTGCTTCTGTTTTTTTTTTTTTAAAGGGGGAGATGAAATATGCAATGTTTTTTATGGTAATGACTAATGAATATATACTCGGTGAAAAAGGTTTTGGACCAGGGTATATAGAGTCATATAAAAATAAAACTAGTGGACAGAATTTAAGTATCTTTTTTTAGTAACCAAGGTCTACCCTACCCGGTTAATTTGGTACCAGAAACATTAAATTCCAAACAAGATTTGATTTTAAAAAAATGTCGCGAACACACATTCGAGTAACCAATAAAAAGATTATTATTTTTTCGCAAACTTCCATTGTAAACGATAATTATTGTTGATTGTTGGTCTATTGTGAATTATCAACTGAGATAATAAGGGTTATGGTCGAATGTCAAGGTTCAGAGATCATTGTAAGGGTTCGAACACTGCCTTGGTCGAATTTTTTTTTTACAGAGTATACCTTTTACAAAACTTGTTTATAAAACTTGTTTACAAAAATACGCATAAGTTTGTGATTTGTAAATGTAAATACGTAAAAAAAACAAAAACATGCATACATTGTGCTGAAAGCTTATCTGGAGCACTGCATATAAACTCTGAAGACATGACCCAATACCTGCTTAAATAACAATAACTGGATTTTAATTGACTGAACCCTGAATTATACCATACCATAAACTCACCAAAGAAAATTGATAAACTTGGAAATATGGAACCAGATTACAGATGACAGCAAGCTATTTCGAGAGAAAAACATTAAACATGTCAGAGGGAACATGACTAGATCGGCATGATATTCTTTTCTTTGGTGAGTTTTATGTATGCTCGTGTGGTATATAAGGCTTAAATTAGTTGTTTATTCAGGCATTGCGTGATGTCTTCAGAAACCTGCATATGGAGTTGTGCCACATACTCTACCTACTATATAAAGGGGATTCTAGCTCTGCAGTGACTGCTTGCACTTTTGGTCATATTAAACTATAGCAGCAAGGACAAGATTTAAAGCTATGCTTAAGGGTTCAAATAAGAATGCAAAACCGTAAAATACTTTGCAATAAAGTAATTTGGTTGCAGGCTGACGGGGCATTCAAAGAATAACACTTTTCATTGCTGTATGTATCGTGTGACATGGTCCATTGTGAGAGGTAATTTTCAGTACAAAACAGACTAAAAACTAAGCAGAACCAGTAATTTTTAACTGATCTACAAATAGACAGACTATAATAAATATATTGAATAAAACTGCATCTTTATATGTTAATAGCTGTATTGATCAAAGATCAGCAGAGCTTATGCCATGGTGCGGCGTCCGAGTCGTCCGTCTGTCAAATTTTTTTGTAGCGTCTTTTTCTTAAAAACTTTAAATAATATTGATATGGAACTGTTTTTAAAACGAGTCGAAAATTATTTTGATTCGACATTAAACATGTCTGCATAGAGTTTATATATCAAATATTTGTAGCGAATACTCCTCTGAAAATTCACAGGAATGTTGCTCTTGATGTCTAGTTGATCTTACCAAAATTTCAGGTTGGCCGGAAATTCAAGAGGGCCGCCACGTCTAAAAATAGATTTTTAAAAACAAGTTTATAGAGACTACTTCTTGAAAACTGTAAATAATATTGATATGGGACTTTTTCTAAAATGATCAGCATGACATGATGTTGATCCTTGTCAAAATTTATTTGGATTTGACATTAAACATGGCCACCAGTGGCAATCTTTGTTTGTTTACATAAGAGTTATATAGTAGAAACTTGTAGCGACTACTCCTCTGCAACTACTTGACGGATTTTCATGAAACTTCACAGGAATGTTGCTCTTGATGTCTTATTGATCCCAGCAAAATTTAGGTCGGCCGGAAATTCAACACGGCCCCTTGGCTAAAATTTTTTTTTTTTAAAAACAAGGTTTTAGCAACTACTTCTTGAAAACTATAAGTGATATTGATATGGGACTTTTTCTAAACTGATCAGCTTGACATGATGTTGATCCTTGTCGAAGATTATTTTGATTCGACCGACATTAAACATGGCCGCTAGTGGCCATCTTTGTTACTACTTTGAAACTACTTGACAGATTTTTTATAAAACTTCACAGAAATGCTGATATAGCTATCAAAACCTATCAGTATAGCTTGAATCATTGACCTCTTGTTTAATAATAACAATTTAATAATTAAATTTTAACCCACAATGGCTTGCATCAAGAAATAACATAAAGTATATTTGTGTTTTACAACAATACTATTAACGACTATGACAAATTAGTTTGGCTTTAAATTGCATTTTTTTTAATGCTGTTTTCAGTATACCCATGCGCGCAGTTTGCTAATACAAATTGTCACAGTGTCGGTGCCCAGACTCGAGCATTAACATCTTTTCCAGGTTGTGATGAATGGCCATGATATACATATGGATTTTTGAAGATGACATGTACTGGTAAGTAGATGCTCACAAATAACTAGCACTCCTTTCTATTTGGTTTCAGAACTAGAACATTTTGACCTCAAATTCAATTTGTTTTATTTACGGTGTGGTAACCGGAGGCCCTGGGTTCACCATACTCCGTGGTGCCACTGAGTTCCGTCGGTGTGTTCTTGGGCAAGACACTTTCCCTTAGCCTCGTCCGTCAGATGGGGACGTAAACTGATCTATCCTTCGAGCATATTAAAGAACCATAGGAATCTGTTCGATAATAAGAGTAGGCCAGATTCCCGGATTCCTCTGTCTGTGGCGGCTCTAAATAACTATACTGTGTTGATGAGCCGTTAAACAACATTCAATTACGGTGTGGTTCAGATTATGGACTAATGAGCAAGTATATAATGCATTAGCTGGTTCTTATGCATTGCATGATGTCTCATTATGTCTGTCCAGCAATCTTGTCTTTACTGATATTTTACTAACAGAGTCTTGTAAAAATAATGGGGTTTAGGTCCAACCTTTGTCTTACTAAAACTTAAAATGTTACTGATTTGATTATTGTCTACTTTTTATATGTCTGCCTGTTCGTAAACAATTGCTCATTCCGGACAGTAACTCTGAAACTATAACACTCACAATCATGAACTGTACATTGCCCTTAGTAAGAGGAGGAACCCTAATTATTTGGGGGGTCAAAGGTCCAGGTCGCCATGACCTTATATGGAAATATGCATTCTTGACGATAACTCCGAAACAATAACACCCACTCTCATGAAACTTAATAGGCAAATTTCGTCTAGCGGCTTGGGCATTGGTGTCCCTAAGCAGCTCTTTCTCAGAAACCACTTGGCCAATTTTACTCAAATTTCCCATGGATACTCCTGAGTTTTTTTATCTGATATTTAAAGGGACACATGGCAATCTTGAGTTTTATTCAAATATTAAAATGTGCTCCTCGATTTAGTTATCCTGCGTCATTTTGACTTTAAAACTGCTTGCATATAATTAAAAAAACAACTGTGATTTCAATTTTCTTCACTATTTTACTGAATTTTCAAATATATTATTGGTGCAATATTATAAAGAGTTAGTAAAATGTAAAATCAATTTGCTTTGAACTTTATAATTCTAACAATTAATATTAATGATTGAACAAATGCAAGTTAAGAGAAAAACTAACGGGACACCGTGAGTTTTTAAAAAAATCAAGATTTTTAAACAATTTTATGCACTTGTCATCTCAGCAAACAGCAAACTCGATTGTTTTTATGTTTTTAAGGGTGGCATATATAGTAATCGCACTGTCTGTCCGTTCGTCTGTACACTCGTGTCCGCTTCATAACTCTGACAATAATGGATGGATTTCAAATGACTTCGCACAATTGCTCACCACAACAAGACGATGTGTCGAGAACAAAATCCAGGTCCGTGGCTCAAAGGTCAAGGTCACACTTAGAGATCAAAGGTCAAAATCCGCGTCTGTACATTCGTGTCGGCTTCATAATTCTAACAATAATGGATGGATTTTCAAATAACTTCGCACAATTGCTCACCAAAAAAAGACGACGTGTCGCGCATAAATTCCAGGTCCGTGGCTCCAAGATCAAGATCACACTTGGAGATCAAAGGTCAAAATCCGTTCGTCTGTACTCGTGTCCGCTTCATAACTCTGACAATAATGGATGGATTTTCAAATAACTTCGCACAATTGCTCACCACAACAAGACGTGTCGCGCACAAAATCCAGGTCCGTGGCTCCAAGGTCAAGGTCACACTTACAGATCAAAGGTCAAAATCCGTTCGTCTGTACACTCGTGTCCACTTCATAACTCTGACAATAATGGATGGATTCTGGTACGTAAAATATTGAGTATGAAATTTGTAGGCTGTGTCCCGTTTCTTCCATGTACGGCGAATTTATTGTCGTACCTTATTTTTTTCCAAATCTCACAGCAGTGTTATACCTATTTAAGTTTTTTTGTTTTTTTTTGTATTTAATATAAATAAAACATGTAGGCTATTTAAAACAATGATTATAATCAAAATTATGGCCTCAAAATAATTCCACCTTTCCTGTAAAATCGCGCTTAAATTCCCCCACCCAAGGGTGTGGGTCGCAGTCCCCCAAAACAGAGTGACGGCCCTGCCAACTCTCATGGCTTGCGGAACGTCGGTGGTTCTACCCAGGTAACCAACCGCCTGGTTGGACGGGCATCTGGGGTCTTCCTCCACCAATGGAAGCTAGAATGTCGACATATGACCTTAGCTGTTGGTGCGACTATAAAATCCCAATTCAATTCAATTCAATTTTTCTACATCCATATTTCAAATAATTATTTGAACAATTGAAAACAAATTCTGTTTGCAAATTTATAAAAATTACTAAATGTTGATTATGTTAAAACCTGTGAGATTTTCAAACTCCAAATTTTTTATATTTTTATTTAATTTATATATATGAAGCAGGTTTAAAGTTAAAAACGATACTTGATTAATAAATTGAGATGCTAATTATAATTGATAAATACTTCAAGATTTCCATGTCTCTTTAACATACTTTGACGGGGAATATAAATTCACAGAATTGTTGATTATATTAAACACATGCAATAGTAAAACTATAACTAAAGAAAATGTGAAAACACTATATTTTATTACATTTTATTTAATTACAAGATGATTTTAACTTCAGAACAATACTGGAATAATAAAATGAATGGATGTGCTAATTGTAATGCTTGATTAAGTTTAATATAAGTATGAGGAAAGTACCAGTATTAAAGATTACATAATTTTGATATGTTCAAAAAACAGTAAATTTCTGAATTTAAATAATGATTATAAATTTTATCTTGAAATTTTCAAATGCAAATCAGTTATTTTATTCACTCAGTTCATACATATACCTGAAAATATTGAAAAATGGGAGTAGAGACATAACGTTAATAATTATGCATTTTACTTGTTTTAGTGTAATTAATAGACCTATAAGAAATACTCTCTGTTTGTTTGTTTGTTACACAGTTTGATCAGACAGGATCCTATACTGTGATACATCCTGTTTGATATATGTAAGGTGTCAATTATGTGATTGCTGGGGTGTTAATTATTTAATGACCCCCAATAAACAGCCATATAGAGTCCCACTTCCTTTGTGGATATATTGGATTAAAGATTTTATGGTTCTCTAAAAAAGTGGGTCATGTAATACTTAGTTAATGACTTCTCCTGCTCTGTTTTGACTGCCAGCAATTTATTAATTGATTACATCTGGTTAGACTTAAATTTGGGCATGATAAAAGCCAGTCAAGTATCATTTAAACCACATTCAAACGTTTATTAGTTTTGGTGAATTTTAATTTAATTTTCATAATATTGATTTGAGGCTCCAGTAATATATTTTATTTAAGTGTTCATATGCTAAAGAGGCACAAGGTAATCTTGATTTTTTAAAGACTAAAAGCATCCCAATAGTTCTTATACATTACTTTCATTTTTGCAAATCATTGTTAATTAATATTTGAATTGTTTAAATCAAATTGTATTCGCCTTCTAATTGTTGATTATATTACAACAATACTATATTTAAAGCTAACAGAGGTGTCCGCAACATGCCAATTTGTCCGCGGACGTATTTGACCACATGTAATTGTCGAATATGCCCGCAACAAGCGAATATCTTCGCGGTAAATTTATGGGGAGTCACAAAGATTTTTTTTATATTGATCTGTAAATGTCGAAAGGTAGATTAGAGAGGAGATTTTGCTTACTAGTTTGTTAATTAACAAAACAAATAGACTTGTAGCAGAGTCGCTGACATATTCTTTTGTATGTGCACAGTTGTAAATCATTTAATTGAAAATAAAACTCATCAGAATGACTTGTGTACTCTAACTACCAGTTATCAGAAGTTAGAGTATGGCAGACTGGTGAAATGAACATGCCACAAAACAAATAGAGTATGGTCTCATCTCATTGGTTGATTTAAACACCTTGATGGGCTGCGGCCATCTCGATGATTAAATCAGCCAAATCGATACACATAGAAGCAATTGATGTATCATAAATAATGATTTAATTAATTGGCATAAACCATTGTTAACAGTTATTTATGTTGATATAAAGAAAACAGATCTGAATAAAGATGAAGAATGAAAAACTGATAAATAATGTAAAGAATAAAATGAATGAAAAAAAAAATGTGGAATTCTATAAAATAAAAAAAAGCAGCGCACAACATAATTCAGTGGTACCGTATATATAGGCGTTGAGCGATTTAACATGAGAGAACAGGTGAAATAGCTGAGTGGTAGATTTTTAGATCACCTGAGGTCAAGGCGAGGGCCAATTTTGACTAAACTTCACATGGATGAATGCTTATTAGATTTGTTAAAATTAGGTCATCGCAACATCCTTAAAAAGTCTTCTTCTCTAAAACCACAAGGCACAGAGCTCTCATGTATTACATGTAGCATCAGCTTATGGTCCTCTACTAAGTTTGTTCAAATGGTGACCCTGGGGTCAAATTTGGCCCCACTCCGGGGCCACAGGTTTACATAAACTTATATAAGAAAAAAGTAAATCTTCTTCTCTGAAACTGGATGAGCCAGAGGTTTAATATTTTGCATTACTATAAGATTATGGTCCTTTACCAAGTTTGTTCAAATGGTGACCCTGGGGTCACATTTGGCCCCGCTCCAGGGGTCACATGTGTATAGGGAAAACTTAAAAAATCTTCTTCTCTGAAACTGCTTGAGCCAGGTGTTTAATATTTTGCATTTGCTATAAGCTAATGGGACCTCCTCTACCAAGTTTGTTCAAATGGTGACACTGGTGTCAAATTTGGTCCAGCCCCGGGATCACAGTTTTTTATAGACTTATATAGGAAAAAAATCAAAATTCTTCTTCTCTAAAACTACAAGAGCCAGAGTTTAATATTTTGCATTTACTATAAGATTATGGCCCTTTACCAAGTTTGTTTAAATGGTGACCCTGGGTCACATTTGGCCCGCCCTGGGGGTCAAAGTTTTACATAGACTTGTATAGGGAAAAACTTAAAAAAATCTCTTAAACTGCAAGAGCCAGAGGTTTAATATTTTGCATTTGCTATAAGCTTATGGTCCTCCACCAAGTTTGTTCAAATGGTGACCCTAGGGGCACATATTTTACATAGACTGGTATAGGAAAAAACTAAAAAAATCTCCTTCTCTGAAACCACAAGGCACATAGCTCTCATATATTACACATAGCCCTGGGGTCACATTTGGCCAAACCCCAGGGGTTACACTCTACCACCTTCATTTTGCATTTGATCTTTACCAAACTGTGTCAGTGTCTTTATATCAATGTTTTTAACACAACAGAGGCCACATTTCTTGAACGATCTTGCACAGATTGTATATGACCATGAGATTTGGAGAAGTTTGATAATGGGCGAGTACTCAGGTGATCGATATAGGGCCATCTTGGCCCTCGTGTTTGAATTATTCCCCTTTGGAAAAAAGTTTAACCCGAAACTTAACTTTGCCTTTTACAATTGATTGTGGCTAATAATTATCAAAGTTCTAGGTTTACAACAACGAAAGCGGTGCTCTTGTTTATGATAGAGTTTTAACAAATGATATAAAATTAACCCATGAAGGTTTACATTCAGAAATAACAGGCTGTTGAGTTTTAATTTCAAACCAAATGCATGAAATGTATACGTGTGTTTTTACAAAAATACTATAAACAACTATTACAAATCAGTTTGCTGGAAGTTATTGCTTTTTAACTGATATTTTCAGTATACCACTGCGGACAGTTTGTTTATACGGTGTGTTGCAGTGTCGGTGCCCAGACTTGGGCATCAGCATCTTTTCCAGCCTTCAATGAAATGGCAGTGGTATACATTTGGATTTTTGAGATGACATGTAAGTTGATACTCATGTAACTAGAAATTATTTTAAACCAAAACCTATTTTGATTACAGATCACACATACATCATGTTCAAAATCCCTAGAAAATTCGGTGGATCATATTTTCAACACTAAATTGTCTGCCAGTCGTTTCACCAGTCCCTCTGTCTCTCTTTTATTGCCTATAGCATAATTTGGAACTACTAATGGGACTGGAATGAAACCACCAATAATAGAGGGCAATGAGTAGGAAGTGTAAGAACCATAACTCTTCATTCAAATTAGAGTTATTGCCCATTAGAATGTTATACTTATAATTTTTGTCTGGAGCTGTCGACATCTTTGCATATCTGATGACAGTGCGCATTATGAGCATGATGAAGTTTGCAACATCACAAGTAGATGAATTTCAATGAATGAAGGCATTGAAACGTTGATATTTAGAAATGTTCTTAATTGTTTCATTTGGTTAAAAGTTTGCCATGTAACAATTCTGGTCTGCCTGGAGAGAAAACAAATGTTGCTGTCTAAACATTATTTAAGTATTTATTGAATAGCAAACTGTATATTAATATTAATTCTAACACTACCTCCGCAGTCTTTCATATACACAAAGAAGAGAGACAGCTGCATATTATTCTATGATAAAATACAGCTCTTCCATTAATTCCCTGCGTATATTTCATCCGTTGGAAGCGCCACGTTACATGACGCCACTTGGTACATATATGTCACGAAGACAAACTCAACAGTAATTTTAATGAAATTTTACAATACTTGCCATGCTCCCAAACCGTGCACACCCCCGATATAAACATATCATATGCATCAGTACATTTTACATTATTAAGCATCTTGAACAAGCTGAGAACGTTTGACGTCATATAGCGCAAACTATATGACGTAAGTAATGACTTAATTGTTTGTCACTTGACTAAGAGTGCATACGGGGGCGCCCAGTGAAACAGCCTGTAAACATAGCAGCCTGATTACCTTGACCTCCGAGATAATTTATAGTACCCCAATAAAAGTGTAAACAATGGGGTTATTGTTGTGTTAGAATCGAAATAATAAATACGTACCTGTATTTTATCTGTGAATAAAATACAGTTAGTCATTCGGATGCGAGTAATTAAGTCACTCGTGCTAACGCACTCGTTATTTAATTACTACGCATCCAAACTCTTAACTGTATTTTATTCACCGATAAAACACAGGTACCTATTTATTATATCTTAAGTAAACAAAATAAATATATATATTTCGCTGGGAGTTGATGGCGTGCTCCTGTAATCCAGTTACTTGGAAGCCAGGGTCTGAGGGCGGGGTCTTACTATCAGAGTGAATATGTCGATCGGACATCCGCACTAAGCCCGGCATCAATATGGGCTGCCCGGGGGAGCCCAGGCATGTCCAGTATATAAGGAGGTAAGTATCGGTTTGCGCTCGTGACTAGGCACCTGATAGTAGCCAGTCCAATAAAACTTTTTTTATATATATAATTATATTTTTTTAATAACCATCTTTTCTATTTGCAGATTCATGTTCTCAAGGTCTTCGTGGAAAAAAATATTCCAAGCCCGGTAGGACTGTCTTACCAACTTTCAGTGCTGTAACCTGAGGTTAGTATATGTATAAAATCTCAGCCTTCTTTTTTTTTTTTTAATTTTACTAAAGCTGATATGATATGGTTGTCATTTTTTGACCCAGCCTTATTTATAGGCAAACAATTTGCAAGTTATGAGGTTGTGTTAAACCAACTATTGTTTTCAAGTTTTTGCTTTCTAAGTACTTTTTATGCACCATTTAAACAAGTTAGAGGAGATGACATACATATATAGCATTAGGCTTGTCCATCCCATCTGTACTTACATATATGTACATACATCCCGGTTTTGTGTCTGAGCCATAACTCAACCATTGAATGGATAATAAAGATATTGGACAAAAAAAGGATTAAAAAGCAACATTTTTGTATTAAGTCACTGGTTATTGAGAAATAGGTTGCCAGTGTTGGGATAAAATTGTGTGGTGTAAATGCATTGCTGCCTGTATTCTATTAGATTAATTTTGGTTTAATCTACCACCATAGATTATGTGTTTTGATCAAGGTCTATTCTAATGAAATGGTGTATTTGGCAATGATAAACAACTCTAGTAAAATAGTTTGATGAACCAGTATAATAAAATAGTCACTGACATTTATAAACCAGTCTAGTAGAACAGTCACTGACATGGATGAACCAGTCCAGTAGAATAAATTAACTGACATGGATGAACCAGCCCAGCAGAATAATTTAACTGACATGGATGAACCAGTCCAGTAGAATAGTCACTGACATGTATAAACCAGTCTAGTAGAATAATGTTACTGACATGGATGAACCAGTTCAGTAAAATAATCACTGACATGTATAAACCAGCCTAGTAGAACAGTCACTGACATGGATGAACCAGTCCAGTAGAATAAATTAACTGACATGGATGAACCAGCCCAGCAGAATAATTTAACTGACATGGATGAACCAGTCCAGTAGAATAGTCACTGACATGTACAAACCAGTCCAGTAGATAGTCACTGTCCAGTAGAACCAGTCTAGTAGAACGGTCACTGACATGGATGAACCAGTCTAGTAGAACAGTCACTGACATGGATGAACCAGTCCAGTAGAATAGTCACTGACATGTATAAACCGGTCTAGTAGAATAATGTTACTGACATGGATGAACCGGTCCAATAGAATAGTTACTGACATGTATAAACCAGTCTAGTAGAACAGTCACTGACATGTATGAACCGGTCCAGTAGAATAAGCACTGTCATGTATAAACCAGTCTAGTAGAACAGTCACTGACATGGATGAACCAGTCCAGTAGAATAGTTACTGACATGTATAAACCGGTCTAGTAGAATAATGTTACTGACATGGATGAACCAGTCCAATAGAATAGTCACTGACATGTATAAACCAGTCTAGTAGAACAGTCACTGACATGGATGAACCAGTCCAGTAGAATAGTCACTGACATGTATTAACCAGTCTAGTAAAATAAGGTTAAGAAATGGATGAAACAGTCCAGTAGAATAGTCACTGACATGTTAGAACCAGTCTTGTTAAATAGTGTAGCTGTCGTGGATGAACCAATCTATAATTATAGTGTAAGTGTCATGGATGAACCAATCTAGCATAATGTAAAAAGGCCCCTAACCATTTTTTATAGCAATTCTTATAGTAGATGTGATTCTAATTTCTTCTTCTTATTTGCAGCTGGCAGTAGAGGTTGCTATGATACAGCAAGGCATATCTCGGGTACAAGCGGAATTCACCATGTGGATGAAACACTAAATCTAAATGCCAACCGGACTTAAAAGTGTAGTGTAGTCATTTTCGGACAGTATCGAAATATCACTGCCAGGTAGCACACCTGGAACATCATCATATATATACTATTTAATTGACCATACAAGCACAGGCTTATAGTACAACAAATAATAATGGTTCTAGTTTTATATTGTGTATGAACAAAACAAATTGCTGATTTTGGTCATAGTTTAAGTTACTTATTTGTTTAATATGAAGATAATGTTTCTAAATTAATTTGGGCAGAGGCAGAACAACACAGCTTTTCTTTTCTTTTCTGCATATGTATAGTATTTGTCTTTCTTTGCAAATTCAAGTTCAAACAAATGACATTTTTGAAGCTATTGACTTTATTGTAATTGTATTTGAAGTTGAATTATATTAATTCATACTGTTTCAGGTTATGACTTGATAACTGTTATGCCATCAGTATGTTCCTGGGATGGTAAATAATTTGAGAATAACAATCTACACTTTTTTCAATTAATTTACATACAAATATTTTAGCAGAGTAAAAAATATAATTGAATTATTTTTATAAAAACAAACATAAAACATTAAAAGGCAATTCTGTGGGCCTTGGTTTATAAAAAATCCTGCTTAAAGAAACGTATTTTTACAAACTCTACAAGCAAAATTTCAATAGTTATATTGCCGATATTTGAATTGTTTGGGTGTTTGTTAACTATTTATCATGCTTACTATCATCAAAGAAGTATTTGAGTGAGATTTTTGTAACCATTAGTAATATTTAGGACACATTCAAGTCCTTTTTATTTGCAGTAGCATCAGAATGTTCATATGTTCGGGGTTCAGGGTCAACTGTATATTTTCCATTTTTGATAAACTTTTTTCATATAATTTGTTTTACTTGCCACACATATTTTTAAAATCTTGGATTTTTTAAAAACTTATAGTGTCATTATTGGATATCAATGTTAATATTTATTTAAAAAGCTCGAAGCAAATCGAGTTCGCATGTAACTAATTGCTATACTCCCGTAGGAACGTATTATGTTGTGACATTTACCGTTTGTCGGTCTGTTCGTTCGTGTGAATGTCTGTTAATTTTTTGCAAGGTATAAGGTCTACAACAATGAAAAACATCTTCAGCATGATCCAAAAAAAACACATCTTATGAAGGACCATAACTCCCCGAATTATACTGTTTGAATTATTTCCCTTTGAAAAAAAATGTAACCTGGAACTCAACTTATAATTTACCAATGATTGTAATTGTGGCTAATAACTTTCAAAGTATTAGATCTGCTTGTTATTGCACTTATAATTTATATAATTTTTACATATGATTCCACTGTTTTTAATTTATTTATTACCTCTTGCAGAAAACAAATATAAAAGAAAAACTCAAAATTGTATTTAAAGGGACACCAGGCAGTCTTGAATTTTTAAAAAGTAGCGGCATTCCAATATTATATTTAAACCTATAGTAGAATAAGAAGAGAAAGTTGAAAATTTCATTTAATTATATGCAAGCAGGTGTAAAGTTAATATATTACTGGATTAATAAAGCAAGATGCAAATTTTAATGCTTGATAAAAATTTCAAAATTGCTGTATGCCTTTTTAATTATATGCAAGCATGTGATACTGCATAAAAAAACAAGGTGCTAATGCTAATAAATGTTCAAGATTGGCAGTTGTCCCTCTTTAATAAACAATAAAGGCTACTTTTCTATGTCAATTGCTATTTCATGACTATAAAATTTCCGGATGGACACTTTGGGAGCCAGAACATACTCTGTCCTCACTCCCCTCTCTATTGCATATAATTTCTGAATTACATCATGTACATGTTACATTAATTTTATCTCAACCAACCCCATAAAAAGCAAATACATAAAATTGTTATGAAGTATCTGTTTTATATTTATGTATATTTAATAGATTTTAATTATATGTTCAATAGATGCTATCTTGTTATATATATATATATATATACAGGTATTTATTTTGACTAGCTCATTTAACTTGGGCCCCGTGTGGTTCCCGGGGGCCCCCGTTTGGTCACGGGGCAAAGAAGAGGGCCACTGCAGATCCCTTTGGAGGGGTAGGCAGAGGGGTAGAATCCCCCCAAATTCATGTTCATTTTATCATTTTTTGTTCATGTTCATTAAAGGTCTTCATCATGATCCCTGCATTGTTTCAGGTGCTATCTTACTCGCATCAAAAGAGCAGTGACAGAAAAACAATAAACATGGCTCCAGCATAAATGGAGTTTATACGATAGAATTTGTAGCAGCTATGCAGTTCAGGGTGAGAAGGTTCTAGGCCCATTTTCCATATTTTATCTCGATGTACATGGAAGATGAGCCTGGCATGTTCATGCCTGTTAGGCGCCATATAACCTTTTCATATGTTGGTGCGCCTTAAAACCCCAATTCAATTCATTTAACTTGTATCTTGCTTCGACTCTGTGCACAGCAGTAGTTATCAAGTTGAGATACACATCTGTAATATCATATCCATATTGCAATGCAAATTACAATTTTATAGATAAAATAAATAACCCTGTCAATTTATATTATAAATTGTCTTGTTTGTTAATCCCCAGCAGTTAATATCTTGGCAAGTTCAAAGGCTAGGCACACATGATTGCATTTTGTGTTACAGTGTTTGAATGTTAAATGAATCTTTTTTTTGTTTAAATTACGGCATCCCTTTAGTTTTTCAACCTGACTTGCATATTTGCAAATCATTATCAATATTTCAATAGTTCAAAGCAAATTGTTTCGGCATTTTAATAGATGTTGATCATATTGAACCAATAATATATTTAGACCTATGGTAAAATAACAAAGAAAAAATTTACAAATCCCAAGTGTTTTTACCTAGATTTAGATATATGCAAGCAGGTTTAAACTCAAAATAATACTGGATTACTAAACTGAGGTGCGTTATTAATTCTTATTAAAAACTTCAAAAATTGTCCTCTGTCCCTTTTTGAATGTGGTAATTATAGATACAAAAACATCCCGAGCAATGTTTGTGGTCGTTATTCTGTTTTTGAGCAAAAGTATACGTTAGTTTTGATAAATCCAGTTATCTAAGTTAAATGGTAAAAAAACAGGATAAGCGATCAATTTACCTATGTTTATGGCCATTACTATGTTTTTGGAGCAAAAATGTAGGTTAGTTTCGATAAACCGAGTGAAAGCATAGGTTAGTTTAGCTAGTTATCAAACGTAATGGTGGAAAACTAGGATAATCAATCAATTAACCTATGTTTATGGCCATTACCCGTCTGTAGAATTTCCGATGTCAGAATCGGAATTTCGAAGATATCTGTTGAAATATATCGAAAATCGCATGAAATGTTCGGAAAAAAATTCCGAATTTGGAAATACACATATTTTTAGCTCTACTGGCCAAGGGCCAGCAGAGCTTATGGGATGGTGTGTTGTCCGTCTTCAGTCGTCCGTCCGTCGTCCGTCGTCCGTCGTCCGTTAACTTTTCTTCAAACGACTTCTCCTCAGAAACCGCTTGGCTAATTTTGACCAAACTTCACATGGATGATTCTTAGATGAATGCTTTTTAGATTTGTTAAAATTAGGTCAGCGCTACATCCAAGATGGCTGCCATTACCATATATAATTGAAACCTTAAAAAATCTTCTTCTCCAGAACCGCTGGACAGATTTCAACAGTTTTTCTTTTAAAATGATCGCCAACGCCTAGACTATCAAGATTGTTCAAATAAAGTCCCCGGGGTCAAAAATGGCCGTGCCCCGGGGGTCCAAAATTTGTATATTGAGCTTTTGCATGTTTTTCATATAGACATGTAGGAAACAACTTTAAAAAATCTTCTTCTCTGAAACCACAAGGCACAGAGCTCTCATGTATTACATGTAGCATCAGCTTATGGTCCTCTTCTAAGTTTGTTCAAATGGTGACCCTGGGGTCAAATTTGTCCCCGCCCCGGGGGTCACAGTTTTACATAGACTTATATAGGATTTTTTTTTAAAAATCTTCTTCTCAGAAACTACAACAGCCAGAGGTTTGATATTTTGCATTTACTATAAGCTTATGGTCCTTTACCAAGTTTGTTCAAATGGTGACCTTAGGGTCACATTTGGCCCCGCCCCAAGGGTCACATGTTTTACATAGATATGTATAGGGAATTCTTCAAACGACTTCTCGTCAGAAACCGCTTGGCTAATTTTGACCAAACTTCAAATGGATGATCCTTAGATGAATGCTTTTTAGATTTATTAAAATTAGGTCAGCGCTACATCGAAGATGGCTGCCATTACCATATATGGTCGAAACCTTAAAAAATCTTCTTCTCCAGAACCGCTTGACAGATTTCAACAGTTTTTCTTTTAAAATGATCGTCAACGCCTAGACTATCAAGTTTGTTCAAATAAAGTCCCCGGGGTCAAAAATGGCCGTGCCTCGGGGGTCCAAAGTTTGTATATTGAGGTTTTGCATGTTTTTCATATAGACATATAGGAAAAAAGTTTAAAAAGAGGTTCTCTGAAACCACAAGGCACAGAGCTCTCATATATTACATGTAGCATCAGCTTATGGTCCTCTACTAAGTTTGTTCAAATGGTGACCCTGGGGTCAAATTTGTCCCCGCCCCTAGGGTCACAGTTTTACATAGACTTATATAGGATATTTTTTTTAAAAATCTTCTTCTCGGAAACTACAAGAGCCAGAGGTTTGATATTTTACAATTATTATAAGCTTATGGTCCTTTACCAAGTTTGTTCAAATGGTGACCCTGGGGTCACATTTGGTCCCGCCCTAAGGGTCACATGTTTTACATAGACATGTATAGGGAAAGACTTAAAAAATCTTCTTCTCTGAAACTGCAAGAGCCAGAAGTTTAATATTTTGCTGTTGCTATAAACTTATTTTTGTTCAAATGCTGACCCTGGGTTCACATCTGGCCCCGCCCCGGAGGTCACAGTTTTACATCAATGCTTGTTTTAAATTTTTTAATTTCTTTATTTTTTCTTTTTTTCTTTTTTTCTTTTTTTTTATTATTTTTTTTTTTCATATTTTTTTTTTTATTTTTTTTTTGGTGATTTTTTTTTTTTTTTATATATTATATATATATATTTATTTTTTTTTGAATTTTTTTTTTTGAATTTTTTTTGAATTTTATTTTTTTTGAATATTTTTTTGAATTTTTTTTTGAATTTTTTTGAATTTTTATTATCTCTACTGGCCAACTTGGAAAACCAGCCAGATCGGAACCATAATGACGGAGTTACTGCTCTTGATATAGTTAAAAATGCTATATTTTGCCTCTTTAAGACGATAGTCACTCGCTTCATTGATGTCATAAGAGCCATATTAGCCAGTAGAGCGTCCACAGGCCCTCTTGGGCCTCTTGTTTCGCAATATCTGTAGGACTTCGCAATATTTTCCGCGGACATTACAATAATTTTCATTCGGAATGTGTTTCAATGTGACATAGTCATTTTTTGATTCTGAAAAGAACATGAAGAACTTTTAATTTTTTAGCACAATTATTTTTTTTGAATGAAACATTTGCAGTGACATCGATGTATTTCGTAATGCGTATACATCAATATGAATTTTAACATTTTATTTAATGTGAAATTGACTCTGATTCGTGACAGGTAATTTTAACTTAGAAATTGTTATGCAATGTGTGCTCTAGGTAATTTTAACTTAGAAATTGTTATGCAATGTGTGCTCTACTCTAACAAAATAGATTTTATTTCATCGAGAATTGAGAAAACTATATATTTTCTCGAATGCTAATCTACGACTCATTTTTTTAGTTAAGTTATTTCCAGTCCAATGATATAACTTTTCTAGCAACTGGTAGTTTTGCAAAAAATGACCATCTGACATTTTTCACTAAATGACAACAATTCTGAAATACTTGACCTGAGTTTTAAAATCTATAGCTCATTTTCTTAGTTAGACTAGGTACAGTCAAATGATAAATATTAAACTGTTATTTTCTAGACAAATTAAAAAAAATTGTTTTTGACAATGATTGATAAAACGCCCCCACTATTTCACTGTTAAGCATAAAATAAATTGTTTTACGTAATTTGTAGCACATTTTAGGCCATATATGACGGTCAATTTTTTTTGTGATAGTTGGATATTTTCTTTTTAATACATAGAAATTCTACACTATAACGGTTTTTAATACTATAATGTACTATAATATAAAAACCCTGACTATGCTATATGCAAATAAGCACTACAATTGTTTTAAATTAGTTCATGTCCGTCTAAAAAAAATGAATATATTGTAAGTGCTTATTTGCAGTAAGCATTTAAAAAATCTTACTCCCAGATAGTACTAAATTATATTCATGATACATTTTTAGTTTAAACTTATTTATTTTACATGGATTTAACGGAAGCTCTATGAACCTTATTTGAATCACTGTCTTCCTGGGTAGAACCAGTACTAAGCAATTGCAGTTTAAGTGTCTTGCTCAGAGAAACAACGCATATGACGCAATGGTGGGGATCGAACCCATGACTTCGCGATCATGGGTCCAACTGTATACCATTAGACCACAGCGCTCCACTTTTTACACTTTTAACCCATTGATCATGAATACTTGAGATTAGCTAATTAATACAGACATCCAACACTCATACTAATGAATTTATGATATCCATATGCTAATATCTGATTCTGATCACAAATTAAGACTTTATAGGCTGGCTGTGTTACAGTTATGTGACTCATTAGCCAATGAAACTGGTGCTTCTATATTCAAACACAAACGCAGTGTGTTTATACAAAAAGTTCTGTCGTATTTATTTGGGAGTGATACATTAACTTATAAAACAAGGATATAAATGTACGTTATTCATAGAGGATACCATTAAAGTAAGTATTATTATACCTCCGCTTCGAAGAAGTGGGTCGAAGCGGAGACTATATAGGAATCACTTTGTCGCGTCGCGTTTTATTATTTAACAGATAATAGTGACATGGTTGCATATTTGCTTCTAATTTTTGGTATGATGTGAAAATACGTTATGAAACCCACATAAGGTTACATTCCACTAATTATACAGGCTTCATAAGGTTACACTCCACTAACTTTTACACAAGATTTCGCAAAGTTTTTAATTATTTGTCCTGTTATTTAACAGATAGTGGTTGCATATGTTCTTTTTCATCTTTTATGATGCGAAAAATATGTAATAATAACCTCATAAAGTTATGCACTACTAATTGTAAGACCTCATAAGGTTAAACACCACTAATTTACGTTGTGTCACGTCGCTTCCCATTGCATTATTTAACAAATAGTGGTTGCATGGTTGCATATTTGCTTTTCCATTTTGGTATTTTGTGAAAGTACATTATGAGAACCACATAAGGTTACATTCTACTAATTATACAGATTTCATAAGGTAACACTCCACTAATTTTTACATAAGATTCCACTGTTTTTAATTATTTCTCCTGTTATTTAACAGATAATGGTTTCATATTTTCTTTTTCTTTTTTTATGATTTGAAATACATAATGAAATCTTCATAAAGTCACACACTACTAATTTTAAGACCTCATAAGGTTACATTCCACTAATTTATGGCGCATCGCGCCACCTTTTATTATTTAACACATAATAGTTACATGGTTGCATATTTGCTTTTCATTTTTGTTACATGTATGATGTGAAAAAACATTTTGAAAACCACATACGGTGACATTCCACTAATTACAAGACTTCATAAGGTTACACACCACTATTTTTTACATAAGATTGCACTTAGTTTTTAATTATTTGTCCTGTTATTTAACAGATAATGGTTGCATATGTTCTTTTTCTTTTTTTATGATGTGAAAATACGTAATAATAACCTGATAAAGTTATACACTACAAATTTTAAGACCTCATAAGGTTACACTCCACGAATTTACGTTGTGTCGCATTGCTTCCCATTGCATTATTTAATAAAATAATGGTTGCATGGTTGCATATTGCTTTTCCTTTTTGGTATTTTGTGAAAATACATTATGAGAACCACATAAGGTTACATTCCACTAATTATACAAACTTCATACGATTACACTCCACTAATTTTTACACACGATTTTACTAAGTTTTTTAATTATTTGTTCATATTTTTTATGATTTGAACATACATAATGAACACTTCATAAAGTTACACACTATGAATTTTAATATAAGGTTACACTCCACTAATGTATTTCGTGTCCCGTCCTTTCGTGTCCCGTTGTATTATTTAGCAGAAAAAGGTTGCATGGTTGCATATTTGCTTTTCTATTTTCTATTAATCAGATAATTCTTCTGCATAAATTTGAAAGCGAACTTTTTACCGAAGAAAATCAGATTATCTGAAATTTCAAATTATTCTGGAAATCTAGCATCAATTGGAATAATTTCCGCAACAGAATTGCAATATTCAAGTTACGAAGAAATGCCGATGTCCAAATATTTTCAAAAAACAATACCGATGTCCGAATGTTTCCAGAAGGAAATGCCGATGTCCGAATATTTTCCAAAGGAAATACCAGACGTCCAAATGTTTTCCAGAGAAAATGCTTTTGTCTGAGTTTTAGTCGAACTATTGCCGATGTCCAAATATTTTCCGAAGAAACTCATTTTTGGACAATTTTGTCCAAAGATATCGGAAAGCCAAAGACTTTATCGGAAAGTCAAAAATTAATTTATTCGTGGAAATTCTTTATTATTTATTTTCCAAGTCCGACTTATTTTCTAGTAAAACTTCTGTCCATTACTCCAAAGATTGGAATTCTGAATTTATTCCGCAGACTTAATTCAGAATTACGTGGAAATTATAGAGACGGGTAACCTAGGTTTTCAAGCGAAAGTATAGTTTTTATAAGTTTCGATAAACCAAGCGAAAATAGTTATCGAACATAACCTTCGAGAAACTAGGATAATGATCAACTAACTTATATTTATGGCATTTATACTATGTTTTCGAGCAAAAGCATAGGTTGGTTTCAATAAACATAATATATCTGTTCATGCCCAGACAAACACAGTAGTCTTGAGTATTTATAAGTTAAAAGGTTAAAACTATATTATAGTTACACAGTATATTGCTGTCTAGGGTGTTCCTACGATCACTGGTTGGCCATGATAAGTTCTGGCCTCCGGTGACGGTGATGTGGAATAAGTGCAATTTGACTTTTAGCTCGCCAAAAGGCCTAGTGCCATAGGGCGAGCAAAAATAAAAACTAAAAACAACAAGATGCGGTGTGTGGTATTACTTCTCTGATTAAGATTTGAACAAACATAATCCATTCATTCTTTTTCATAACATTAGGTACTTATTTATTCTGTTTATGAGGTTGACGAACTTGATGCGACATCTTGTCCCTGTTTAGAAAATATCACGGAGAACGTAAATTTGAGATTTCCCTGTTGATATTTTAATCGGCTTATAAACAGCATGTAATGCAAACACATAATACTACATATATTACTTTTTTTATTTAAACAAATGATATGGTAAATAAAGAGTTTAAATAATCATAATATATCGATCATTATGACATAATATAACCACGAGGAAAAAACAAAACAAAGAAATTATGCAAAAACCGCAGGATACTAAACTGGCACATTTCTCCCGTTTTGTTGTGTTTTTCCGGTCTAATATATAAAAATTCATGGTACTTAGTTTGAATACCGTTATTTTTTTATAAATTTAACACTTATAACCCGAGAAAGACGTTATTTGAAAATTATTCGTAATTGGAGGGGCCATTTACGAATTCGCAAATGGCGTGTCGATAATTCGGAATTATCGAGTATTCGTAATTGGCGTGCTACATCGATACATATGCATGCTATATAACACTTAATTACTAATTGATGCATTTGTTGAAGACCACTTTGACTAATTAGCAATATGGTATTGAGGCATATCTGTTGGAGAGGCAGTTATAACACAGTAGGTGGTGATTACATAAACGTCTTGTCTCAGTCCGATATACATATACACTTTCATGGGTTCAGCACACACACACACACACACACACACACACACACACACTGAGAATGGCGTTTGTTACTAACACAAGTAGTTTGTGCCTAACGGAATTAACCTAACATTGAGACAATGTTATTTAGAATATGACATAAGGGGATCCCTGAAAAGATTCCTCTGGAATCTACTTAATAGTTTAATATCTATACATGATTTATATGGAAAAAACATGAATATGTGCAAATATTATACAAATGTATAATTGGAAATAAAGCAGTGTAAAGTCTATGCTTAGATGAATCTGACTTTGTGCGTGGGTTGAGCTACGGTATACAACAGCGTTTCCTACATCACATTTATCCGCAATAAAATTTCAGTAAATTTCTTGTAAAAGTGGAGTTTAAGTGAAATTTAAGCAGACGCCGGTGTTTCCTACACCACATTTATTCGCAATAAAAGTTCATAAAATTTCATGTAAAAGTGGAGTTTAAATGAAATTTAAGCAGACACCAGTGTTTCCTACACCCAATTTAACCGCAATAAAATTTCATTAAATTTCATATGTAAGTGAAGTTTAAGTGAAATTTAAGCAGACAACAGTGTTTCCAACACTACATATAACCACAATAAAATTACATTAAATGTCATGTAAAAGTGGAGTTTAAGTGAAATTTAAGCAGACACCAGTGTTTCCTACAACATATTTAACCTAAAAACAAAATCATTAAATTTCATGTAAAAGTGGAGTTTAAATCAAACTTAAACTATAACAAATCTTAGGTATTTTTTAAAAATTAAATTCCATTTAAAGGTGAATTAAATCTGACATTTAAGGGGGAATTAAACTTTCTGATACCTCATTATACTAGGAATTTAAGTGTAGTTTAAATGAGATTTAAGTTGTGATTAAACCCCTTTTTTCATGCGCACTATGTTTATATTTGTATTATAACACTAACAAGAAAAGCTATAATACATTTATTATACCATGGGAGTACGGACATGTTTGAAAGGCAGTGAATTATTATTTGTAGCATGACATATTAGCATGAATTTGATCAATTAATCGAGGGACACATCTCCAAAATGGTGGAGGTGACAAAATCTTTGTTTGCCGGCCTGAGTACTATATAAATAAAACAATGAAGTTATATATTAAATGTATTAGTTTAATAATATTTCCTTTTTGGTTGTGTTTGTTTTTAATTATTATGGAAAGATGTTTTAACACTAGTATAGTTGTGTAATATGGACAATTTTATCATGTACGTATTTTAAAATTGTGGTTATCCCAAAACAAAGTTTGTACAGATCATTACGTGTGCCAGGTTCCCCACCAGGACTCGAAGCGGGATCTCTTTTCTCGAAAGAAAAGCATGCTTCCTTACAATACAGAGATGTTCCCAAAAGCACAGTGTACAAAAAAAAATCAGCCAAGTTAAATTTAGATTAAGCATATTTTACTTCAAATAAACCACAACTTAAACAATATATTTACATAATTATAACCATCCATGCTAGACTCTTAAAGCATGGCATTTGAATCGACCAAATGAAGCTGCATTTTATGCTTATGAATTAATTCCAACATTTCATTTAAAATGAAACCCAGTGAAAACAAAATAACAAGTCCCCTATAGGTGTAATCACCTATCTTAAAGCGGCACAATGGATACTTCTCAACCCTGCCAAATTGCATAAGACAGCCCTCAAGGGAAAGTTAAGTTATTGCGGGAAAAAAGTTTTTTATTTATAGTAACAGCAACCTTGAACTTTGACCAACCGACCTGAATAACAATCCAGTGCTTCCTTTCATTGGGCAGCATATTTTTATGAAGTTGTGTGAAACTCATTAAAACCATACTCTATTTGTTTTGTAGCATGTCCATTTCAGCTCCCTGCCAAACTCTGACTTCCAATAACTGGTAGTTGTAGTACATCATTTATTCTGACAGGTGTTATTTTCAGTTAACGATTTAAACATGTGCTATTAAAAAGGGAATTTTTCAGTGACCATGTTGCAAATTTATTGAACAGAAGCTATTTTTTATTTTTAGTAAAAAATACCTTGAGGCTTGACCTTTTGACAAAACACCTTTCCACAAGCCATACTTTGTGGTGAAGTTTCCTTGAAATCCTGCAAGGGAAAATCATTTTCACATGTACACTGACAGTGACCTAGCTCTAAAATCAAATTACCTAATTAACAAATCGAGATTCATTTAAGTGAAGTTTCGTTAAGATTCCTTAAGGGAAGGTGGATTTATTCTGCAGAACCAAAATTTTATTTGCCTTAACCTTTGGAAAAATTACCTGAATAACAAGCTCTTGTTTAATTCCCTTTAGGTGATCTTTTTTGTTATTTAAATCCGTAACGGGAAACTAAATTTATTGAGAGGAAACCAATTTCCAATAGCAACAATGACCTTGACAGAAAATCAAACTATCTAAATAACAATCCCGAGCTTCCTTTCCATGGTTGCACTTTGTGGTGAAGTTTTATTAAAATTCCTAAATTGAAAGTAAATTTATTCAGCAACAACAGGTCAATAAACTGATAGGTTTAGATAGCTAGATCAGCATTCCTGTGAAGTTTCATGAAAATCCGTGAAGTTGTTTCAGAGGAGTAGTCGCTGCAAAGTTTTTATGATGTAACTCAATGTAAACAAAGATGGCCACTGGCATACGACATGGTTTCGCCCGTGACATCAGTTTTCGCGACCAACAACAATGTCGCATAATTGTAAATATTACGCGAAAAGAGTTTGGGAAAAGGGTGTTGAATCAATTTGGCCATTCTCATTGTTCCCTGGACTATATACAATAGTGCGGTACATCAAATACTTGAACTTATTTTTTAACTCCGTATAAATTGAGTGATTTTGTAAGGTCCGTATAAAATAGGAAGTGTGACATCATTCTATTCATTGTCAGAATGGCTTCTAAACGTGCTTTAGACATATGTAAAACGCCTTATGCTGAAAAGGCAGAACTGTCTCAAAATACTCTAAAGCAATTTAAAAAATGGTCAATCTTGGCACCTAAATTATTAATTGTTTTGCTCTTCTTTCTTTTGCATCGAAGTTTACAAAGAATTATTGCTCTTTGAAAAGAGTGGTGTTAAGTCTTCTTTGTATTAAATTTATGTTTGATCAGAAACAAACATTTCGAAACTGCATCAGCTCCGAAATATTTATTACACAATGTATTTTGTCAGCACATTTCATTCCAAGGTGCTTTGAATAATGATTTAATTGATCGATAACCTGCGGAATATATGGGAAATGTGTCCCGTTTCTAAGACCAAGACAAGAAATAATCCAATCGCAACATCTTGTACACTTTGTCGCAGCATTACTCAAATGTATATCGAATGTCACCATATTGGTTACGTCATAATAGCGTGACCCTCATTACAAAATTGTGTTTCTGCTATTTTCGGCAATCTGATGTACTCAAGATACTATTTACACAATAATGCAGAACATACATGTAATGACAAATTGTGACGTCAGTTGCAATATCTTGATTGCATCCGATTGCCGAAAATAACAGATACATAATTATGGAATGTTAACCAGATATCCAGACAAATGACGAGTATATTTACATGTAAATTGCCCTTTGGTGAATTTTGACTTTGATATCTCGGCGAGTTGAAAAGATATCGTAGGAAGAGTGGTAGTGTCAGATAGGAAATTCATTTCTGCACGACAGTGTACAAAATGTATGTATTTGTAAACATCTACTTGACCGCAGACAAAACATCACTAAAATGTCCCCTTACAGTCCTTCATTATAAGTTCCAAGGTAATAATAATCAAAAGATGCAATTTCCTGTGCCACAACTCCTTCATACCTGAAATTATATCACAAATCTTTTCAGTTAATGTGATGGATATAGATCTAAGTCTTTATTGTTTTGTTACATTAATTTGTTGTTCAATAAACGATTTAACTTTCTCATTTTCTTTTACTTCCGTGTCGGAAGAAGATATGGTTCAATTTTGACTGGTTCCCAGTTTCGCGTTCGCCAGTAAATTGACACAAACGGTATCATAGGTCCAGTCATTGTTTAAGATTAGGCTGATATGGTGATAACTTTTGTCTTTGACTTCACGGTGGTCCGATCAATGGAAAGTTACGACAGTTTAATAGCGTAATGAAGGCCTACCTGTCCATTCCTTCTAGGGAAATTTTAGGTCCCACACTTGCTCAAATAATGTATACTGCGACTAAGCACGCAGCTGCAATAGTTACGTCACCTGCAAAGTTGAAACTAAATGAATGTTACATCTACCCACCTATCCCTTCAAATCAACGTTTCAGTTGCATACCAAAACTTGTCCAAAAATATTCTCGTCCACGGTTTTGCAACGATTACAATGGTTTCAAATGTCTAGTGACAGTGGCAGCGTATATTATAACGCCGACCTGTACACCATAGGTGGCAGGTTGCTATCAAGAAAAGCTCTGTAAAATAGTCTGACCAAAGACACAAGCTATCCGAAAAACTACTTGAGAAATTCTGAAAAGCCTCCTCCAAAACGTCGAAATTTTTTGTCAAACTATATTACATACATGGTATGACAGCTGCCATTTTAGCCGGGGCGGGAGTGCGTAATATTTAATTGGTACCCGATTCTACAACGTAACACTGATTTGTGTAGGTACCATTATTCAATTATCTTTTAGTCTGATTCCCGGCAATGACAGTTGCGAATGCAGGTGTGACGGTAAACAGTCTATGAATTACGGGAAAATTACGCTCTTCCGCCCCGGCTAAAATGTCAGCTGTCATACCTTGTATGTAAAATTTTCGACTTTTTGGAGGAGTCTTTTCAGAACTTCTCAAGTAGTTTTTCGGATAGCTTGTGTCTTTGGTCAAACTAATTTACAGAGCTTTTCTTGATAGCAACCTGGCACCTATTATTAAAGCGTAAATACTGAGTCTGCGCATGCGCGTCGGAAATAAACCGGAAGCCAATACTCTTTTGAATTATACCAGAAATATACAGACGTTAAAGGATCTACTTATGTAATGGCCAACTATTACTTCCCGTTCATGTATCTACATCCATTAGTGTTTTTTCGTACTAGAAAAATGGATTATTGATAGCATGACTCGATGGGAATCAACGTCCATCACTAACATCATATACTCTTTATTTCATTTCATTACGTGTTCTGCTCCATTAAAGTGACTACAGACGGTATATCTAATGGAACTCCGCAGACATGTTTTATTTCTAACGGAGTTCCTATGTAAATATAATTACAATTGAATGCTTTTCTTTTTTTATAACGGTTTGAGGAGGCACATTGTTCATTCTTTTATATCATTAATCATTTAATATGCATTGTCTTTAAGTTTATTGTATCGAGTTTACAATCATATGCGCATATAAAAACTTTGCTGCCGACAATGTGGCATATACTATCTTGTTCAGGTAGCGTCATTTGTAACCGAGATGGCGTTATTTATGTCTTTTAAGGGGAATTTAAAAAAAGATCCCCTTTAACTTGGAGATTTACATATCCAAGCACATACAGTTAAAGAAACATATAAAGAAGCTTGATATATATACCTGCAATAAGTTACATATGTTCATTACCAATTATCGCTAAAGAAGCATTGGGTGTACTTGTACAGTAACACATAAAAACAAAGAAAGGTTGTCAATTTATGGCAACAAGAATAAATATGCATTACCTCTATTTATCACATAACATGGATTCTGGGGGTGTAATAAAGCTATGAATTATTTCTCGTACCACACTAGTGTATTACAGATGCTTCCTTTTCAGAAATAAAATACTTAAATTCAGGTGTACCACAAGGTTCTGTTCTAGGACCGTTATTGTTTTTAATTTATGTAAATGCTATTGCTGATTCTTTAATTAGCACAACTAGGCTTTTTGCTGACGATAGCTCTCTTACAGTATCTACATCGGACACTAAATACATAGAAACAGTAATTAATAATGATTTGCGAAATATATCTCTTTGGGCAAAACAGTGGCTAGTCAATTTCAATCTGTCTAAAACGGAAGTTATGTTCTGTTGTTCTCTGATAGATAGATAATTGCCAGCTTTACTTTTTGATAATACACAACTTACATACATTGACCACCATAAACATCTTGGAATAACATTTAGAAATGATGGGACCTTGCATGAGCATATTTCAAATATCGTTTCTTCAGCTTCCAAAGTTCTCGGTTCAATGAGATTGATGAAATTTAATTTGAAACGCAAAACTCTAAACCAAATATATATATCTTATCTTCGATCTATATTAGAATATGCATCAATATTATGGGATAATTGTTCTATTTATGAAAAGCATACTCTTGAAAAAGTACAATATGAAGCCGCAATAATCGTAACGGGTCTCACGCGTTCTGTATCTATAGAAAAGTTATTAAATGAAATTGGTTGGATTTCTTTGGAAGATCGGAGAAAAATACAAAAACTTATTTTAGTTTATAAAGAAAAAAAATGGAGACTATTTGAACGAAATATTTCCTTCAACTATATCCGATTAAAACCCTTATAATTTAAGAAATAACTCCAATTTTGTAACATTATCCAGACATACAGAATTGTACTCAAGGTAAATTATTCCTTCCTCACTTAAACTATGGAATAAACTTGATATATGTATTCGTGAGTCACTTTCTCTTTTAACCTTCAAAAGAAAACTGAAAGAACATTTTAAACCTCAATTTGTACCCAAATTCTTTTTGTACGGCGAAAGATACCTAGCAGTTCAACATGCCTGTTTAAGAAACAATTGCAGTAACTTAAACGCTGATCAATATATTAACCATCTAAGGGATAATCAGATTTGTATTTGTGGAAATGAATTTGAAGATGCAGAACATTTTATATTCCGATGTAACAGTTTTAGGAATGAAAGGCATCAGCTTTTTACCAATACTCGTTAATTTCACCCCTTAAGTACACGATAATTGCTGTACGGCATTTACAGATGTCTCTATCGATCAAAATCTATTTATTTTTCAAGAATTTCAAAAATATATCAAAAACACTCAACGTTTTCAAATCGAGTAATTTATTAGAAAAGTTTGTTACACGTAGCTGTCGGTGCTTTAATTCGAACAATATGTCTGTAGGGTTTCAATAGAGATGGGAGGCAGGGCAGGATTATCAAGCGGGGGTTTTCACCTCCATTTTTTTCACTTTTTTGTGTTATTTCTTTCTCAAGTTTCTATAATTTTTTTCAAATTCACCCATATTACAAATGTTATTACATTTCATTCCGGTATACATAATATATCAATATTGAAGGTATGGAGAGAACTGTAACTAATGTTGTTATAACTTGTAGTTCAATCCATTTGCGTATGTTATATATAAATATGTATTATTATATGATGTTCATTCTCTGTAACATAAGTAATACAATATGTTTAAACTAAACTATTACAGATGCAAATGAGGAACGTATAATTGTACTTAGCGATCGTCATGAAACAACAAAACGACGTCATGATTTCTGTTACAAATTGCCGCCGTATATATAAGGCAAATTGACAATATTAAAATGAAACTATCACGTCGTAGATGTGTTATGTGATAAGCAGAATATTACATTCGTCAGTGTGTATTAGTGACTTTAATAGCCTGATATCCTATCATTTTATCCAACACGTTTATTAAAATCAATAAGACACAGTCACTCATGTAAGATCCTCTATTCAGATAGATGCTTACAGTCACAACACATAAAGAAGCATAAGGTGTATATGACGATTGTACAGTAACACACGTAATGAAGCGTGTGTGTATTGACAGTTACACAAAAAAACAACAAGAATTACATGTATATATGTAGTAACAACTATATAGAAGCATCATTTGTACATTTGCAAGACGACATATATCCTCTATATCAGATAGATGCTTACAGTCACAACACATAAAGAGGCATAAGGTGTATATGTACAGTAACACACGTAATGAAGCATGTGTGTATTGACAGTTACACAAAAAAACAAGAATTACATGTATATATGTAGTAACAACTATATAGAAGCATCATTTGTACATTTGCAAGACCACATATAAACTTGAGAAGCATTTTGTTTTATTTTAAGTAACACAAGTACATTTACAGTAACACACATAAAAGAAGCTGTGTGTTAATCAACATACAGTAACCATTAGGTGAATATTTACAATGGCACATGTTACGAAACATAATGTGTTTATTTACGTACATTATGTGCCTATTTATATTGATATTAACACATATAAATCATATATAATGTAGCACAATGTATATACACATAATAACAAATCTAAAGAAGCGTTTAGTGTATATTACCAAAAACACATATAAAACACAGTAAATATAGATATAAAAATCGAACAGGAAAAGCAGCATTCAAGGACGACAGTCAACCACAAACAAGCACAGAAACAAAGAACAAATTAAAGATGAATAAAAGGCCAAATAAGACATCGCAAACACAAAAGGGTTGACAATAGGGCTACCGCCTTGGAACGGTCAGTGGCATAAAAGGCCGATGCGGGTTTAAACCAGGTTCTAGGGTGCACCAAACCTCCGTTTATATTTACAATAACAATTGCAAAGAAATATAATTTGCATGTTACTAAACAGTACCAAATAACAACACTTGTAGCCTGGTCACAGACAATTCTCTTTGTTCAGACACAGGTGTAAATCGTTTAATTGAAAATAAGACCTGTCAGAATAACTGTGAGAATAACAGTGAGAATAACAGTTAGAATAACTGAAATAGAGCTGAAATGGACATGCTACAAAACAAATAGAGTATGGTTTCATCTCGTTGGTTAATTTAAACACCTCGATGGGCTACGCCCATCTCGATGTTTAAATGAACCAACTCAATGAAACCATACTCTATCTATTACTTATTGGGTATATATTTACAAATATAAACAGTAAATTTAGTGTTTATTTACCGAAACACATACAAAAAAAGCATTTAACTGGAGCGTTTATTTACAGAAACAAATCTAAACAAATACACTAAAGCATAATGTTTTGGTGGTGTCAATTAACAGTAAATAATATACAGAAATATTATATCTTTATTTACGACCTTACGCCGTACGACATGAGGAAGCATATAACTCCATGTCCACCGCCGTAGGCATGCCATCTTCGGGATGGTTAAAATTGCGTACTATTGATTTTATGAATATTGAGTTCTGCTCAACCCCGGGATAGAGGGCGTGAGCGGTAGCTAGCATATTTCACTACCGCTCATGAACAGTCTAAATCAAACCGAGACTGCAATATTTCGTATGTGTCGTGCTCGGCCGTTTCCAAAGGTCCATTGTCATACTCTTTTTTTTTACAGTCACACATATAAGAAAGCCTTATGGATATATTTGTTTGAACATATATAAAGAATCAAAATGTGTGTACCAATAACAACCAGTATAAGGAAGCCATTTATTTGATATCCGCTAGTAATACATTATATCACCCTGGATGCACGTGATTAAAAGATATGCTAATGCGCAAACCAAAATACACATTTCCTCATTTCCTTTCGTATTAATTTGAATCAGTATTAATCACAACCATGTTTATCGGTGTTTTACTCCTGTGAACTGTTAAACACTGGTTTTCAATAGGTTCCTATTTATTCATCCCAGAGCGCGTATCAATCATATACAGGCAATTAATCTACATTCATTGTAATCCAATAAAACTTGACCATTATAATGGATCCTCCGACGAGTATAAGCTGTTTCAAATGAAGATATAGATATTTCACATTATATTGTTCCTATAAAAACCCTGTAGGGAAAAAGGATATTAATGGCGGTCTTATCAGGAAAATTGAGTATGTTTCTTTTTTCTAGAAAACAAAAATATATATAAGCATTTCAGTGTGCATATTGTTCTATAAATCAAACAGTAAGTATCATTGCATAATTTATGAACTTTAATATCCTTCATGACATGTGCATATAGGTCAAAGTCATGTTTGTTTTAAATACATTGCTTTTTGTTAATATTTTTAATATATGTGCAGTTTGAACACAAGTACTTACCCTGATTACGCTTAAGTTAACGTTAAACATACATGTTAGACATTGACGATGACAAAATACAAATAATCTAATTGCGAAGTGATTGGATATTTATGCAAAGCGTTTGTTCTCTGTACGTACGTCCCGGACTCCGGTTTATAAACCTATTACGCGCTTCAGTGTTTATAACGCAACACGAAGACCATTGGCTTATTAAAACAGCGGGGCGGGCCCCGTTCATCACCAGGGTTATCCGTAACATATCCCATTCAGGCTCTGTGTTTTACAACAGCCAGTCGGAGTGGAAAATTTTAAAAATTTTAAAGGGATATTATAGTTTTTCGGAATATTATATATCAGGCAAGTGACGCTATATCTTATTCACTACAAATATATTAGTAGTTTGTGAAAATGCCATTGAACGCCATGATATTGGGACATGCGATCCCAAGGCGTTCGATGTTTATGTGGCATAGATAATCGGTTGAGACATGATTTCAGATTAAAACAATACTGGAATATAAGCTTTTACAGAGCAGGGTTTAGCCCCCTGTGTGTCATAAAATGAGGCGTTAAGTGCCCTATTCCAGAGTAATATTTAGTCAGCATATAGTTTCCACTCATATACAGAGGCGTACACAGAGTTCTTATTGCAGAGCAGTGTCTAGACTATTGAAATTACAGTGCACCATTTGTAATAAATAGAGGCGTTTATGCTATGTGATAGTCTTACCGGTGTTAATGTTGGATTATAAATAACTAAGAACTAACAACTTGTTCTAACTAATAATCTGTAATTACGACGTTATTCATTGTAATGTAGATAGGAAACTGACCAGCAGGAGTCAGTGTTTCAGATTGGAGTGCGTGGTAAGAGAGTGTCTGTTATAATAAATACTAATAAAGGCGATCCTTTGGGAGCAACAAACACAATTAAGAGAATAAAGCAGCAGACTCGGTTTTTATTGTCTGTTCATTGAGTCTTTATAAGACGACAATACAACAACTGCCCTTTTTAAATTCAAAGTTATAAGTTCTTTCATAATATAAGAATGCGTATTACAAGTTCATAGATATAAAGGATTTCTTGACAGAATTCATTAATGTTCATATCGAAACGATTCGTTCGTGGTCAGTTTGGCAGCTAGAGATTAATCTCTAGTATCGCAGGCCGCGAGGATCTTTGGTCCATTCAAACGTCATTTAGATCCGACTTTATAAAGTGTCAGTTTATCGCTAATTATCTTACACCTCCCGGCGGCACACTGAGGTTGATTAATGGGCATTTAATCCAGCATGTTTCGAAGTGTATGGTAGTTCCATGATGATTACACCGATTATGTGGCCGCCTTGATCGGGCTTATGAGCATTCAACAGTAAGGTGTTACATGACAGTTTAGTTAGACACACAAACTTTGCTTTTAATGTGTGTTTTAACACTTGTGGCATTTGACGAGGCATTTTTGCTCTTTGCGGCACTTTGGCGGGAAGCAAAACCTTCACTTTGACACCGTGATTTTCCTTCTTTTTAAGAAGGTGTCTTCTGTTCCTACGGTAAATGGCATTATCATCTTTTGTCATAATCGCTCATTATGCTTTTTAACTACGAGAGCAGGTTTCCACAATTTGTTAGATGGTTGAATTCTTACTGTGTCTCTAATTGACAAGGGGCTACCGTTTCAATTTGTTACCGTACAGCAATTTGTCATAAATAGAGGCCTTTTAAGCTCCACTCTTTACAATTATCAAATATCATGTACACTCCCACTCATGCGCCTTAGAAAAGAGCGTTATCTAGTGCCCTAGCACACATATAACGTTTAAGACCATATCATACAGAGAGGCGCCATGCGCATTACTACAGAGCAGCGTCTAGTTTCATTGTTTAGTTCCCTCTCATATATAGAGGCGTCAAGTGCCTTATTACGTTAAGTGCCCCCTTTTTACAGAGCATTGCCTAGTTCTCTCTCATACATAGAGACGTCGAGCGCCTTATCATAGAGCGGCGTTTAGTGCCCTCTCATACAAAGAGGGGTCAAGTGCCTTACTACGGTGTCGTTTGAGTGCCTCTCGCATACATAGAGGCGTTGCGTCCCTTATTATAGAGCGATATTTTAGTGCAGTAGCATACATAGAGGAGCTAAGTCCCTTAATATAGATCGGTATTTTAGTGCCCTTTCATATATAGAGGCGTTAAGTGCCTTATTATAGAGCGGTGTTTTAGTGCCCTCTCATACAGCGAGGAGTTCGAGGCGTTAAGTGCCTTATGATAGAGCGGTATTATAAGTGCCCTCTCATACATTTGAGGCGTTAAGTGCCCTATTATAGAGCGGTATTTTAGTGCCCTCTCATACATCAGGGCGTTAAGTGCCTTATTATAGAGCGGCATTTTAGTGCCCTCTCATACATTCGAGGCGTTAAGTGCCTTATGATAGAGCGGTATTTTAAGTGCCCTCTCATACATTCGAAGCGTTAAGTGCCTTATGATAGAGCGGTATTTTACGTGCCCTCTCATACATTCGAGGCGTTAAGTGCCTTATGATAGAGCGGTATTTTAAGTGCCCTCTCATACATTCGCGGCGTTAAGTGCCTTATGATAGAGCGGTATTTTAAGTGCCCTCTCATACATTCGAGGCGTTAAGTGCCCGATTATAGAGCGGTATTTCTCTAAACATGGTGTCCCTCGCTGTATTCACTATTTCAGAGAATGGCCCCCAAAGAAAAAGAACAGCAAGGACAGCCCGACACCGATAAGGTCAACAAAGAAAACCACCAGCAAATCAGGGGAAGTATCAGTTTAACCTGCTAATTTAATAAGGGAAATAACAGAAATATCAATCAGATTATGACGTTAGAATCATTTCATTAACGTCTAAATTCTCACAACACCATATAGTTAGGACGGAATCGGGCGTAAAATGCCGAAATTAACCCTAGTGCGTCATCTAGGATAGCACGTATTACTGTGCAGAAGGAATTTCTTTGCAAATAAGAGATAATGTGTAGGATCATTCATTATGTTTTGGTCATATAGAATAGAAAATATTAATATTTGTCAATTCTAAGTCGGACACCTAAACTCCCACGAAAGTCCCGATGTACTCCCTTTAATAAACGAAATAACAGATAACGTCACTCAAAGAGTCACGGCCTCACTGTCCGAAATAGTAGAAAAAGCTTTGGCCTCGAAGGCAAAAACAACCGAATACGTCATCATGAATGACAGTGTTAACTCATTAGTCGGCAAAAGAACACATGGGTCTAACGCACACAAATCGTTTACAAGCGTATGAATGCCAGTCGACTCCATGATATCAGAATAGATAATATCAAATATACGGGCCATTGAGTTCGTAGATCTAAGTAATTTAAGACACGTCCTTTTAGACACAATCCCCAAAATATATGTCATATATTTGAAAATATTAAATATCAAGTTCATTGATAAAATATATGTCATAAATTTGAAAATATTAAATATCAATTTCATTGATAATCGTCTCAAAGTTCTCTGAATCTTTACAAAATTCAATATCTCATACAGTCTGTGATCTTATCAACAGGTGTCAGTTAATAGCCATTTATCTTTGTCTGTGAGCGGCAGCAGACAGTTCAATGTTCAAAGACGTCCGTGGGAATCGTTAACCTCCACCTTATTCAGTTAATGGTACAATTAATGGTCATTAGAGGATATTAGCATTACCGTATCTTTGATTAAGAATGTCATTACAGTTCACACTTTCTAGTAATTTACACACGAAACCGAGACGTCTCAACACAAGTAAAAGATCAGTGTCCATTAGAATCGTTTGCCGTGTTAGTTAAATAAATAAAATAAATAAATAAAACATAAATATATTCATAACTTTCACACCCGGTCAACTTCCGGTAGGTCGAAATATTCAGTAGGTAAAAATAAAGAGAAAATCAATTTTTCATAAACATTATTTATACAGGGATTTAGAAGTCACAGGGTCCCGACTTATAATTCCCAAAGATTACCCATGTCGGAACACTTGGTAAATTTGGGAGCCATTGAATAACCATTTCTAAAACACACGCTTGCATTATACCCATTCTGTGTCATACATAACTTAGGACGCATAGTTCATTAAAATTAATTATTTCTTGCTGTTTATAATGGTTTCATTACCTGAATTGAATTGAATCGGGTTTTAAGGCGCACCAACACATGAAAGGTTATATGGCGCCTAACAGGCATGAACATGCCAGGATCATCCTCCATGTACATCGAGACAAAATATGGAGGATGGGCCTAGGACCTTCTCACCCTGAACTGCAGAGTTGCTGCAAATTCTATTGTAGACACTCCAATTACGCTGGAGCCACGTTTATTGTTTTCTGCCACTGCTCTTATAGATTTGAGCGAAATGGCACCTGAAACAATGCAGGGGTCATTATGAAGACCCTTAATGAGAATGAACAAAAAATTACAAAATGAGTATGAATGGAAGGGCTGGGGTCCTACCCCCGAACAAGCTATGACAGGCACTTTAGAAATGTATACAAAATAATTCTGTTTTCGTTATTTGAAGTTCTAAAACACATGTTCGCATTATCTCCATCCTGTGTCATACATAACTTAGAAAGCATTGTTCAGTCCAATTAATTATATCTTGATGTTTATAGTGGTTCATTACCTGAACAAGCTGGAATCAACGTTATTTTATTGCCGTAACCGTACCATGTGCCTTTAACAGCGAACGTTTAACCCATCGGCATCTGTCGACAGATAGATCATCCAATCAATAATTGGAACAAAAAAAAAAAAAAAATCATACTGTCTGGACGGACATTTCTTCGGTCAGTAACAAATCCTACGCTTAATGTGAAAAAGCCATATTATTTCGTCCGTCTGACAACAGGTGCCATACAACACCTTTTTATATGTAAACAATTTGTAGCATCGCTCAGCGGAAAGTCTACCCTTTTTGTTTTCCAGACATGCTGTTTTTCGTCATTTACAGACGCCAGTGGAGAAGTCGGCGGTGGAGCTATTTACAATGTGACCGACGGCATTATTCGACACTGCGGACAGTTGCGGTAAAATGCGTACAGCAATAAATAGAGGCCAGTGGGTTCACGGCCTTCATTACATAGTCGCTCAACATTACAGATAAAGATAACAAGGAACATACATGCGTTCATTTCATTGTTAACTTGAGAGCGGGTTGCATTCAAACTAGACTCATTATCAAATATTGACCCCACCATGGGTTCATGTGGGGCTGTACTCGTACACACGGGGAGTGACCTTACCATGTGTTCATGTAGGGTCGTTTTTGTTTATAAACTACATGGATATACCTATATTTCGTATGTGTCGTGTTCGGCAGTTTCCAAAGGTCCACTTCAAAGAGACATTTTGAAGTCGTACATTCGACGGAATACCACTTTACGAGAGGTTCAACGTATATGAATTAGTTTTTGCTTAGTGATTAATGTATATGCATTATTTGTTATTCACGTGTACATTTATGTCAGGATCGTACCATGGGTTCATGTACGATCGTTCAAACGCGTTAAGGTATAATGTGCATTTCGCTAAAACATCAATAAATAGAGGCCAGTGGGTTCACGGCCTTCATTACATAGTCGCTCAACATTACAGATAAAGATAACACGGAACATTCATGCGTTCATTTCACTGATTACTTGTGAGCGGTTTGCATTCAAACTAGACTAATTATCAAATATTGACCCCACCATGGGTTCATGTGGGGTTGTATTCGTACACACGAGGAGTGACCTTACCATGCGTTCATGTAGGGTCGTTCGTGTTTATAAAATACATGGATATACATATATTTCGTATGTGTCGTGTCCGGCCGTTTCCAAGGGTCAATTTGAAAGAGACATTTTGAAGTCGTACATTCGACGGAATATCACTTTACGAGAGGTTCAACGAATATGAATTAGTTTTTGCTTAGTGATTTAATGTATATGAATTATTCGTTATTCACGTGTACATTTATATCAGAATCGCACCATGTGTTCATGTACGATCGTTCAGACGCGTTAAGGATAATGTGCATTTCGCTAAAACATCAGCGTAAAATACGCTTAATTAATTGATTTGTTTTTCTTTTGTTGTTTCGTGTTCGATATATGCCAAGGTCATTCGTTTTGTTTTTGTTTCTTTCCCTTTCTTATGGCGATTTCATCAGTCAAATTGTCTGATGAGAGTGGCGAAAATCGCCATAGCTAATTAAAGATTATATAAACACCATTAATGTTTTTAATATAAAAAACAGTTATTTCCAATTAACGACAAATCGTGTAACAACTTAGATTACGTAATATTGCATAATAATATTTAGTACATCTAATTTTATAGTATAGTATAGCTTTATTCTATATCAGTTTCATTATGCAATTAAAGGAAATTAATATGTGTTACATAATATTACAATGTTTCATGCAATATTACATGTCTACTAATTGAACTTTAAACATATTCACACCCTTGTGAATAAAAAGTCACTTTGTGGCATATATCGACACTACACCCACTAGTTGTTTGTTACTTACTTCCCAGAATAAACAATGCGCATAAATAATCTAATTGCGAAGTGATTGGATATTTATGCAAAGCGTTTGTTCTCTGTACGTTAGTCCCGGACTCCGGTTTATAAACCTATTACGCGCTTCAGTGTTTATAACGCAACACGAAGACCATTGGCTTATTAAAACAGCGGGGCGGGCCCCGTTCATCACCAGGGTTATCCGTAACATATCCCATTCAGGCTCTGTGTTTTACAACAGCCAGTCGTAGTGGAAAATTCTAAAACCGCCACAATCCCTAACCAACCACCCTACAAAAAAAATAAATAAATATATAAATGCACACTATATCATGGCGCTCGTATTGACTTTATTCTACGTATAAGCTCCATTATTAGGCGAAAATCGCCATAGCTAATTAAAGATTATATAAACACCATTAATGTTTTTAATATAAAAAACAGTTATTTCCAATTAACGACAAATCGTGTAACAACTTAGATTACGTAATATTGCATAATAATATTTAAAACATCTAATTTTATAGTATAGTATAGCTTTATTCTATATCAGTTTCATTATGCAATTAAAGGAAATTAATTTGTGTTACATAATATTACAATGTTTCATGCAATATTACATGTCTACTAATTGAACTTTAAACATATTCACACCCTTGTGAATAAAAAGTCACTTTGTGGCATATATCGACACTACACCCACTAGTTGTTTGTTACTTACTTCCCAGAATAAACAATGCGCATAAATGTTATGTACCGTACAATTATGCGAACAATTATATTAGTGTAGAGGTTTAAACATTGTTGTATCTATTGTGCAATGTACCAGCTACAAAGAACAAATTTGAACCACACACACAGTCATTTCAGTTTGAAAGATTCATAATAAAACAATGGTTTGTTGACTCTTTTAGCGATCTCCATGTCATCACAATCGGTAGCAATATTCGTGCACGGGAAGGCACCTGGGTAGAACCACCGACGTTCCGAAATATATATATTGTACTAGTATTCAAGCCTGGTTACTGAGGACAATATGTCTGTCTTCGGTTAGCACCATTAATCTAGAAGTGTATCTCTCTACTGGGCTAACTCAGGCTAATGCTAATGATCATACTTTATGAGTTAGCATCCCTTATTTGGGAGAAGCGCCATGAACCAGGCTAATGTTAATGCTATATGATTTATGTTTTAGCATTCCTTATATGTAGATGCTATAAGATTGATGAGTTAGCATGCCAATATGTACGATCATGCTAACCCATTGTTTGGAAGGGACCTTATAAAAAGGGAGTGTTTTCTTTGTTCGGGGCTTTTTCCCTAGATACAAGAGATCAGTAATCATGTGAGAGAGACAATATCATTATTATTATTATTATTAAAATGTTGTAAATATTAATTCGTCATAATAGTTTCGTAGCAAGTAGAGATCAAGTAGAAATAAAGTTATGGAAAATAGGATTGGACTCTATATTTCTTTCTACCTTTTGGGTAAGAAATTGTAAATATATATATATGGTATTGAATATTATTGTTCAAAGGTGCTTTACAGCTTAATACTCCAACCGCTGTTCACATTTACGGCTTCATCATAGAGTTATAAACAGAAAACATAAAACATAAACGTACAGCGATCCAGTTGTGGGGAAAATAAACAAAATCAAAAGAAACTAATATATTAGAGCACCTCGAAAGGCGCCCATCAAAGGAAGTCTATAAAATACTGCAAAACATCGTATTTCTCGCTAAAACTATGCATATTTCTGATAATAACTAATTAGCACAGCAGGACTCCCGCTGGGGTCAGGATCTGTTATTGATAAGAAACTGCTACAAATATACGTTATATACGTGATTCTGGTTAATTACTCACCATTTTTCAATAGTGACTGATTTATATAAAATAAATAGTATTTATTAAAAAAATTATTAAGAAAAAGTTTAAAAGATAATTAAAAGGCGAACACTTAAAATAAATCGTTCTCCTCTTCGCTTACACTTACATCATCTATACAAATTCCACAAAATAATTCTTTACTTATTAGAAGTAAACCATATGCATGCTTTACACCTTTAAATCTTCATTCGGCAACCTCGTTTCAAGTTCCTTCTAATAATATTACCAGGAGCTTAATAACGGCTCAAAAGTTTCAGTTACTCCTGACCATATAAAAAAAGTATAATAATGGACCTTTGGAAACGGCCGAGCACGACACATACGAAATATTACAGTCTCGGTTTGATTGAGACTGTTCATGAGCGGTAGTGAAATATGCTAGCTACCGCTCACGCCCTCTAACCCCGGGTTGAGCAGAACTCAATATTTATAAAATCAATAGTACACAATGTTAGCCATCCCAAAGATGGCATGCATACGGCGGTGGACATGGAGTTATATGCTTCCCCATGTCGTACGGCGTATGGTAAAGTCTCCTTTCAGATATCATTTTGTTTATTTAAGACGCAGGGTGTTTAATGTATGTCTAGCTTCAAATGTTTATTTGCCGTACATCTCACGTCATTTATGTTTTGACTTGGAATGCAGCACGTTGTGGTATACAATACGTTGGACAAACAGGTCGATCTTTAAATGTTCGATTTCGTGAACATAAATATAATACAGGTAATCCTAAAAAGTTAAAAAATTACTTGTACCAATCAGGTCATACTTTTAGTAACGTTACTGTTCAACCGGTTGAATATATATTTTATGATAATGATGCTAGTAAAAGCTTTAAAATAAAAGCTATACATATTGCAGAACTTAAGTGGATGAAAAACTGCAGATTCCTTATCCACTCGGCCTTAATGACAATATTTATCAACAAGGAAATATTTCAAAAGATCCTAATATTGACCTTTTTTTATATTTTCTATTCTAAAGCGTAACTCTAGGTCTCCTGGTCGTAGGCGTAATGGTAACATCAAACGTAAATCACGTGTAACTATGTCAGTCGCTGATTTGCATACTATTTTTCAACAGTCTGGAAAGCACTCCTTGGTTTCACGTCTTACTTCTTTGTTCGTTTCCTCACTTATGTTGATCGACGAGGAAGCAGACACAATTTGCATTCGTACATATCCCTTGTATAACACTGCTTCCATAATTCAAAGCTACACACAACATGTTCTCCGACCCCCTATTGACAAGGAGTCTGATCACGTCAAGCATTTTCTAAAAATACTATATTTTAATAAGGGTATTGATTTCATTGACATGCCATTTATTTTTCGAGATAATCACGTAGTTGATTTTATTCTTAAATATTTAAAAAATTCAGAAAATCCTGTAATTTGTTATATAAGTATAAAAAACATTTTCAACTACACCAAAATAGTTTCTGACCTTGATATAGTAAATAACACTCCTAAGGAATGTGAGTGTAATACATCAACATTTTGCTATGCTCCAGCAGGTCACGTCACCACTGGTAGTTTTGATATTGTAGATAAACGTATTTGGCATCTGTTTTCTAAAGAACCATCTTTAATGTTAAACATGTTTTAACTAATGATTCATATAATCAAAATATGGTAGCACTATACAGTTTATTTCTAAAGTTGCATTACACCTGAAGTTTCGCCTATGATAACACATATTAATACGAAGAATGAATTTTCTTGTAAATCAGGAAATTATAAAAGGGAAACAACAGGAGTCAATTACATGCTCATTCAAAAATATCGTTACTTGTAAATGTTTAGCCAGTCCACTAAACTACTATGAAAAGCCTGCACACCTTTTAAAACGCGTTGTCTTTAGAATTGACTAAACATATATCTACAGCATACATGTATTGCAAAATATGATATACTGAAAAGTCGAACAAAAAATGCAGCATTCAAGGACAAAATATGCATATAGGGACGAAAAGAGTAATACATCTACAAATTATTAATAAACCTTCGCGGTTTATAATCAAACAACACTGGAAATAAGAACCAGTGACTGACATATGAAATACGCAAAAACAATAATGCCTAGATTACTTTTATAGCCGAATTTTCTTATGATTAAATCTGTAACTAGCACTGTTTGACTGATTCTGTTTTTCTGTTGTACACTTTTTATGTTCTTTATAGATAGCTTTTTTCTTCTCACACATACTTTAACATGTCATATATTAAGTTATAACCATATCAATGGCTGTATTAAGAATACCCATCATATGCAATAGTTGAAACGTTGCTCTCTTTGGAGATGTACTTTTGGTTGATGTTTAGCTTTTGTTTTATATATATATGTGGTGGAACGCCGGGTCGGCTGATGGAGAGTTCTCTGAATTATTTAACCTCAGTCGTTCGTCTCTCACGGCTGTCTGAATGCTGAGATCGATCTACCGTGAATTGATCAATCACTGTCGGTCATATATCATCCAAACCAATCAGCTATGTCAGAGGTTTTTTGATTTAAACATATTTTATTGCAACATTTACATTAGTTTGCAAAAGGGTTGGGCCACAAGTTCTACAACATTAGTTACGGCCCGTCCTAATACAGTTTGTTTACAAAATAAATAGTATGGCAGTTTTACAATCATAAAACATTTTAAACGAAAAGTATAGGAAATGCATTACTGAAGTTAACAGATATATGTAAAGAGAAAGGAATAGGAGGAAAAGGACAGACAGTTAAAGACGGCTCGTAAGGGATCAAATGTGAACAAAGTGAGTTTCATCGAAAACGCTTGGTATCTTTAATATATTTTTGAACTGCTATAAACACAAGCTCATGTGTTACCAAAACCATAAAAACTCACTTATAACCAAATAAAAATACTCAACAGAAACTTTCTATTGAAAGATTACTTTTTGTCATTAAGTTCTATAAAATAGTGGTAATGTATAGTAAACTAGAACTAGTGAGCGAATGATTGAGAGATCTGAGTGAGTATTATTGATTTAGGATTTTGTTATACATATTTTTGTAAAAAAATTAATGTAAATGTTGTAAGGTGTACAAGGGGATCGTCCTCCTCGACCCCTCGTACATCATTGGACGGGGAGAATAAATGGGTCTCCAACATATGGAGACTGAAAAAAATAAATAAATAAATAAATAAATAAACACAAGCTCATTATCTCTATCGTTCAGCTCTGTATTACCAGAACACAACTTATCAACACTTAACGGATGGAACGGTCGTGTCGAAATAAAGAGCGTACGCCTTTGTTCATTATATCGACAACACTTAAATAAGTAGTGTTCGACGTCCTCTTTTTGATCTCCACAGTCACAACTTGATGATAAGCGCAAATGATTTAAATACAAGTCATGATTTAGATCGCTGCATGCATTTCTTAAGCGAGCATGAATGATTGAAAGATATCTTGTGCCACATAAGTAGTATTTTGGAACAGTGGGGCATTGGAACGTCCTAAGAAGACAGCGTTTAAATGTGTTTAATGATAATGATTCCTCAATATGTATGGGTAAATCATTCCAAAGGCTTAGCGATGATGGTATGAATGATTTTGAATATAACTCCGTTCTCCTTATTGGAGTGACATAGTCATTCATGTTTCTTAAATTATAATCGTTTACATCTCTGACGAAGGGCGGAAATAATTGAGCTATTGAATTTGGTAACATACTGTTTTTTGCTTTATATACCGTGAACAGTTTTTGAAAAACACGTCTGTCTGCTAATGAGAGCCAACCAATTTCAGCAATTAACTTATTAATTGAAACGGACCTAGTTAATCCTGTAACAATTCTTGCAGCTTCATATTGTAATTTTTCTAAAGATTTTTTTTCATAAACTGTGCAGCCATCCCACACAATAGAAGCATACTCTAATATCGGTCGCATATATGAAATATATATTTGGTTTATTGTTTTCCGTCCAATTTTATATTTAAGGAATCTCATCAAACCTAAAACCTTTGATGCTGAAGATAAAATATTATTAATGTGTTCATGCCATTTACCATCATTACTTAAAGTTAATCCCAAATGTTTGTGATGTTCTAAAAATTCTAACTGCACATTATTGAAAAATAAACTTGGTTTTCGAACATGTTTCGATGCTGATATGAATAATACTTCAGTTTTGTTTGGATTAAACGTAACTAACCATGTTTTAGCCCATTCTGACATTATGTGTAAATCATGATTTAAAATACCTTCCATATCATCTATATTTGATGTCGAAACTGAAAGCGAGCTGTCGTCATAAATAGTCTAGTTATGCTTAGCATATTATCAGCAATGTCATTTATATATATTAAAAAGAAAAGAGGCCCAAGAACAGAACCTTGGGGCACACCGGCTAAAGTTAATTTCGAATCTGATTTAGCAGTATTTATAAGAACTCTTTGAGATCGATTAGAAAGATAATCTGCGATCCATAGCAACAGTTTGCCATCTATACCATTTTGTTTGAGTTTAAGTAGTAGTGCTTTTCTTCAAACGCGATCAAATGCTTTAGAAATATCGGCAAAGACTATACACATGAGCTGTTTCGCGTCGATTGTTTGACAAATATGATGGTAAATATCTAGGAGTTGATAAACTGTATAATGACCTGGTCGAAATCCGAATTGATTCGCAAAAAGTAAATCATTGAAAATTAAAAAATTAAAAACATGTTTAAACATTATTCGATCCATAATCTTTCCTACACAACTAAGTAATGAAATTGTCTGTAATTACTGGGCGAATTTGAATCGCCTGCTTTGAACAATGGTATAACAGTTGCAGTTTTCCATAAATCGGGATATACGCCTTCATTTAAAGAACGGTTAAACAGTATAGACAATGGTTTTGATATAGTAAAAACGGTTTCTTTAAGCATTCTTTGACTTATTTCATCCTCTCCACTAGCTTTGTTTACTACCAAAATATTAATGATATCAATTATTTCTGATTCTTGAATTACAATCTCATCTAGTTTTGAATTAGTTAACAAATTAAACTGCGGTAATTGAGCATTTGTTTCATCAACAGAGGAAATGGAAGCAAAATAATCATTTAAAGAATCTGCCTTTTCTTTATCTCTGAATAAATATACAATGTCTCCATTATCTAATATAGATGCCAGAGGTGGTACAACTTCGGAGTTTTTATTCGTCTTCATGTAATGTTTCAATAATTTCCAATATTTACGCTGATCACCTACATTTGCATATATTATATCTTCAAGATTACTATAGAAGTTCTCTCTTGCATGTTTTTTTAAATTATTAACTTTGTTTCTCAGTGATTTATATAAATTCCAGTTCTCAGGTGTATTAGTACGGCTAATAATGTAATTGTTGTCTTGAAACGCGTCTTAATTCCGAGTCATACCACGGTTTGTCATTAGGCCTAATAGTAACAAGTTTTGAAGAATACATAATTTAACGAGCTCTATAAATGTATTTGTAAAAGTCTTACACGCTTCATGCTCCAGTCATAAGATGTTATAAGAGCGTTAAGTTTGGCAAAATCAGCCTGTTTATAGAGCCACACACGTCTTTTATATGTGCATTTTTTCATATGTTAATGGAATAAATATATATGTACTATAGTGATCACTGATTTCACTAGGTGTTTTTATTATACCAGAGTTTATAAATTTAAAGTCAATCGGTATAACAATAGGGTCTAATAAGGTCGACGACCGATCAGAAACGCGCGTTGGTTCATCTATAACATTTTTCAGATTATTAATGAGTATTATATCTTTCAGATAGTGGTTAGCTGGATTTAACTGGTCTTCGTTATTATCTCCAACCATAACTATGTTGTTGCAAGTATCAAGAGATTTTTCAATGCAGATATTTAAATCTTCCCAAAAACTAATAGGCGCCTTTGGTTGTCTATAAACTGTACATAAAATAAACGATTGTTCTCGGTCTTTTATTTCTATCCAAAGTGTATCCTGTATTGCATTTTCAAGTTCAGTTATTCGTCGCGAATATATGTTTTCCGATATATAAACAAGTATACCACCAGAATGTGCTGTTTTGTCTTTTCTATACATAGTTGAAAAACCATCAATTTGCAAGGAGTCCATCAAAACGTTATCAAATAAATGTGTCTCGGCACAGTGTAAATAAAGATATCCCCCTCGGGTTATATTCTCTAAAAAACAATGCAACATTAATTGTATAACACATAAATTATCATGTATGTATGAATATAAAAAAGCCTAGAAAACCACAAAGCAAGTACTCATTGACTTGGTCAAACCATTAAGGGTACGACAAGACAACATTTAAGACAACCATCAGACGCTACCTTTCTTTGATGATTTAGGTATACGTCATCATAGAGTCCACAATCTGTCCTGTCATCGCACAATCAAATAGGAAAGCATAGTGGCAAACTGTAAATGGGTCAACCACCAAACATGCCGTACGTTGCTAAATGATAAGGTCATAACATTTTTTGATAAAATTTTAACAAGTTTAATAAAGATTGTATGAAATTAATAATGACCAAAGAGCTTACGAAGTTTGTAAATCACGTCACCATAGAAGTCATGCTGTGATAGTCCTTGACGTAGAAGTGTTCTTACATTACTTTTATATTTTAAAGTAGATCAGGTTTGAGAAAAACAAAATTGCGAAGATAATCGAAGTTTATGGTAACGGTAGTCCTGATGGAGGGATACCAACAATGTGTCTATAAACGGTTTCATACTTGACGTAAATATTATCTAATAAGAAAATCAGTGCTTCACAAACACTAAGTCCACATAGTTTAATTGTCTAAACTGGCGTTAGTAAAAAACGCTTTAATATTGTTACAGCCAAAACATGTATTTTTTTCTCTAGCGGAATCTTTTTGAACAAGAAAGTTTTTTTTGAACAACAACAATGAGTTTATCTTTTTTAAGATTATGTGGTAAGGTTGTATAAAATGTTGAAAAATAATAAGTACTTATAGATGAAACTTGACGTTTATTGCAAACGTTATCAAGAACGTCTCTTGCACTTTTAATGGATCAAAATAAATTATTCCCAGAGTTGCCATAAGCGTTAGCACAATATTGTTTAAGGTGATACATTTGGAGATGTTTGTCGTGGTGCAGGCACTAGCATTATAAATAAATTGGGTTTTATAAGGCAGTTTATGAATACAGTACATAGTATGAAGTTTGTTTTGTTTTTCGTCTAAATCGTTCACCGGGTGATATGCGTGGAAACAACATCATCCTTAGTAGATTGAACTGGGGTATAAGAATTAGTGCTCCCGAGTTCCAAAGATAACACATTGACGTAATATAGGCGTCAAACAACAATTACATTATTAGCCGCTTTATCATCAGGAACTCAAACCAAGTTGTTATGAAATTCTTAAATTCCCGCTTCTAAATTACGAAACGAAAATCTAGGTCTTGGGGAAAGTAAAGAGGGGTTAGCATTGTAAAAGTTAAAACTCGTTTCTATAATTTTAAGAACTGATTTTTTCCAAGTAAAAAAGGAGTTCATGTCCGCATGTTCTCTACGATGCCATTGTATTCTAAAATCCTCAATGGATTGGGTGATCTGAGCACGACATGCATTAAAATCAATAATTGAAGGTAATCTGTCCCCGCCATCGCCATATGCGTTGTGTCCCCGAGCAAGATATTTTATCTACGTTTATCTACAACATCAACATTACCAGTGATGACATGACCTGGCGGAACATAGCAATATTTTATACTAATAAGTATATTACTTGCACAGACCTGTTATTTTCTATGTCAAGGTCAGAAACTATTGGCTTTCTATACTTATAACAAATGACAGGACTTTCTGAATATATTAAATATTTAGGAATATAATCAAGAACATGATTATCTCGAAAAATACTTGACATGTCAATAAAATCAATATCCTTATTAAGATATAATATTTTTAGAAAATGTCTGACGTGATCAGACTGCGTGTCAAAATGGGGTCGAAGAAATGTGTAGCTTTGAATTATGGAAGCAGTGTTATTCAAAGAGTGTATTCGTTACGGCATTAAGATGTTCGACTGTTATTGATGTGTGTTTAACAAAAGATTGTGTCTATGGCAGTAGTTTCTTGATTTTACAAACAAAAATGTATTATTTCCAGGGTGCAACAAAATCTTTCCAAACATTTTTCACTCACTATATTTTGATATCGCTGTTGCTACAACACGGATTAAAAATTATGTTTTGTTTTGTTTTTTGTTGTTGCTAAACCATGCGTAAAACCCCTCCCATTTGCTTTAGGTGCACGCCACCTAGGCTTATATACAGCCAGTATTATATGTCTTTCAGTATCGTTAAACAGGTGACACACGTGATTCTTAATTGGTGGAAGAACTCTGGTATCTTTTGACGTATTTTTAATAATTGCAGAACATTTACCTATTTACGGGTATTATGTGACTATTGAAGATCTCAGACGTTGTGGGAATATAACTATAATTGAAAAACAAGTTTTAAAGTTTTACAATAACAATGGTTTGACCGTTATCAAGAAATATTTACAACATATCGCCATAATCACAAAACATGACATAAACACAGAATTCATTGAGTTGCAGCGTTTGTGCGATTTCCCGAGGCTATGAAGAATTATCTCTGGCAATGAAAATTAAAAATGGGGTATGCTGTTGGGCTATGACAAATTGTGTCGAGTTTTGTGTAATTTTAAATCAAATATTAGTTGAAATCGTAAAAAAACATAATACATTGCCTTATCATTAGAACAGTTTTTGAGAATTTGGAAGCCGAACATGTACGCATATTTGTTTCAAAGTCAACGGTGCTTAGGTAACCGTGTCAACAACAAAAAAATAGGTTGATGTTAAATATGTGCCTCTTGAGCAACCAAGCCAGTATACATACATTTGGGATGAAACTAACATAAACCCGAAGAAAAAATAATGATCATCAATGTGCACCACAAATAGTGTCAACAAAATGACCCATTCTTCAATATTCTCATATAAACACAAGCCGCCGACAGGTGATAAAAATAACATGACTGGATATCATTCGTCATTTAATGGCGAGAGATGTTGCGATTGGTAAACGCTGAACGAACGAACGCAAATGCATTTGCTCTGTTTGTGCATTTAATCGCAGCATTATATTGCGTTCAGGAATGCAGTTCCGTGCATTTAAATGAACGCATAGTTTATAAACGCTGAATTCATTCAAGAACGCAAATGATATGCATTTTAAAAAACGCATTTACAAAAATGAAATGCAAACGGAATGCATCTACCGTAGGTCCATCTACCGTGCGATGCTCCGTCAAGAGTGACGATACTACGATGACGTTGTGCGATGATCCGTCAGATTGAGATTACTACGATGACGTTGTGCGATGATCCGTCAGAGTGAGGATACTATGGTGACGTCTACAGTGCGATGATCCGTCAGAGTGAGGATACTACGATGACGTTGTTCGATGATCCGTCAGAGTGAGGATACTGTGGTGACGTCTACCGTACGATGATCCGTCGGAGTGAGGATACTATAATGACGTCTACAGTGCGATGATCCGTCAGAGTGAGGATATTACGATGACGTTGTGCAATGATCCGTCAGAGTGAGGATACTATGGTGACGTCTACCGTACGATGATCCGTCAGAGTGAGGATACTATAATGACGTCTACATTGCGATGATCCGTCTGAGTGAGGATACAACGATGACGTTGTGCGATGATCCGTCAGAGTTAGAACCCTATGATGACGTCTATCGACATCCTGAAAAGGAAAGTTACGTGTCCTGTGAGTCTTAAATAATATATTTTGTGCAGTTAACGGTATATTCTCTTTTCATATATACAGGATCATCTTTACGTTTTATTTATATTGTTAATTAAAGTTGTCGACTTTGTTAGAAGATATACCCTGGTGGGGTATTATTTACATTGTCCCGTCTACGTATTTATATGGTATAAGGTAATAGTAAGTAATGTTTGGTACACTTTAAGACCTGGTTGTGAACCTCAGCGGCATTTTCACCACCGCTCAAAGGTTGTCAACACCTTTATATTTGTATGTGCACCTTGTAACTGTTTATTTGCTAGCGTAGTTTTGATGGACTTCATTCTGTAATTGTTTATTTGCTAGCGTGGTTTTGGTGGACTGCGTTCTGTAATTGTTTATTTGCTAGCGTGGTATTGGTGGACTGCTGCATTCGTTAATTGTATTTGCTAGCATGGTTTTGGTAGACTGCTTTCTGTAATTGTGTATTTGCTAGCGTGTTTTGTGGACGTAATTGTTTATTTGCTAACGTGGTTTTGGTGCACTGCATTCTGTAATTGTTTTTTTTGCTAGCTTGGTTTTGGTGGACGTAATTATTTTTTGTCAGCGTGGTTTTAGTGAACGTAATTGTTTATTTGCTAGCGTGGTTTTTGTAGACTGCGTTCTAAAATTGTTTATTTGCTAGCGTGGTTTTGGTAGACTGCGTTCTAAAATTGTTTATTTGCTGGCGTGGTTTTGGTGGACTTCGTTCTGAATTGTTTATTTACTAGCGTGGTTTTAGTGGACTTAATTGTTTATTTGTTAGCGTGGTTTCGGTGGACTGCGTTCTGTAATTATTTATCTGCTATCGTGGTTTTATTGGACGTAATTGCTTATTTGCTACCGTGTTTTTGTGGATGTATGGCAAATATTGGGCGCGGCTCCAAAAAGCAGGCTGCCGGCAACACATACATATTAAATGGAAAACAAAAGAGGGCATGGCCCATAAGCCTGATACCCTTAAAGACGCCTAAATAGGCTTAAACAAGAGATGAAGCCTCAAAAGGCTCAAACAAAAGCGGGCATTGCCCAACGGCCGTATACCCTTAGTGAAGCCTCAAAGGGCTTTAATAAATTGTTTATTCAAAACTCTAATGCTAATGTGAAATGTTTCTTCATTTAATCACTTGAACGTTATTTCTTTTGTAATGTTTACAATAATGCGCACGACCGAACTAGGCATGATGCACCATCAATAAGCCCCAACAGGCTTTAATTTTCATGCTGTAATCCCGACCCTGGGAAACAGTGGTCAGTATTACATTGAAATTTACTAATTATAACATTGCTAATTGTCATTAAATTTGATTTCACTGAATTGAAGGATTCGCTGACGGCCATATGGCAGCGTTCAAAATGAATTTTGATAATGCCACAGAGCAGCAATCAAAAGAAATTTTGATACTGCCACCGCCAAAAGAAAATGATTTTGGCAAAAGCGAATCTCTCACTGCCGAAGAAAAGAGGATATATCATTGTATGAATATGTAACTCGCATACAGTACTGTATATTGTTAAAAAAATATATTAATATATATCATAACTTGAGCCGCGCCCTACCATAATTCAAAACGAATGCGCTTTATATAACTTGCAAAGGAACATTGCTTGTACCGGCACCATTAAGTAACAACTGGTATATCGCTGGTAATGAAGTGCAACAACATTGCAAGTGCTAGTTGGACTGTGCACAACAAACTGCAAAACTGAGTTAAATGAACCAAAATTAGAGTGGGTTGGACTGACTTCAATCATCCCCTGACTTTGAATCCTAGTATATAGCACCATAGCTGTGCAATCAAAACTGTACAGCGGACTCTAGGTTCAAACTCCTATGTCGGCTAGGAGCCGCTAAACCTGCTCAATGTCGTTAACGGGGTGGGGGGTGGGGCGGGGTGGTGGCTAGGAGCCGCTAACCTGCTCAAGGTCGTAAAGGGGTTGGTCACCGCTCACCACACGACACGCTGACCAATGTAAAATACTCTTTCGGTAACAACCTGAATATGATCCTGTGAATAATTAAATTAAGTGACATATAAGTATACATGTGTATAGAGTATTAAAAGTTGCGCTTTGATAAATAATTAGGTAAATTACCAGGTGTCTCCGGCAAGTCTATCCTCCATTATGATATAGAAGAAAAACAATTGTATACCAGTGTACTGAGTGATAGTAAACTCGTAAACGAGTGTCAATACTGAATAACGCATTATGACCGCTTATATGTAGACAGTGGAGGTTTAATGCCGCCCCCATTCTAAAAGACTAGTCGGTATCGTGAATTGGAATCAACCATACAGTACGGGTCAGACTTCCCATCCGCAAAAGGAACTCTAATTATAACCAAATATGTTTTGGAACATGGCCCACATACTTAAAGCCAACAACAACAACTGTGTTATCAGGGTTATCCCTCAAATTTAAATTCATTCGTCCATAAAACAAGCGTTTCAAAGATGAGATATCAAACTCAAATCGCATTGCAAATTCTTAACCAGGGCAATCGGGAAAAACATTAGTGAAAGTGGCTTACTATGAACATCAGCCGATTGAATATTGTGTTCCAGATAAAGCCATGCTTGCACCTATTACTGAGATGGGACCAGTCATAAACTCCTCGTTTAATACGATAACATCGTAACAGGGTAGGATACAAATCTTGAACATCGACATTACTGAGAGTTTTTGCGGATTGGCCAAACATGAGAACCCTGGTTACAATGCAGGCCGTCCAGTCAAGAATTAGATTGGACGAAGTCATGCGGGCCCTGTGAAACACATGCTTGCGCTTGCTTTCCACTACATTACCGTAGATGATTCATTGAACGCTGCTTTGTCGGCGCCGCTAACCAGTACATCAGCTGATGATTGTGAACGGCAGTAAGGTCCGAACATCGAGTAACACCTACGTATAGCCTGTTCTTACACTGGCCCATCACTTTCCTGCCCAGATAGCACACGCTTGACAAGCTCGGTACATGAAACAGAATACAATTGTAATCAGTAACGAGTTTCTAACATATTGGGTATTATTTAAAGTAATTTAAATCTCCCTTTAATTATGGTATTATTTTTATGATAATCATGAGTAGAACTATTATTATTACTGATATTGGTATTATTATTAACGCTATAAGTAGTAACCGTATTATTATTATTAATTAAAAATATTTATTTTATTATTATTATGTAATTATTTATGGATTGTTTATCGTATTCGGTGATGGATAATTGTTTTTATTTGTTTTGTTTTATTTATTTTTTAAATGGTTATTATTATGTACTGTGTGTTTATGTATTTATTTTATTTTATTTCATTCCCTACAATCTTAAGTTTATGACAGCTAAAGCTAGAAGCCAGTCTGTATTTATTAAATAATTACTGCTTTGATTATCTACTAAGTATTTAAATACGTATCTTCTTTCTTCTTCGTCTTCGTCGCATATATAAGGCCTACATCAAGGTACGTGCTATAATGGTGTTTACCTATAACCTGAAATTTGTTATTCTAAAATAATAACTGCCTCTGCAGAAAAAATCGACAGCCAATGATACACTCTCCGAGTCATTTTACCATATCTCCCATATCAAATATCATTACATTGCCTTTACTCTGTATACTACAATTATGAGTCAGCCACTATATTGTTTAATGGGAAGGAAAATGAATCTGCCGACAACAGATAGTAGTTACCACTTGACTTGATTTATTCGTATCTTATTTTTAATATTTTTTATTTATTTATTTGTTTATTTAATTTTTATTAATGATTATTATTATTATTATTATTTTTTTTTTTTTTTTTTTTTTTTTTTTTTTTTTTTATTTATTTATTTATTTATTTATTTTTTTTTTTTTTTTTTTTTTTGAACAAAAGCAGGTAATATAGTTTACATTTTATTAATTAATTTACTTATTGATTTTTTTTTATTTTTATTTTTTATTTATTTTATTTTATTTTTTTTATTATTTTTTTTTTATGTTTTTTTAATTTTTTATATTATTTTATTAACTGATTGATTTATGTTTTATTTTTATTTTTTATTTATTTATTTATTTATTTATTTTTTTTTTTGTTTAACAGATAACAGAGTATAAACGTCGCCAATGACTGGATAACAGTCCCCCGTTACGCTGTGTTAATTCTAGGTCATTCATTTGTGAGAAAACTAAAGGATGCCGACATGTGAATACTATTTAGAGCATACCATGCCCTGATAAAGTACTAGCCCAATGAATCATGGTCCGCCAGACACACGATAAAGATGACTTGATCTAACGATTTTAATTGACGTACTAAGCAATCACGGATACTCCTGTAATATCGTTCAAACCCTAATGGTAACTCTGAAAACAAATGTACGACGTCAGATCATGGATATATATGTATGTAGTTCTATGGTCAAATGCATAAATAATCGCACCAGGATTCCATAATCCCGCCCTTTTCCCAAAGGTATACTGAGTGCTCATCACATGCTCTTTCAGATTAATATATTCTTTCTTTCTTTTTTTTTTATTACTTCCTTTATTTTATATTATTATTATTATTATTATTTTATTTCATTTATTTATTTTTTATTATTTTTATAATTATTTTTTTTTATTATTATTTTTTATTGATTTATTATTATTATTATTATTATAATTATTATTATTATTATTATTTATTTATGTTTTTTTATTATTAATATATATATATATATTATTTTTTTTCCAATTATTTATTTATTTCTTCATTTATTTATTATTAGTTAATATGCCTTTTACTGTTTGTGTACATTTGAGAAAACCTTTTACCGTACAAGGTGACTAGAAGTATAATTAATGTTGAGGAAAGATGTTAAGAAGCAAGCAAGTGACGCTATCGCCAAGTGTGAACTGTTATAATTAAATACATTAAAATGGGGCACATCATGATTATTCTAGAAACATCAAAAATTATAAAATTGTTCCAGGACATGAGAAAACACGTTTATCAATCCAAATATGATGTTAGAACCATAAACTTTGAATACACCATATAGCTAGGATGGAATCATACGCAAAATGCTGAAATTAACCCCGGTGTGTCACCTAGGATAGCACGTATTACTGTGCAGAATACATTTCTCTGCAAATAAGGGATAATTGTTTGGCTCATTAATTATGTTTTGGCCATGTAGAATAGAACATATTAATATTTGTCGATTTTAAGTCGGACAACTAGACCCCCATGAAAAGCCTGATGTATTCCCTTTAAACTCAATAATCGTGTACACGGATTTATGGCCAAGTGCCAATAACGCCCTAACTGGGACATGTGTACTGATAAATGTGAGGTATTCGGTCACAGTAAGCTTGGTGTCGAATTACCTACTGCCTCCCTGATCTTAATGAGTTCAGCTGCAAACTCGCAAGCAAATAAACGAAAAAATAAAGTTAACACATGCATTAAAATCTCTACACCATATATACGGTCCAGAATTATCAAATATTATGTAAACAGAAATGATCATAACAACAAACAAACAACGATACCAAAACAGCAACAGGCAATAAGTGGATTTGCCTCCCTAACGAGACAGCAACATGCAATCGACATTAAATTCCGCGACTGACGAAAGTTATATATACCAAAAAAACGGACCAACTTCAATGCATCAGGAGAACATTCTACGGCGAAACACCACACAACAACAGGGCACTAGGACAGAACAAACAGAAATAAGAAGACAAGTAGATAAAAGTGAGAAAAATCAGTTTTATACTCAAATGAAAATGTACCGACCTCATGTGTGCTTCAACAAGATAAAAAGAATTAGATAGACAGCGCATGCGCAATTAAACGAAAATACCATAGCAGATCTAGGTTACGAAACATTTGGTCCCTCCCAATAACTATAACTATAACTAGTAATAGCTCTTATTATTGTTTTATTTGCAAGCGTGGTTTTGGTGGACTGCGTTCTATAATTGTTTATTTGCTAGCGTGGTTTTGGTGGACGGTTTTGGTGGACGTAATTGTTTATTTTCCAGCATGTTTTAGTGAACTGCGTTTTGCAGTTGTTTATTTGCTAGTGTGGTTTTGGTGTCTGCGTTCTGTAATTGTTTGTTTGCCAGCGTGGTTTTGTCGAACGTAATTGTTTATTTTCTAGACTGGTTTTGGTGGACTGCATTCTGTAATTGTTTATTTGCTAATGTGGGTTTGGTGGACATAATTGTTTATTTGCTACGTGGTTTTGGTGGACTGCTTTCTGAGAAAGAAGCATTTCCTGTTCGAAAGTTCTGAAAATCCAAGGACCGAATTGCTAGTAAAACAAAATAAAGCAATATGACATTGAAGTTGTGGTTGTACTGACGAATAACGGATGTTGTAAGATTATCAAACTGTGCACACGTTTGTTTGAGTGCGCTTTTTAATGGGATTTATATATAAAGCAAAGAAAGATGTTACGGCATGTTAAATATATACTATTTTTGGCACAGCTCCATTCATTTTGATTAATAATGGAAATTTCTAATAGAAGTAATTTATCATGTTTAAGTATAATTGACATATGTGCCATGGTAGTTATAGACCGTGCATTGCACTGTGTATTTATATTCTGCGAAGATCAGAATCCAAATATGCGTCTGCAAACAAATTTCGATCAGCTTTCTAGTTTGAGGATAAAGTAGTTCAATATTTCTGTATATATACATCCCTGGCCTTTACTAGAGTTCGTGTGATATTGGTATATGAGTTGTGGGAATATATATTTAAGCAGCAATACATCAATGATTAATTTAACCACACATCGTAAATGTGTATTGTGAATAGCTTTGACTTGTGTGAGAAAACACAACCACCAAACAATTAAATATTTATCGAAAGTGTTTTATGGAAAGACTTGGAATCTACAAATCCATAATCAATCAAATAGAATTGTACATACTTGTCAGTAAACCCATTGTAGATGTACGGGGGATCTAAATTCAACAAAACAATTCAGCTGCTGCAACATAAAACCATGTTTATTGAATACAGAAGATTAATAACCATATTTTTAACTTGATACCTGATCTATGTTTTCAACAAGTGGAGTGCGTGGTCCAGTGGTAGAGCGCCGAACTCCATATTGAGAGGTCGTGGGTTCGATCCTCGCCGCGGCCAAGTTATTTATCCTTGAGAAAGATAATTAATCCACATTGCTTAGTATTGGTTCTACACAGAAAGCCATCAAGTGTGATTAGTCTAAGTTGCAAGAACTTGTTTCGCAATCGATGCAAAATAAATATGTTTAAACTAACAAGAAATAGCTTATCGCCAGAAATTACATGTCGTCACTATAACGTTGTATTTCTGCCTTAAGTGGTGGATGTTTTCGTTTTGAGTGGCATGATATGAAGTTCAAGGTCAAGATAAGCGCGAAAAGAGACAAATAAACGCATGAATGCTGTCAAGTGTGTTCTTATCGTGTTGTGCAGCTAGAAAACTCTCTCATTGACCAAGGCAACACTGCACCTTTGACATCCGTGACCATATTTATATAGCATGTTAGTTTCATGTGGATGTTGCAGTTATAACTACAGACCGATCTCTTCTACGCATTCTTCTGATAGGGACATGAAACAACTCGACACTAAATATAGTTGTTTCTCAAGGCTCAATGCGTGTATATTTAAAGTAAATGACCCCATCTTGAGGCATGTACATTGGCATACGTTAAGCTGTAAATGCATAATGGCATATGAACTGTAACTGCACAATGGGCATATGCTAAGCCGTAAATGCACAATGATATTTGCTAAACTGTAAAAGCACGATGGCATATTCTAAACTGTAAATAAACAATGGCATATGCTAAGCTGTAAATGCAAGCACAATGGCATATGCTAAACTCTAAATGCACAATGGCATATACTAATAAATCCGCAATAGCATATGCTAAGCTGCAACTTCCACCACGTGTTTTGTGTTGGGGAAATAATCGAAACGTTAATATCATTTAATCAAAGGCTTTGTAAAACAAGCTCCAGATGTAAAAGGGATACCCATATAGTCTAATGGACGAACAAAACATACATTTCCTGTTCGTTGGTACTTTAAATTGTTTGATATATGTTTTATAGGTTTAGCGTTAAATGTGTAAAAGCTTTTATCTTTCAAGTCTGTTAAGACTCCTTTTATAATTATTGCATCAATATTGATTTCATATATCGTTGTTTTACTCTCGTTAACTGTTCGCTCTGAATATTTATATTCCTAACAATTAATTAACCGAGAAGGTGTCAATATTGTGTTTTCAATTATTTCATAACGTGCTGCCCCCGTGTAATAAAATAACGTTTAATCAATATAAAATTTCCTCTGACGAGTATTGGCTGTCATAACATCGTGAAAGTGATCATATCAATATATGTATGATATTGATATAAACAGTGTTTGCTTAAATTGTGACGATGTTAAAACGGTCCGTACTCACGTATTTACACAACAGCATTTATATAGTGCAAAAATGTGATTGATCTAAGCATCATATGTGGTGCCTTTATAGATAATTTGAACAACAATTGACCCATAATTGTGTTATATCTGTGTTTTATCTGTGTTATATCGGGTTATATATGTGTTATATCTGTGTTTTATCGGTGTTATATCGGTGATAATAATATTATGTATCAGTAAGAAAATATTAAAAGATCCTGGTTTTGTTATATTATTTCTGTAGTTTCAACTCGAAAGCGGAAGTATAGGTATCATGGTCGGAGACGTAACGGTAACATCAAAAGGAAATTACGTAAAACTATGACAGTCGCTGATTTGCATAATATTTTAAAACAGTTCGGGAAGCCCTGTACCTTCCGTACGCAATTCTTTGTCCAATATTCTTTTTGTGCATTGATCGGGGCGGAGGTGTGTTTGTATTGTACCAGCCTGTGAAAGTTGTTATGGTTATGTGTGTGCGAAAGCATAGCTTGCTATTGTAGTAGGACCCAGTTGGGGTATGTGTAAATATAATTAGCTTGTATGGCAATATCGGTAGAGCGTCCGCTTCACATGCAATCGTTCCGAGTTCAAACCCCGTTGAGATCCTATGTTTTTCCGTCCGTTTACTTTGGTGCCGTGACCAGGGTATTTACTATTGGAGGCTTTTTAGCTGAGGTTTCTTGGGGCCTTGTTGTGTGATATTGTGTGATATTTGTAGTGTGACACATACATGTATACATTTAAAGGATGGAGTTCCTATATTTTCCTCATCCATTTACACTTTTATATTTACATTCGTATGTTGTTCTATGGCTAGTATACATTGACCGTTAGTTATTTATTTTCCAAGTATAATTGCGTTGAACGACATAGATTAGTAAATACACCCTTAACTTACATACGTATTACCTTCAACTACTGATTAAGCGATCTAATCAAACATATACTGTGAATTGCGTAGAAATGTATCACATGGGCTTTGTTTTTCCCAGTTACACACTTAAATTACTAATATTATTAGCATTGAAACAGTCACAGTAAAGTACTATTTTAATTTTGCATGTTACACAAATGACGATAAAGAATGCTAGAGTAGAAATTCACAACATAGCAGTGAATACAGCACATGTTACATACAACATGTTATGGGGAGGAACGTTCAACAATGTCTTTGACTTGTCATTAAAACAATATCCACCGATAAATGCCACCGACCATCTTCGAAGTTAAACATGTTTTTTTATGGTTGCATATTGGCTTTTGCTAATCGTCTAGAATAGTGTAAACAACGAATATGTCCTGCGGGAACATATAATCTAGACACAGCTATGTATTAACGAAGCGTCGATAAAGTGGTTCTGAGAGCTGGGCACTATTCATTTCAATAACGTTCGTTTATGTCTTTTCAGCTATGAGTTAGTTAATAAGAATGTTGACCCAAAGCTATACAATAACTATTGATCCAGTCTTATTTTATAAATAGTAACAGCTACTATAAATAGTAACAGATACTATTAATAGTAACAGCTACTATAAATAGTAACAGCTAATATGAATAGTAACAGCTAATATGAATAGTAACAGCTACTATAAGCTACTATAAATAGTAACAACTACTAAGTATTTGGTACTAAGCTTAGTGTTGTGATTACTCCCCAATTTGAAACCGGATATAATAGTTATTATTCGGAAAGCTCGCCAGTATACAGTAACATCCCATCTGCAGTGTGTATACAGTAATATCCCATCTGCAGTGTGTATACTTTAAGATGGTACAAGCACATCCCATCTGCAATGTGTATACAGTAACATCCCATCTGCAGCGTGTATACAGAAGAAGAAACGAGCACATCCCATCTGCAGCGTGTATACAGTAAGATGATACGAGCACATCCCATCTGCAGTGTGTATACAGTAAGATGATACGAGCACATCCCATCTGCAGTGTATATACAGTAAGATGATACGATCACATCCCATCTGCAGTGTGTATACATTAAGATGATACGAGAACATCCCATTGCAGTGTGTATACAGTAAGATGATACGAGCATATCCCATCTGCAGTGTGTATACAGTAAGATGATACGAGCATATCCCATCTGCAGTGTGTATACAGTAAGATGATACGAGCACATCCCATCTGCAGTGTGTATACAGTAAGATGATACTAGCACATCCCATATGCAGTGTGTATACAGTAAGATGATACGAGAACATCCCATCTGCAGTGTGTATACAGTAAGATGATACGAGCACATCCCATCTGCAGTGTGTATACAGTAAGATGATACGAGCACATCCCATCTGCAGTGTGTATACAGTAAGATGATACGAGCACATCCCATCTGCAGTGTGTATACAGTAAGATGATACTAGCACATCCCATATGCAGTGTGTATACAGTAAGATGATACGAGAACATCCCATCTGCAGTGTGTATACAGTAAGATGATACGAGCACATCCCATCTGCAGTGTTTATACAGTAAGATGATACGAGCACATCCCATCTGCAGTGTGTATACAGTAAGATGATACGAGCACATCCCATCTGCAGTGTGTATACAGTAAGATGATACGAGAACATCCCATTGCAGTGTGTATACAGTAAGATGATACGAGCACATCCCATCAGCAGTGTGTATACAGTAAGATGATACGAGCACATCCCATCTGCAGTGTGTATACAGTAAGATGATACGAGCACATCCCATCTGCAGTGTGTATACAGTAAGATGATACGAGCACATCCCATCTGCAGTGTGTATACAGTAAGATGATACGAGCACATCCCATCTGCAGTGTGTATACAGTAAGATGATACGAGCACATCCCATCTGCAGTGTGTATACATTAAGATGATACGAGAACATCCCATTGCAGTGTGTATACAGTAAGATGATACGAGCATATCCTATCTGCAGTGTGTATACAGTAAGATGATACGAGCACATCCCATCTGCAGTGTGTATACAGTAAGATGATACTAGCACATCCCATTGCAGTGTGTATACAGTAAGATGATACGAGCACATCCCATCTGCAGTGTGTATACAGTAAGATGATACGAGTACATCCCATCTGCAGTGTGTATACAGTAAGATGATACTAGCACATCCCATATGCAGTGTGTATACAGTAAGATGATACGAGAACATCCCATCTGCAGTGTGTATACAGTAAGATGATACGAGCACATCCCATCTGCAGTGTGTATACAGTAAGATGATACGAGCACATCCCATCCGCAGTGTGTATACAGTAAGATTTATATTATGATTAGCATTTATTTTACTTTCTTAATATAAATATATCGTCTCTACCGGAATCGAGAACTTAGTAACTCTAGTTCATATATCCACGCTATTGTCAACTGGTCGTATTTACTATTCCTTCAAGATCTAGAGTTTCGTTTCGTAATTTGAAATCCGAAATGCAGGAATTTGATTTCTGTATTAGATCTGCTGACATAGCAGCTAATGTTATAATTTTTTTGACGCCTACATTACGTCAATGTTTTATTTCTGGAATTCGGGAGCACTAATATAATATACGTATATACCATTTTAATCCACTGAGAATGATTTTGTGTTTACGCATATAACTCAATGCACTGCTTTTAAGGCTGGGGTAGACGAAAAAGCAACGTCCAACTATGTACTGGATTGTTAAACTACAGAAACAACCATATAAAGCCCGTTTCATTTCTAATTTTAGTACCTGCACCACTACAAACATCTGCAAATTTTTAAATGCTTGTCTTTCGTTCGTTAAAAGTCACATCAAACAATATCATAATTAAACTATGTGTTCTATCAACATTTAGGAGATGTAATTAAAGCAATTTGCAATACACGTCAAGTTTCAATGTAATTATGCATTTTTTACACTATATACAACGTTACCGCAATGCCTTCTTAAAGACAAACTTATTACTATTATTCAAAATACTTTCGTTAGTGAAAAAAAATACAAGTTTGTCCTGTAACAACAATAAAGCGTGTTTTTTATACTAACTGCAGCTAGCTTAGACAATTACAAATATTTGGACTTGCCAAGAAGTTTGTGATTTTTTTATATTCTTATTAGATAACATTTTCGTTATGTATGAAACTACTGTTAGTCTAGTAGCTGATAGTAGTTCTGCATTTATATGACCCCTAAATTTCTCTCTGGAATTCTGTAGGGGAACCTCTAAGAGGAAAAAATCGAGGGTAGACATTTTGATTCGTGGTGTGAAGTGAGACATTCTAGATCTTGGCCCCCAAATACGGGGGAAATCATTTATTCTCATTAACAATTGTATAAACTCAATTTTAATGAGCACACTTTGTAGCCTTCTCTAAAGTAGATGACAGTGCTTATTAGGACAGTTATTGTAAAAAACAATGTATGTAATCAGGTCAAAAACAGTTTAAAAGGCTGACAATTATTAGAATATCAACGGATACTGTTCTGAGGTACAAATAAATATCTACAATTCTGTAACAAAATAAGTGAACTTGTTACTGGATCCCAACAACTACCTATTACCTCATCAAACATTAAAATAGAACATTTATTGTTAAAAGAATGTGTGTTTTTTGTTTTGTGTATTTTTGCCGACGAATTACCTTTCATTTAGTCATTCCCGAAATGCAGTTATACAATAACGACGTCACATTTTGGACTGCTCCGTATATGGGTTTCGTCATTCAGTGCAACGTGATAAGACATGTGACAGAATTTTTGTTTAAATCATTTTATTTCTTATTACAACATATATGGCTCTTAAAGGTTTGCATCAAACAAGGGGTGTAATATCGAAAATGTCCACGTATTATTTGAACAGCACTTGTATAATGCATTTATATAAACGTATATAATACTTTACACATATACACTAATAATGGAAGGGTCAACCAAAATATCCAGTATGCATTGTTGTTTGTACATGTACAATGACATTGTAGGGCCTAGTTTCTAGTTTAAAGAATAAATGCCGACTTCTTCAGCTATTTCCATTAATTTTATACAAAAAATAGCAACATTACATTCCATTGTTTGTGCATTGACATTGTTTGGTTGCACAGTCTAAACAATTGTTGTCTCTTCATATCTATGCTACCTGGGATCAACTAATGGATTAGTCGAATATTTGTTGCAATGAATATGACCAGCATTTTTTTTATCGATGTATCATATTTGAGTTTAAATAATTAAAGTTACACCAGAACATATTTAAATGGAGATTGCTTTACTGTGGTAGTACACGCGAAATAATTTAGTTTGTCAATGGTCTTGCATAGTTTCGCATGCTTTGGTGTACTAATTAATTTCTGCTTTAGCACATGTTTAGTGGTTTTGTGTCATTTACACTTTCCGAATGTCTTGCAGTCAGTTGAAATGATCGCTTGACAAGATATCTCTGCTCCAGTTTACATTGCATGCAAACAATGGAATTAAGTGAAGCAGGATTTCCAATATTGACGTGTAGCTGTGGAAGATCCGAAATATTTCCATGACTGATAGACTAACATTGCGCAGGCTGAACATCTTCTGTTAAGAGAAAGTTCTACATTTTGTAAAGTGAACTCAAAGCTACCACTTTCTAGTCAAAGCAATTAACATTTTCTCATCAGAAGTCAGAACACGCAAACACAGCGGCACCGTAGGTCTGCACAGCACCACAAACAAAGAGCAATGAACAGGACAATACACAACACAAAGAGTGGTGAAGACAGTGTTACTGCCTTGAAACTGTCCGTTGTACATCCCATCAAAAGTAAATCTCTAACTATAAGGTCCACATCCAGAAAAATTAGCAAACGATACCCGTATGTAAATATGTGTAAAACACAATACAAAATTTGAAACACCTCGGGATGTACTAGAATCCAGAATAGTACTGAACAACCACAGCAGTTGCAGCCAAAGAGAAAACTAATCTTGAGTACGATCAGAAAACCTAAGGGACAAAGGTTCGTGCACCAACCTCCCCTTTCAGGGTTTCAGAAGGTACATAAAGTCCCAGAGGTTGTTCGGTCCCCGAACAAGAGAGGTCAGTCACCAAGCATGAAGTCCGTTGCAATACTAAAGGGGAGTATCCTTTCCTGATGATTTCCCTGATTAATTGTGTAAAGTTAACAGGAAATCCATCAGAAGTTTATAGATTACATCTCCACAGAATAAATGTTGTGTTATTCCTAGATGCAGAAATGTTTTTAGGTTGGTGTTGCACTTTTCCAGTAGGATTTCGTTGCAGCAATATATCCTTAATGAAAACCTTGCTGAAGAAGCTTAATAATTTGATTTCGATCATTGAAGCCATTAACATCGTTACATGCGAAACAACAGTGAACAAAGCGATTTACCCCTTTCTAGTTAGAGCTATTATCCACTTTCGCATCAGGTTCTTAAGAAAAGTTTTGTTTACAATACGATCAGAAAGTTTCCATTTCCTCTGACAATAGGGTAAAGGCATTTTCACTTTTCTTATTTCTTTCGCCTCTCTTTGTTTGATGGATTATGTTTGTGTCCTTTACTTGTCCTTCTATATAGTTGTAAAATAATAGGTATATTTGTGATGTTTTCAATCATGTTGATACATGTGAAACAAAAGTCTCGAAATGTTCAAATTCATGGACAAAATAACATTACCAAAATAAAACGGTAATGTGTGCTCCCAAGAATTGACTGCACTACATGTATTCCATAGACAGCTTCGATCCAAATCTTCTCAGCACCATTTCTGAAATACTTCTCAATGCACACAATGAAAGAAAAGATAGGCACATTAAATGAACCTAGTCAAATAACAAGCTACTCGAATTCTTCTGGGCTGATTGTTCATGTATCATGTATTAAAAATGTGGATGGGTGTTCATTTCCTTCCACTGTGAACATAAAGTTTAGGATTTGATATTACAAGCATCTTTCAACATTCACTACAGACTTCTCATACATCATTGCATCATTGTCACTTTCAACACTATAGATGGAACACTATTGTGGAAATGCTTTGATTCATAATTGAATAGCATACCAATAAATATCAGTAGTTTGATCCGAAATCACAATACTACTCCATGATTCTTCTAGATCAGCTGTATTACTGTATGTATGTATGAATGGGATTTAAAGTCGCTTTTTAACAATATTTCAGTCATATCACGACCTAGTTACTTGCAGCAGTTAGCTCAATCATTAACTCAATAGTGCTGCCAGCTGGAATACCTTGCTGTAAAATTATTGCCGGTCAAATTATTCTGAAACCGGGCCTGGCAAACGAGGCAAATAGTCTACCACTTAGCCAACATCGCGGCCGTTCTGCATAATAGAATTTATCTTGTAAATGCAAATATACCGTCTGTAGAATCTTCCTGAAATCTTCATCGGTTCTATAGGATCAATTGCGCGAATAGAACAAGTCATATTTTCAGGAGTTGCATGTTGCAGAAACACCATGTAAAATCCATCTTGTTGTTTAAATGGCTGACGTTATGGTGAAACTATTCATCATAACGTTTGCCATTTAAACAACAAGATGGATTTTACTTAAAAGTTGTATTTCTGTGCTTTTTCTTGAAAAAGAACAAGTGTTCGAAAAATTTGAAGAAGAGTTACTATTTATTTAATATTGAATTAACTTTCCTTTTGAAAGACTATACAGATATGAATATATACATATGATTTAAAAATAAAAAGCAGTTAACAACGTTCAAAAACTAATTTTCTTCATTTTTAACTAGTGATCTGATCAATTCAATTTCAGTCGGGGATTTCATTTCTCATTAGCCAAAAATAAAAAAGGATGATAATTTACAAATTGTTTGCATGTAAATACCAATAATGCATGTTTTGGTCGTGTTTTTTAGACAAAACACACTGATTCTGGATATTTTCCAGTCTGGGCGGCCATCTTGAACGCCATCTTGAATTTCTCATTTCGCACCATGATTCAAAATGTCAACCCTCGATCTTTTTCCTTCTTAGAGTGTCCTTTACAGCATTCCACAGAGAAATTTAGGGGACATATGCACACAGACTGCTGACAGCGTCTGTATTATGTTTATAAACAAAGTGTTGGTTTCCCTATGGGTATTATCTGTGCAACTAGTGTCGCAGATTTGTTTTTGTATTGCCACGAAAGAGATTTCATGTGAAGGAGTTATTCACCAGATGTTCAGGCAAAAAACAATTTGTTTCTCAATGTTGGTAATGAACACACTGAGATATAACTCCCACTTGTTTTGGCAAAATTGACTATTTCAAAAGATACTCAGGCAGATTGCATCGATGTCTTCAATAACTTCTCTCCGTATCTGGATAATATATTGAACACTGACAACCTTTTCTTTTCTATTATTGTTAATAATCCTTTAATCCTCTAATAATTTATAATCAAATCCATCTTAAACAACTTCAATAAAAACGAGTCTGCTACTTTTCTCTCTTGTTTGTGTTTGTTGCTTCCAAGGCATCAACTTTTCAGTATTTATTTTAACCCAAACAAGATAATATTTCTGATAATACGAGTATTACTTCTTTTCCAGATTTACATCGTTCGGTTGAAATTGGATATCTTCGACAAGAGAGATAATGGACAGCTTATTTTGGCGTACTTCTTTCTTAACTTATTCATTTTTCCAGAGTTTGTAATGGAGACGTGACTAACAAACCTCATTAAATTCTTGGTGGTAATGATCACGTTTATTTAAGCTTTATTTAATTTAAATGTTTATGCAGGATTATTGGTGGCATAGTGACACTTTACCAGTTGCCACTATGCTTTCTTTTTGATTGTGCGAGGACCCACATACTGTGAACCCTATGATGACGTCTACCTAAATCCTGAAAAAGGATGTACATGTTTAATGCTTGTCTTCAATGATGTTTTGTCGTGCCTTTAACGGTTTATTATTTTGATGCTCTATCTTCTGCCAAGTCATTGAAAAACTACATACTTTGTAGCTTCCAGGCTATATCTGCCTATTCGCCTATTAATACTTTTATCTTATTTGTTAGAGGATATAGTTTAGCAGGGATTTCCGTATTTACAATTTGCCGTTTGATTGGGATGATAATAGGATAATAGCAATTTTCGGTGCACTCTAGAACGTGGGTTTAACCCATGAGACCTTTTTTCCAGTGACCGTTCTAAGGCGATACCCCTTTTCTCAACCCTTTCATATATTTGTTTGTGTCGCATACGTTCCTTCTATTTATCCTAGCAATTGTTGCCGGTTCCGAATGCGTGTCTTTTGCTACATTTGCTATTCGACATGTAAAAAGTCTCCCCGTGCTACGAATCAGTAGTGTTATTTTTTACTGGTCCTTTGGGACCAAAGAGCCCAATATAGGTGGCTTTAAAGTAGAATACCGCTTAAGCCGGTGCTAGGGGGCGTGAGAAGTGTTGCTTCTTTCATTACTTCTCATGAACAGACTCAATAAAACCGAGTCTGCCGCTTTATTCTCTGAATTGTGTTTGTTGCTCTCAAAGGATCACCTTTATCAGTATTCATGTATACCAGTTTTTAATATTTATACCATATGCATATAGATAACAGATAACGATTAAGTATTTATCTTGAGAAATGAGTGTCGTTGGAAGCAGGTTGTTTTGCACATGTATTGGTGTTTACATACGTTAGTAAGGAGTGAGGTTTTGTTAATAAAAGGAGAAAGTGTTGATGATAGTAGTGAAAGCTGCGGACTCAGTTTTATTGAGTCTCTGTTTTTGGTTATGTTGGCTAACGCAACATTTCCCACGCATGCGTTATGAGGTATTCCACCGTCAATTGACGTCAACCGTACGTTATTGCAAAATACATAATAAAGCATCCGTGTTGCGTTCAACGGGATTCTTACGGGTGGCAAGATGTACGAGCAAGGGTTCTACTCAAAAATAAATGGGGGTGGGGGTGGGGTGGTGTGGGAGGGGTCTGCCTCTACCACTAAAAGTTGATGCTCATACATATTCTTAAATCTGCTACGAAATGACGTTAAACCAGAAAGAAAAACAAAACAATATACATGTTTGCAGTGATTGCAAGTAATTTTGAAATATTGCTTAGATAATGCCTCTTAAAGAGTATAGGGATTTGCGAGAAAGTATAAGATCGCAGATAAGACATGTATTGTACATCCGATTTAGATTGCAAAGAAATACCCGCTTGTTATTTTCAATGTATAAAGAGGTTCATCTGATGTTCACTTGTCTATTCCATTAAGTTTACATGAACAAGTGCTTAGGTCATAACCAAACATCACAATTGCCAATTGTAATGACCCATAAGATGCAAGGTCAATTTAATTTATGAAACGGTTCAGTGTATTGTAGCTGTACATAGATCCAAAATGTGAATGATCTTGTCGATGTAATGTTTATGTTAAGCAAAAACATAACGTTGGCGCTTTCGAACTCGTCGTTTCGGTCGACGACAGAATAGTTAAATATACATATGTCTCCCATCTGTACTTGAAAAGGCGTGACAACACTTCTATCGGCATGTATACTCTAACTAATGCTTGCGAGACCGTGTGGCGTGCCGTAATATGAAATATAACAATATCCCATCTAACTTAAGGGCGAAATAATTTCACGGATTTGTATTTCTTGCTTTTACACGATTTGAGCACCACTCTTTGTGTTGTGTATTTGTTGTCCTTTTCTTGTATAGTTAAGTGTCTCTTTGTTTGTGGTACAGTGGATATATGATGCCGTTGCAGATATGTGCTGTGATTTCTATAGGAGCATTTTTTCTCATTTTACAGAGCTCGGTAAATGCTGATTTAGGCAAACATACTCTGGCTTAAATTACAGATGTGTACTATTGTATTCTGACTAAATGCGGTGTAATAAGTTGGTCTGATGAAGAGTTACAACTTGCTTTTAATGTATTCCAACACTACTGTAGATAATTACAAGTAAATTGAGTTAAAAAAGATTTAAATGCTTGCAAGAGACAGAATAAATAATAATATGAAACTTATATTTTTTTAAAATCATAAGCAAATTTATTTATATCTTACATTTTTTATTCTTGGAAGTGGCTCTTTTCTCAATACATAATACAATAAACATGTTGGAGAACAGGCAACCTGCAGCTTGTACAACCTTCTTTCTGATATTTAAAAATTGTCAATGTCTGTTGATATCTTGGTAGATTTTCTACAGTTATGTCGAGATATTAATATTGCGGGAGAGGAGTGGGTGCGGACATTGCAATTAAAAAATATTGTGTTACAAAACGGCCACACCTAATTATATAATTCTCTAAAGTGGTAACTATATTTTACCAGCAGACATTCTTTTGGACTAACTTTACTAACAATGACTGAGAGTGGTTAAATTACGTCAACTGCATGCACGCTTTGATACATTCTCAAACACTTTCTAAAGAACATACGAAATAGCGTCATATTTAACAAGGGACATATTAATATCTAATGTTTTGGTTGGCATCTGGAATATTTCAGTATCTGAATAGTGATAACATTTACCTCTGTTTAAGGAGAATCTTATCAAGCATCTTATATAAAAATGTATTATACTACAATGATATTAATATTAGAACCAGGAACCATAGATTTCCATTTAATGAAAGCAGATGGATTAGATATGGTAATGGAGAAAACACCGATACATATTATCTGTGTAATATAGATGTGTTTAAGCGCTCGTCATGTTGTCAAACAATTTAGTGCAACACAGAAATGTAGTACATCTAGATGTAGTATACTACAACAGGTGATAATGCATTACTCGATGTTAAAGTATACTACAAGAGGGGATCGTGCATTACCCGATGTTAAACTATACCACAACAAGTGATCGTGCATTACTCGATGTTAAACTATACCACTACAGGTGATCGTGCATTACTCGATGTTAATCTATACTACAACAGGTAATCGTGCATTACACGATGTTAAACTATACTACAACAGGTTATCGAGTGATCGTGTATCACTCGATGTTAAACTACAGTACAACAGATAATCGGGCATTACTCGATGTTAAGCTACACTACAACAGGTAATCGTGCATTACTAGATGTTAAACTGTACTACACGAGGGGATCGTGCATTACCCGATGTTAAACTATACCACAACATGTGATCGTGCATTACTCGATGTTAAACTATACCACTACAGGTGATCGTGCATTAATCGATGTTAAACTATACTACAACTGGTAATCGTGCATTGCTCGATGTTAAACTATGTTACAACAGGTGATCGTGAGATCGTGCATTACTCGATGTTAAACTTTACTACAACAGGTAATCGGGCATTACTCGATGTTAAACTACACTACAACAGGTAATCGTGCATTACTCGATGTTAAACTATGATACAACAGGGGATCGTGCATTACTCGATGTTAAACTATACTACAAGAGGGGATCGTGTATTACTCGATGTTCAACTATACTACAAGAGGGGATCGTGCATTACGCGATGTTAAACTATACCACAACGGGTGATCGTGCATTACTCGATGTTAAACTATACCACTACAGGTGATCCTGCATTACTCGATGTTAAGGTACACCACAACAGGTAATCGTGCATTACTCGATGTTAAACTATACTACAAGAGGGGATCATGCATGACTCGATGTTAAACTATATCACAACAGGTGATCGTGCATCACTGGATGCTAAAATATACCACTACAGGTAATCGTGCATTACTCGATGTTAAACTATACTACAATAGCTTATCGTGCATTACTCGATGTTAAACTACATTACAACAGGTAATCGTGCATTACTCGGTGTTAAACTATACTTCAACATGTAATCGTGCATTACTCGATGTTAAACTATACTACAAGAGGGGATCGTGTGATCGTGTGATCGTGCATTACTCGATGTTAACCTACACTATAACAGGTAATCGTGCATTACTCGATGTTAAACTATACTACAACAGGTGATCGTGTGATCGTGCATTACTCGATGCTAAACTACACTACAACAGGTAATCGTGCATTACTCGATGTTAAACTATACTACAACAGGTAATCGTATGATCGTGCATTACTCGATGTTAAACTACACTTCAACAGGTAATCGTGCATTACTCGATGTTAAACTATACTACAACAGGTGATCGTGTGATTGTGCATTACTCGATGTTAAACCACACTACAACAGGTAATCGGCATTACTCGATGTTAAATTATACTACAACAGGTGATCGTGTGATCGTGCATTACTGAATGTTAAACTACACTACAACAGTTAATCGTGCATTACTCGATGTTAAACTATACTACAACAGGTAATCGTGTGATCGTGCACTACGCGATGTTAAACTACACTTCAACAGGTAATCGTGCATAACTCGATGTTAAACTATACTACAACAGGTAATCGTGCATTACTCGATGTTAAACTATACTACAACAGGTGATCGTGTGATCGGGCATTAATCGATGTTAAACTACACTACAACAGGTAATCGGGCATTAGTCGATGTTAAACTACACTACAACAGGTAATCGTGCATTACTCGATGTTAAACTATACTACAACAGGTAATCGTGCATTACCCAATGTTAAACTATATTACAACAGCTGATCGTGTGATTGTGCATTACTCGATGTTAAACTACACTACAACAGGTAATCGGGCATTACTCGATGTCAACCTACACTACAACAGGTAATCGGGCATTACTCGATGTTAAACTATACTACAACAGGTGATCGTGTGATCGTGCATTACTCGATGTTAAACTATACTTCAACAGGTAATCATGCATTACTCGATGTTAAACTATACTACAACAGGTCATCGTGTGATCGTGCATTACTCGATGTTAAACTACAATACAACAGGTAATCGTGCATTACTCGATGTTAAACTATACTTCAACAGGTGATCGTGTGTATTCGTGCATTCCTCGATGTTAAACTACACTACAACAGGTAATCGCGCTTTACTCGATGTTAAACTATACTACAACATGTGATCGTGTGATCGTGCATTACTCGATGTTAAACTACACTACAACAGGTAATCGTGCATTATTCGATGTTAAACTATACTACAACAGATGAACGTGTGATCGTGCATTACTCGATGTTAAACTACACTACAACAGGTAATCGCGCATTACTCGATGTTAAACTATACTTCAACAGGTAATCGTGCATTACTCGATGTTAAACTATACTACAACAGGTAATCGGGCATTACTCGATGTTAAACTATACTACAACATATGATGGTGCATTACTCGATGTTAAACTATATTACAACATGTGGTTTTGGATTATTTGATGTTAAACTATACTAAAACCGGTGATTGTGCATTACTCGGTGTTAATCTACGCTACAACATATACTCGTACATTAGTCGATGTTGAACTACACTACAACAGGTAATCCTGCATTACTTGATGTTGAACTATACTACAACTGGTAATTGTGCATTAGTTGATGTTAAATTATGCTTCAACAGGTAATCGTGTATTACTAGATGTTAAACTATACTACAAAACGTCATCGTGGATTAATCGATGTTAAACTATACTTCAACATGTAATCGTGAATTGCTCGATGTTAAACTACACTACAACAGGTAATAATGTATTACTAGATGTTAAACTATACTACAACAGGTCATCGGGCATTACTCGATGTTAAACTATACTACAACAGGTCATCGTGCTTTACGCGATGTTAAACTATACAACAACATGTCATCGTGCATTAATCGATGTTAAACTATACTATAACAGGTCATCGTGCATTACTCGATGTTAAACTATACTACAATAGGTCATCGTGCATTACTCGATGTTAAACTATACTACAACAGATAATCGTACATAAGTCGATGTTAATCTCTAATACAACATGTGACCGTGCATTACTCGATGTTAAACTATACGTCAACATGTGATCGTGCATTACTCGATATTGAACTACACTACAGCAGGTTATCGTGCATTACTCGATGTTAAACTACACTACAACAGCTGATCGTGCATTACTCGATGTTAAACTACACTACAACATGTAATCGCGCATTACTTCTATGTTTAACTATACTACAACAGGTGATCGTGCATAACTCGGTGTTAAACTATACTTCAACAGGTAATCGTGCATTACTCGATGTTAAAGTATACTACTAAAGGTAATCGTGTATTTTTCGATGTTAAACTACACTACAACAGGTAATCGTGAGATCGTGGATTACTCGATGTTAAACTACACTACAACAGGTAGTCGTGCATTACTCGATGTTAAACTATATTACAACAGGTAATCGTGTGATCGTGCATTACTCGATGTTAATATACACTACAATAGTTAATCGTGCATTACTCGATGTTAAACTATACTACAACATGTAATCGTGTGATCGTGCATTACTCGATGTTAAACTACACTACAACAGGTAATCGTGCATTACTCGATGTTAAACTATACGACAGCAGGTGATCGTGTGATCGTGTATTACTCTATGTTAAACCACACTTCAACAGGTAATCGTGCATTACTCGATGTTAAATTATACTACAGCAGGTGGTCTCGGATTACTCGAGTTTAAACTATACTACAACCGATGGTTGTGCATTACTCGGTGTTAAACTACACTACAGCAGGTAATCGTTCATTAGTCGATGTTAAACTACACTTCAACAGGTAATCCTGCATTACTCGATGTTGAACTATACTACAACTGGTAATCGTGCATTAGTTGATGTTAAAATATGCTACAACAGGTAATTTTGTATTACTAGATGTTAAACTATACTACAAACAGGTCATCGTGCATTAATCGATGTTAAACTATACTACAACAGGTAATCGTGCTTTACTCGATGTTAAACTACACTACAACAGGTAATCGTGTATTACTAAATGTTAAACTATACTACAACATGTAATCGTGCATTACTCGATGTTAAACTATACTACAACAGGTCATCGTCCATTACGCGATGTTAAACTATACTACAACATGTCATCGTGCATTAATTGATGTTAAACTATACTACAACAGGTAATCGTGTTATCGTGCATTACTCGATGTTAAACTACACTACAACAGGTAATCGCGCATTACTCGATGTTAAACTATACTACAACAGGTGATCGTGTGATCGTGAATTACTAGATGTTAAACCTCACTACAACAGGTAATCGTGCATTAATCGATGTTAAACAATACTACAACAGGCAATCGTGCATTTCTCGATGTTAAACTACACTACAACAGGTAATCGTGAGATCGTGGATTACTCGATGTTAAACTACACTACAACAGTAGTCGTGCATTACTCGATGTTAAACTATATTACAACAGGTAATCGTGTGATCGTGCATTACTCGATGTTAAACTACACTACAACAGGTTATCGTGCATTACTCGATGTTAAACTATACTACAACAGGTAATCGTGCGATCGTGCATTACTCGATGTTAAACTATACGACAGCAGGTGATCGTGTGATCGTGTATTACTCTATGTTAAACCACACTACAACAGGTAATCGTGCATTACTCGATGTTAAATTATACTACAGCAGGTTGTCTTGGATTACTCGATGTTAAACTATACTACAACCGATGGTTGTGCATTACTCGGTGTTAAACTACACTACAGCAGCTAATCGTTCATTTGTCGATGTTAAACTACACTTCAACAGGTAATCCTGCATTACTCGATGTTGAACTATACTACAACTGGTAATCGTGCATTAGTTGATGTTAAAATATGCTACAACAGGTAATCGTGTATTACTAGATGTTAAACTATACTACAAACAGGTCATCGTGCATTAATCGATGTTAAACTATACTACAACAGGTAATCGTGCTTTACTCGATGTTAAACTACACTACAACAGGTAATCGTGTATTACTAAATGTTAAACTATACTACAACATGTCATCGTGCATTACTCGATTTTAAACTACACTACAACAGGTTATCGTCCATTACGCGATGTTAAACTATACTACAACATGTCATCGTGCATTAATCGATGTTAAACTATACTACAACAGGTAATCGTGTTATCGTGCATTACTCGATGTTAAACTATACTACAACAGGTGATCGTGTGATCTTGAATTACTAGATGTTAAACCACACTACAACAGGTAATCGTGCATTAATCGATGTTAAACAATACTACAACAGGTCATCGTGCATTACTCGATGCTAAATTATGCTACAACCGGTAATCGTGCATTAATCGATGTTAAACTATGCTACAACAGGTAATCATGCATTATTCGGTGTTAAACTATACCACATCAGGTAATCGTGTATTAATCGATGTTAAACTATACTACAACGGGTAATCGTGCATTACTCGATGTTAAATTATGCTACAAAAGGTAATCGTACATTAATCGATGTTAAACTATACTACAACAGGTCATCGTGCATTACTGGATGTTAAATTATGCATGCTTCCCTCCCCATACACTCATCATCAGCTTCATCATCCCCATATTTTCCAGCTACAACACCATTTTCATCCTCCTTCATCCGCCTCAACATATTCATCCTACTCATTCTTCCCACATTCATCGTCATCTTCATCCTCATTTGTTTCCTTTTCCTACCTAACAGCTCACTGTCATCATCATCTTCATCGTCCTTCCACATTATTATTAATTTCGTTCCCCACCACCCTCACCGCTACTCATTATCCCCACTTTCATCGTCATCTTCAAGTAGCACCTCTGTGATCGAGGAGTTTAACTACGTTGCGTTTGAAACGTATAGCCTCTCAAAGATGCAGGCTGCTCCACTGGGCGCTCAGCTTGTAGGTGAGAACTTGTCGATTCTTATGTATGGCGGGAGGTATACAGTACTGGTCCTAACAAGTAAAATTGGGTGGTCTGCCTTTACCACAAAAGAAATCGACCGTCATATATGGCCTAAACTGTGCTAAAAATGACGTAAAATACCATTCAAACAATCGTCATTTGCATTCCCATCTTTCTTCTACTCCTCTCTCCCACCTCATGCTGCATTTACATCATAATCCGTCCCACTCTAATACGCCACGCTCCTCCTCTCCTCCGCCATTACCGTTATAACCCACCTTCATCGTCATTGCTAACATCTCTTCATCCTCCATTCACCATTACCGTCATTTTCAACCTCCTCCACCCTAATTGTCAGTTACATATACCATAAATTCTCGCCTTCTCCTTATTATTACTAACATCATCTTCAGCAGCAGCATAATCACTAACTTGTCAACTTGTTTTTGAGGGAGAAAGTTCTACCATATACTGTAATACATTTTATCACATAGCATGGCTTCTCGGAGTGCAATAAATCCATGACTTATTTTTCGTAATACACTAGTGTATTTATTACAGATGCAACTCACTGCGTTTGCACTCAGTAAAACTTAATCCTAATTGTTTGCATGATATATCATACGATATGTTCCGACACCTATTTATCATTATTTGAAATCTTACTTCATAACATGCATGTTATAATAACGTTAAATTTGATTTGTCGAATTATTTGTAGGGCGAACGCATTCACAGCCGCGTAACGTAGCGACGTCATGTAAACAACAAAACGACGTCATGATTACAAGTTGCCCCGTATATCAGGTAAATTGACAGCATTAAAGTGAAACTATCACATGTTTTATGTGATAAATCTAACATGGTTTATGAAATAATTAATGCTGATTGGCTATAGAGACGTTTTTAAAACACCTATATAAACTGCTGACGTCACGTCTTTCAACCGTTAGAACGTCATTTTAAACGATTTTCAACGTCGGAAAACATCCAAAACAACGATTACGTTAGTTAAAGGCAACGTTACGTTCAAACAACAAATTGAACTTGTTCGAAACATGATAAAGCTGTATATTTTCTTCGTTTGGTGATGAGAATGGACGTACATGCAAGTTGTGAGAATGTGTTTGTATTATGTTCAATCTGTCGAAAATGTGTGTATAAAATACATAAAAATCCATGTCAGATATAAAATAAAACATTTCCAGCGAGTTTATATTGTGCGAGATCAAAACCTGGTGTCTTGGACTTGAAAAAACATCGAAACCGCGGACCTACGGCCCTTGGTATATCGATGGTCTTCAAATACCGCCCACAAGGACTTAAAACACATCGAAACCGCGGGCTAACGGCCTTTGGTATCGATGGTCTTCAAATCCCGCCATCTGGGACAATATAAACCCGATGGAAATTTATTTTTTTAAAAAGAATCTTACATTCGTGACTGTGTATTATTTATTTTAATAAACGCGTAGGATAAAAATACAGGATACCCGGCAAAGCCTCGTATATTATCATTTTATCCAACTCGTTTATTAAAATCAATAACACACAGACACGAATGTAAGATCCTCTATATATTGTATAAAGCTCGTACGGAAAACAGCCGTGTGCTAAGTATTTAGTATTTTTTATTATGAATTAAGCTAATGTATAATATATATATATATATATATATATATATATATATATATATATAATGTCCGAATGGATGGATTTGTTATATTGATGCATGGCTGTACAGTGTTTTATTAATTGATCAACGCTACTTTATTTATACAACATATTTCCCTATTTTCTTGATTCTCTATGATCAGATTTACGATGAGCAGTGATCTTTTTGTGGCCGCCGTTAAGTGTTATTCTTCCGAAACTAATAGGCAAATAAATTGAATTCTGGAATTAAGCCGATTCCGTCCTAGACATGTTATCAGGGATACCAGACTGACACATTCCGCTGAAAGTATCACCAGAACTAAATGATTATCATCTAGTCATCAGTGAAATATATTCATCTCCATTCACGGTAGGAAAATTGCACTATGTTTGCCATGAATTCCAATTCGTACTTTAATAATACTATCTTACATATATCCATATAGTGTATTCAGCAGACACAGTACAATGCAAAATAAGAATAATTCTGGATGACACACATAGTTTACACAGTTTACGACTATATGTATAAAGAACTATAACTCTAAGTTTGCTTATGTAATCGTCACATGTCAATAAAGCATGTCTCTTATTTACAATCGAAGCGGCTGTACAGATGAGGCATAAAGGCGTGTTGAAGTAACACGTCATTCTGTAGTAAAGTGATGCTGTGATATTGTTTCAGTTGTATCCATTAAGAGCGCGTAACGTAATGTAACGTATCATTTCCCGCGACGTTCATGACGTCACGTCCGTTATTTACTTAAGAAATAATAAATATGTACCTGTGTTTTATCGGTAAATAAAATACAGTTAGGAGTTCGGATGCGTAACGCACTCGTGATTTAATTACTCGCATCCAAAAGACTAACTGTATTTAAATCACCGATACCGGTACGTATTTATTATTTCGATTCTAACAACAATAACCCCATTGTTTATGCTATTGTTGGGGCACTATATATTAGCTCGGAGGTCAAGGTAATCAGGCTTCTATTTTTACAGGCTGTTCCATTGGGCGCCCCAGTATGCAAAGTTCCACACACTAGTAGTCACGTGACAAACAATTAAGTCATTGCTTACGTAATATAGCTTGCGCTGTATGACGTCAACCGCTCTCACCTTGTTCAAGATGCTTATTAACCTTATATGTACTGATGCATATGTATTAGTTAGAGGCTATGAAGTGAAATTTTAACAATTAAGAAACCCTAAGGGAAGGAGCGCAGCGACTGACCCGGGTTTCTTAATTGTTAAACTTTCACTTCTTAGCCTCTAACTGACTTAGTGTTTGCCCTACTTTTCCCCCGCGCTTCTACGAAACCACGCCACTTAACACGTTCGCGCTTCTGCTAAATCCGCCTTCTTGCGTCCAAACAAGCGCGTGCCATTTAGTAAGCGATTACTTAATGATTAAATGGTTAACATTGGTGATCGTTAAAAATTTACATGAATAAGTTCGCCATTTTTTTAAAATTCCTCACCGTCTGATTGCAGGAAAAAGTAGGGCAAACACTAAGATGGGTTTATATCCGGGGTTTGCACGGTTTGGGAGCATGGCAAGTTTGTTGTAATTAACATTTCATTAAAATTACTGTTGAGTTGGTCTTCGTGACGTATATTTACCAAGTGACGTCATGTAACGTGGCGCTTCCAACGGATGAAATATACGCTGTGAATTAATGGAACAACTGAATTTTATCGTAGGATAACATACAGCTGTCTCTCTTCTTTGTGTATGAAATACTGCGGAGGTCGTGTTAGAATTGTTTATTGTCATTCTACGATTAAATGTAGTAATTGGAGTCTGAGTTCCTAGTCTTAACATTGGCGACGAGAGATAAAAAGAGATAGAAAACTTCAAAAGATATAGGTATAACAGTTTCAGAATGGCAGAACGGATCAGAAAATGGCAGAACGGATTTTTTGTGTCAGAAAATACAAATTTGAGGAAACAGTCATTTATCCCGGGTGATGACCAACTTTCAATTGGAAAGCAGTGGGAAAAATTGTTAGAGAGTATTGAGAGAGAGTTTCGGTTTTTCAGAATAATTGATCGAATTGACAAGAAGGATGCATTGATCATATATGGAGACAAGGAAATAGGCCGTCTCGAGAAAAGTTTACCAAATCTTGAAGATGAAATGTTGGATGAAAACTGAGGGAAAAGCTTAGCAGTTATTAAGTGCCCAAGAAAAATAAACATTATTCCCGATATATAATTTTGAAGATATGTCCCAACCATGAAGAAACAACAACAGCGTATGCCGCGAGAATTCGAGAGAAATCCCACGAATGTGAATTTCCGAACGAAAATGACCGAATTATTGAACATATTATACAGCCTACGGACAATCAGTCATTGAATAAGAAAACCATCAACAGGAAACGGTCATTAACAGAGATGATACAAGAAGTCCACCAATTAGAGGACACATCAGTCCAGGTACATGACATGAATGATGTCCATGAGCGCAGAGACGTAGTCCAGATCAACCGCAGAGAGGACAAATCAAGAAATTACGGCTCCAGAGAAATAGATTATCATCAAGATGAAAAGGTACAAGCAAAGAGACCGTGTGTGTTATTGTGGTGGTTATCATGCGACTCGAAGACGTGAAGAATGCCGCGCGTTTGGTAAACGATGCAACAAGTGTGTACGTTGGAACCTTTTTGCTGGTGTATGTTAAGCGGGAAAAGGAACAGAAAAGAAAAGTAAATATGAACGGCCTAGTTACCATAAGAAAAGTATACAAAGAGACGCGAAGGTAGAGATATCAGCAAAATGAAGGAGAATAGCAGTGATGAGTGAAGCGAGTCAAGTTCAGATGATGAGCTTTATGAGAATGCAGTTCACCATTTGCTAGGAAAAGTGCACGTCCACAAGGTTAGTAATCATGCAAAAGTCTTTACCAGTTATGTTGGTTGAATAATGTGCACGTGAAAGTCGAACTCGATAGTGGAGCAGATGTAAATGTCATGGATGAATATCAGTACAAAGCATATATACATAGAACGTAAGAAAATACATTGCTATATGAAAGTAACATTACAAATAGTACTTTTCAGAATTATTTGCAAGTGAAAGGAGAGTTCACAACGACTGTGAGAAACCATACAAGAGGGGTGCAGATCAAATTCATTCTTGTGAGGGGTAAGATAAATTCACCGCCATTGCTTGGGAAGAGAACATTAGAGGAATTGGGCATGCTGCAGTTCAAAATGCGGATGGAACTTTGAAATCACCAAATGAGCTGCGTACGAAGGATGAAGATCATGTTAGAAGTGTTGCTAGTGAAGAAAAATACCGCTCAAGAGTGTGTTTTCTATTGGTAGTTCAGTCCAAGTCAAGATTCAAAGAGAAGTAGTTGAACAACACACGACGATCGAGAGACAGCGATCACAAGCTCAAAACTGGTAATGTTGTGTTTCTGCGACAACAGAAGAGAAACAAATTGTTCACAGTCTACGAAGCAGATTCATACAAAGTTTACTGGGTTGGCGGTCCGAGCATAGCAGCGACTCGTTCCAGCTATATTTATAGAGATGCTACTCACTTCAAACTGGCGAAAGACTTTACGATCCGACGACGCGACGACCATTGGCCGGAGAAATTACTACGAAGGACGAAGGCACGAAATTCGCATGAGAAACCAACCGTTGGCGCGTGAAGGACCAATCAACCAGATGAACCTAGGGAACAACAGCAACGAACCAGAACAGAAGACCCAGATGTAATAAGAAAACACCACCCAGATTCAGAGACTGACTGAAACTATGATATCAGTGATTGTGGAACTATTAACATTGTAGGTATAATCAGTTTCTCAGAGACTGTTATGTTGATAATGGATATAGAGAAACAAACTGTGCTTTAGTGGAAGTGTGGTATTTAAAAAGACGCTATGCAGAATCATAAAATGAACTTGGAATTTAATAAATTATCAGTGATAAATTGATAATTTCCGGGTTTAATATTAGAAACATTCATACTTAATTAATTTACAATTTATACTTAAATCGTAACAATTAGTTCATGAGGTACTAATTATCTTATAAATCATTCATGTATTAAGTTAAATTATCAAACATTTTATCTTGTATTTATTATTCTTTATACATTCATTACGGCGCCTCTATTTATGCTTACATCAACATCCTGTTTCAGTCCGTTGGTATTTATGTCTTGAATTGAGCTGCCAATCAATAGAGTTGCCTGTTGCTTATTGTCGTTTCTCTGTTCCCCTGTATACCACCTACTCCTGGACTCAACTGCTGATGAAGAATTATTTCTTTGTTGTTGTAAGTTCTTTGTTTGGGTATTTTTGTCTGGAGACTGTTCAATTTCCTGTCTGTTCACTTTTTGTGGACGCTCCTGGACAGTCTTCATTGTGTCAGTGATCGACTGTAGCCTTCGCATTTCTTTAACATTTTCTACACTTACTTTTACTTCAGTTGCTGTATCGCACACGTTTTCAATTTACTTATTTGTACTGCTGTTGTTTGTGGAACTTTGTTTTTTGATATTATGAATCTCATCTTTCAAATATCCGAAGTGATTTTCTGTTGTTTTGAAGTGTTGGTGTAGCATTCTTGTAAGTTGTGGATGTTTTCTTGTATCGATTTCTACAGACTAAGTGATTCTGCAGTGTGCTTTTTCAAATCATACCTGGCTGAAAGATACCAAAGTGTAATAGCAAACAGTACATAATCCAGAAGCCAGCTAGTATATGCTGGGGTTCCGCAGGGCTCAGTGCTCGGACCATTACTGTTTATGCTATTTATTAATGACTTGCCACTACACATAAATAACTGTGAAACTTATCTATGTGCAGATGATACTACAATTCACACACACAATAAATATTCAGATGTTATTGAACTAAATCTTCTGATTTTGTTAACTAGTGTAGCGATAATTCAATGATATTAAATGCCGAAAAATCATCTGTAATGAATATTGGTTCAGTTTATAAGCTATCTAAAACGCTAAATCTTGACACATATGTTGAAAACACACAGCTTAAGCATGTAGAGACGCAAAAGCTTCTTGTAGTTTACATAGACAACTAAATATTTCTAGAAAGATAACGCTTATGAAATTGCTCTCAAAATATGTTCCAAACGAATCATTAATTAAGAATTATAATTCCTACATCCTTCCACTGTTTGATAACGTGTGTATAATATGGGGTACCACCTCATCTTACAACATTGATAGGCTAACAAAACTACAAAAGAGAGCAGCAAGAATTATGTTAAATGTATATTTCTTCACACCTACATCTTGCATGTGTAATGAGTTAAAATGATTGCCTTTGTGTAAACGCATTGAAAACACACTTCATTGTTAACATATAAAGCTTTAAGTGATAGGACTCCAGCATATACATTTACGAAAATAAAAGAAATCTTAGATCCGTATCAAATGAAACTCTTTACGTTCCAAAATGCAAAACGTCTTTTTATAACAATTTTTTCTCAGTTACGAGTCTCAAACAATGGAATAAACTCCCTCTTGAGATCAGAAAAAGTAATTCCCAATACAAATTCAAAAAGTCGCTGAAGAGCTATCTTTTAGACACAGTCGAGTGATATTTGTATAGCCCGTTTTGTTATTTAGAAAAATTGTTAGTAATAGGATTTGCCCATTCACCAAATTATATTAATATGTTTGTTTTTGAGTAAGATTGTACATTCATAATCATTTAATCATGTCTTTTTATTTAAGGTCATTGTTATGTACACTTAGTTTATTTATTATATATTCATGAATGAATGTTACTATATATGTTGTTTCCTATGAAGACCATGTGTTAGAATGGCTATTAGCCAAATATGTCATCCTCTGAAAATAAAGATATGATTATTATTATTATTATTATTAATGGCGAGTAACGTAACGTAACGTATCATTTACCGTGACATTCGTTATAATTATTTAATAATATTTTCATTCTATGACTAAATGTCGTAATTGAATATAACATATGCATCTATATGTATCAGTTTAACGTTAACGTAAGCGAATACTTTTCAGCTAATCAAACGTTATGCACGCTTTTCATTTAATGTACTGCATTTTATAATCAGGAAATAACATAGTGGTTTTTACTGAGAGAGTTTTTATCACATATATAAAGAAGACAGTCAAGTTTAGGCTAATTAGAATGAAACAGATATAACAGTTTAGTAAAACCTACAGATATAACAGTTTAGTAAAACCTACAGATATAACAGTTTAGTAAAACCTATAGATATAACAGTTTAGTAAAACCTACAGATATAACAGTTTAGTAAAACCTACAGATATAACAGTTTAGTAAAACCTACAGATATAACAGTTTAGTAAAACCTACATATATAACAGTTTAGTAAAACCTACAGATATAACAGTTTAGTAAAACCTATTTGCTTTTAAACATTTTCTTAGTAAAACATACCAGAAATAACTAGACTAATTATGTTTGTCCAAATCAACGTCCTTACATGCAAAATCTACCAGGGACATGTTTTTATATTTTGTGACACTTTATTCTGAGAAATAGTGTCTTAATTATTATGCATTTTTAATAATTGTTACACATAACCAAATAAATCGAATGTCCTAATTTTCTGTTAAAATGAAAGCAAACTGCATTCCCGTCAGATGATAATAAAACGCTTGTTAGGCATAGTTCATGTTAAGCGTATCTGTACCTTATAACATTTCTATGATAAAACTGCTATTATTTACCTAGCCATATGCAAACTAGAACATAACTATATTTTATATAATTCTGAAAACGTTCACGCCGGCCTAACGCATAACTATTTCTTCGGTATAGAAAAGTCACATTTGTTTGGCTTAGCTAATTTTATTTGATAAACATTATCCACGAACTTTTGTACCGCCAGTCCCATTATGTAAATTAAATTAACAAGTAATTAGATCACGCACGATAAATTACTTTTCCAGAGATAATGTATTTCTAAGCGTCACTTTGTTAATATCACAGACATAGAAATCTGACAGATTGTATGAATAGATTAAAGCGAATATCCCAAATCAGCAATCAAACGGCATTGACTATAAACGATACGACGAATATCTCATGAAAACAAGGATGATGATTCCGTTAACCACATTTTTATTGGACGGTATATTGGAAATGGTATGGGTTTTGTAAATTGGTATGTGATTTGACTGTGTTTTATGTACCAGTTGATACCTGTAATGTTTATAGAAATAAATAGCTACCCAGCCAAAAATGACTGGACTGGTGTAAATTATATTTTTAATGCAAAGCGACCATTTCACCTGCGATTGAGCTTGTGAATTTTGGTAGAGCAACCCACTTTAGTCTACACTCGTCAATACACGCTAAGCTATAAATAGCCGACTTTACTGAAGGTATGGTGTCAGACCGGTGAAAATCAGCCCATTCAACACAATGCAACATAGGCTATATTTGGAGATCAGTCACAAGTTCCACAACATTCGTTCGCTTAAATACACTTTTACTCTGTGAATTAAACACATTTGGCTAGCAACTAGAATAAAATACCGATTCAGTTTTTCAACATTTCGTGCCATTCATTCACACTATGCGTATTTTGAAATAAACATCTGTCTAAACCACATCTCTACCTAACCTCTGTGCTCATACTCTCCAAAGAAATAATCCTGACAAACACAATGAAATACTTACTATTTATGACAACAGACATACTACTTTAACCTCAGGTTAGATTTAACAATGAAATAAAAACTAATCTTGGGGAAAACACATGCAAACTAGAAACTTTGGATTTTTTCAAGGAATTATTTTAGCACCCTATGACCCGGAAGTACTTCCTGACTGGTCTGACACCGTATGTGCTTCCCAGCTTTATGGATTAGAAAGAAAGTGAGAGACTTCGATCACGAACCTTAGTAGACATAGTCAGATCGAATAAGCAATGGTTTAACCAGTATGGCGTCATCAGTCTACTATAGTTCAACCCACGGCAAGGGGATCTTTGCTCTGGTTCAAACATGGCGGACAAAAATAAACTTTCGCATTTGAAACTGACTTTGTTGTATCTTCGGCATTTATAGATATTTGACTTGAGTTATAAACGTGTTATTTGTATGTAGTCAGTTACTCGATATAAATATATACAATTGCAACAACAATTATTTTACAACGAATTATTTGAGAAATTGCGTTGCCGGTGTCAAGGTAAACTGTCGCATTTGAAACTGAAACTGTTATGGTTTAAATGTACCATGTATCGGCATAGTATAAACCTGGGATGGAATTGAATTGGAATGGAATGAGCTTTTGATTCCAATCGCATTCCATTCCATTCTAGTCTAAAGTTCGTATTCCATAGTTTAGTCTGTGACACATGTACTGAGTATAAGATAAAATATGGAATGAATCTGGAAGAAAATTGGAATGAAATAATTTGCATTATGCTTATTTTACCATATCAGGAAAGCATGGGAACACAATGTAATATATCTGACATTTTCTAACCTGTTGGTATTATAATCTCTAACCACACAGACACACACACACACACACACACACACACCACCACCACAGACTGGCACACGCAGACTATCACTAACGCACACACACACGCGCGATAGCGCGCACACACACACACACACACACACACACACAAACACACAGACATTGACATAATTATGTACATGACAGACACATGTACGCAAACTAACAAAGACAGTGCACAATATCATAACGTTGTAGTGTAGTAGGACTCAATTGGGGTGTATGTTAATAGATAGGTGTGTAAGCACGTTACTACTGACTGTGTCGCCGCAGACCTAGCTTTTATGGTGATATGGTAGAGCGCCCACTTCACATGCAATCGTTTCGAGTTCAAACCCCGCTGAGTGCACTAGTTTTTCCTCGTCCGTTTACAGTAGTATGGTCGGTGAAATTGCCTTTGATGAATGCATAGCATTAAATCTTTTAATTCAGTACATACTATTAATTCAGTACAGACAAAGGGGCGGAGCTTTACCATACTATAACGTTCGATAAATTAATGGAAGTTGGAGTACGGACAGCATGCACGGACAAGTTCACTAAGTACACCAAGCTACAAAAAAAATATATATAGTCTGTCTCAGCTTGTTGAAGCCTAACCAAGTATTTTTTCTATGTTTAGCGTCATTGGGCTGGTAAGTTTTTGAATGTCTGGGCCACAAATACAACATTTTTAACAATTATAAAAAAAATCGGCTACATACTTCATGAAGGATTGCAACCCTTGTCTTCAAACTTTATAGTTAGATTGTATTTCCTCAAATAAACCAACGGCAGGTGACACATATGTTCCATGGAACACACTTCCAGTATGAATGATTATATTTTATTTATAGTTTGTTAATTTTTTTAATCCAACAAAAAGAAAACCCAGTATAAACTGCAATTATATACAAAATATAATTTAAGCTTAAAAGGGTTGTATAAATAAAGCATTATCACATGCAATTACATAAATAAGTTGTATGTGTACTGTAATTATGATGTGTTTCGCATATCTGTTTATCTGCCTATTTTCAGGGTTATATTCAGATTAATTTACCAACACTGCTTCGTTAAAGAGTTGGTCATATGCATAACTTGATTAATTTGGTATTTTCATTCACAGTTTGTGGAAAAAGCATTAATATGAATAACATGAATCTATAAACATATGTGCAAGTTTGTAAATTGCGTTACGGTAACTCAGCAATGAAAATGCTATTACAACAACATTGTACAATTTATTTGTCAAAGGTGATCTACCGCGAATTATCAAATTAAGCAATATTTTACAGAGCATGAGAGCATTAAAATAAAATAAAGCCTATGCCTAGCACCAATTCATCATCGCGCTTATATGCCCAGAATGGTCAAAACTCGTCAATTGCACTAAACTTTGATCATACTAAATAAAGAGGGAAATAATATATGTCACTCCCTCGAAAATGTTATGAGAAACGTCCTAATATTTATGTAATGGTCATTTAACAAGAACTTTAATTTATCAATTTTATTTAATTTCAGGTTCACTCAGTGTACTCCAGTGACTGATAGATATTCAAGCAATATAGAGACATTATTAGTTATAAGGATTCTTGATAGGGGACATAGGCTCACATTCCCTGCCTGAAATTATATTCACCCGAGCTGTTAAAAAATCCTAATAACGAATTTGTCATACTTCAAAGTTGTTACCATTTATTTAAGAAATAAAAACAGCCCAAAAAGACGTTTTGATTTTTATTGCGCCAATTTCCCCGAAACGTGCTTCTAACTATAGAAGTTGTTTATTTTCGTGATATCATCGCTCTAACGTCGTTATAGTTGGCGAATGTTTCATAAAATAAACGTATTTTATCACTATGTTAATGTTTAATTATCTGTAAAATTGCAAAAAAATAAATATACTTACGATTATTTCAGACCTTTACACACAATGGAAAGCGCAGGAAAGCAATAGAAAGAAAACAATCGGCGGTTTCCAAAACGAATCGGCAACGTATCGTCGCCATTTTGTTTTTGTGTATTGCAGGTATGGGGTACCTATGGGGAAATTGTCCTATGTTCACGTCGCGAGACGTAGACATGGGCTCATGTCTACGGCCCATTGACCAATAAAATCCCGAGAATTTTCTTTGCAGTATGACAAACCATATTCCAACTGCTGAGACCTATACAATATTCCAATATAGTAGCATTCAAGGAGGACAGTCAACCACAAAACACAGAAACAAACACGCAAACAGACAAACAAGAAGGCAAAAGCAATAATAAATGTAAACGACATCACAAACACAAAAGGGTAAAGACGTGAAATATTTCAACAGTATAAAGTCATGAGATATGTCAGCCACATATCATCCACATGAAGATACAATAATTGCCGACCACTACATGTAGGTACATGGGAGATTCCAACATCGTAGTGATGTGATATTAAAACCCCCGTCACACTCTGACGTAGTGCATCAAGTTCCCACTGCGTGCTGAAAATAATGCTTGGATGCTTCGTAAAGACATAGTAACGACGGCATTGACCCGTTATAGACGTAACCAACACCTCGTAGTGCCGTCCTACAAGCGTAGCGCGGACGGGAAAAATGGATGGAGTTATCACTGAGTTGTCACTGAGTGGCGGAGTATTTATACAAACTTGGGGGAATCCCCTTTGACGCAGCGACAACGTATCAAGATCTTAGCTCGATCTGATTGGACGTAGCAGGGACCGTGTGCAAACACAGGCAACCTAGTGGGCGCTTGGTCAGGTACGTAAAAGGAAATCAGTGGGAACGTGTACAACGCAGCGAGGACATTGCAGGGACCTGTCTAGGACGTAGCATGAAATTGATAAATGCACATTTTTCAGAAAAGATCAAATTCCCGCTGCGTTCGTCCTCTATTTTTGGACGCAGTGGGATCTTCATGCTGTCACGTCAGAGTGTGACGGGGGCTTAACAAACGACACTGAGCCATGGTACATCCCAATCTCATCTAGAGATCTAAGGTATTCCAACAACATAGAGACATGCTATGTTATCCAGCCACATATATGCATGATGTATTCCAGCCACAAGGAGACTAAGATATATATATCAACCTGATAGCTTTCAACCACAAAGATACCTAAAATATTTCAACCGATTCAATATACTTCAACCACATAATTAATGATTTGAGATATTTCTACCCTAGAGAGACATAAACATAAAATAGTCTAGCCGCATGGAGACAATAAATTTGTCAACCACAGATGCCTCAGATTCAGATACGCTAACCCTATAGAGATATGAGATATTTTAACCACATAGACCTAAGATATTTCTACCACATGGATACAAAACATCACAACGAATATAGGCCCGAGATATTTCAACCAAATGGAGATGTGAAATATTCCAACAGCGGAGACTAGAGATGTTCCAAACAAGTTGCATAGACTTGATGAGATACTGAGGAGAAAGACACGGCTCTTTGTATATTTCATAAGTTGTCTTATAGCCATGTGTGAGCACATAAACAAAGGAATGAAAAAAGATAAATTAATAGTACGATTAAGTTGAAAGGAGCATAAATTAAATCAATCAGAAGTCACAACAAGTGTGAACTATCTAAGATAATTATTATGTGTTTCATGTTTCATCTTCTTAGTTCAATTGCCAAAGGTCAAACGAGCTCACGCGTTGGTAGTGATGTACCGATTAATCGATTGTAACTAATCATCGGTTACTTAGGCATCCGATTATGATGATCGATTATGAAAATCTATAAGCGATCATTGGCAAAATGTAAAAATGCATTTTAATAAATGTTCAAAATTGATTTATTTTTTTCAAAGGTATTATAAAGGTTATCGATATAATTCGAATACAAAATTGTTTAATTTCACTCTTGATAATTTCAATTCATTTATTATAGTTTGTCTATTTTTCATTGATTGTTAATAATTACTTGAAGAGTTGTGTCTCGACGAGCGTATTTTTAGCCTGTAATATTTCGTTTTGCAATTGCTCTTTGGCATTGGCGTCAAAATGTTGATCTATTGCTCTGAAATTGAAAACAAAAGTTCACATGCCCGATTTACGGTACAATACAGAAACAAAACATATTTTTTCTGAGGATCTTGATCTCAAAGTCCATTCATTCGCGTTATACACCGACAAATATAGGTAGTAAACAGGTTCTGATTTTTACCATGTCTGTTACAGTTACATTTTTAATAAGTTTTGCACTCTGCAAATTTGGCGCATGTGTTATGGAGATTAATTGCTAATGTAGAAAAGGGCTAATTTTAACTCTTTTGGCTTTTCACAGTTTGATGAAAAGCTTTATTTAGATTGTATTGCATACCATATTAAGTGAGATTTTTTCTAGACCAAACTTGAGTTTAACCTTTTTAACCAGGTTTTCCTTAGATCGTAAATCAATTTCTTAAATGCTTCACTATAAATAACACTTCTCAAATAAACCTGAGTTGATGTCATTTTCTTATACATGGTATATTTCTGCACTACGTTCACATATAATTGTCTACATTGAATGCTTAGGGGAAAAAAGTGAACGATTTGAAGAGTTGAGACTAATTGTAAGATATTTAATAAAACAGGGCCTTGGTTATTAGATAGGGTATGTCGTTTGGCGGGTGGGCGGTCGGGCGTGCGTGCGGCGTCAAACTCTTAGTTTCCGCTCAATAACTTTTGCTAGGAATGAGGTATTGTGGTAAAAATTGCAGGGTATGTAGCTTATATGAAAAGAAAGCTTGGGATTGCATTTGGGGTCACTGGGTTTAAGGTCAAGGTCACTGTTAGTAAAAATAGGAAAACGGTTTCTGCTCAATAACTTTCGTTAGGAATGAGATATTGTGATGAAACATGCAGAGTAGGTAGCTTATATGGAAAGGAATGTTAAGATTGCATTTAATGTCACTGGGGGTCAAGGTCACTGTAACTGAAAATAGAGAAACGGTTTCCGCTCAGTAACATTTGTTAAGAATGAGATATTGCGATGAAACATGCAGGGTAGGTAGGGTATATGGAACGAAAGCTTGGGATTTTTTTTGGGCTCACTGGGGTCAAGGTCAAGGTCACTGTTACTTGAAAGATGGCTTCCGCTCAATAACTTTTGTTAGGAATGAGGTATTGTGATGAAACTTGCAGGGTATGTAGCTTATATAGAAAGGAAGCTTGGGAGTGCAGTTGGTGGTCACTGGGGTCAATGTAATTGTTACTAAAATAGAAAAACGGTTTCCTCTCAATAACTTAAGTAAGGAATAAGATATTAGATTGAAACTTGCTGTGCAGGTAGCTTATATCAAAATGAAGTTCGGGATTACATTCGGGGTCGTTGGGATTAACAAGAAGGTCATTGTTACTAAAAATAGAAAAAACGGTTTCTGCTCAATAACTTTAGTTGGGTATGAGAAATTGGAACAAAACGTGCTATGTAGGTACCTTATATGTCAAGGAAGCTTAGAATAGCATTTGGGGTTACTGAGATCAAGTTCAAGGTCACTGTTATTAAAATTAATAAAACGGTTTCCGATCGAAAAACCTTCTTTTCGTGTAATTTCTACGTTTTTTGTTAAGAGTTTGCTTCAACTAAGATCAATGGCAATTTTGACAATGAGTGAAATCAAAGCATGTGGCAACAAAACATTGTCAGTATTGACTTATTATAAGTGCAACCAAAATCATATGAGTAAAGCAACCATATTTGTAGCATGGTTTTAGGATATTTTAATGTTTATTTTGTATCAAGACACATTATATTTTGTGGAAATTATTGTATAAATGAAACGATTACTTATATCCCATGATGTAATATATTCTGCATAAATGTTTATATTTATTATGCGCAATATACTGAGATTTCTACAGACATGGTTATAATTGTTCAGTTGATATGATATGTTTGGGCAACACAATTGTATGCGCCTGTTTGAAAAAGAGGACATTATGGTATGGGGTTTTCCGTCAGTTCGTCTGACAATAAGCATTTACGCTTTCGGCAGGCTAACTTTGAAACCATAACACGCATGCATTTCAGGTACATTGCCCTTGAGAAGAGGACCTCTGATATTTTTGGGATCAGTACTCAAAGGTCAAGGTTGTCATGACTTTATATGAATCTGCATGATGCATACCAAGCGATAACTTAACCATAACACCAGCACACATGAACTTTGAGTACATTGCCTTTGAGGAGAGAAGGAACCCTGTCGTTTTCGAAGCTTGGTAGGTCAAAGGTCAAGTCCCCATCACTTTATATAGAAATATGCATTTTATATGATAACTTCAAAACCATGACAACCACATTCATTAAACTGCATAGGTACATTGGCATTGATGATAGTAGAAACTTCTAAAGTCAAGGTTGTTATTATCATATAATCAAACATGCACTCTGCGTGATAACTCTGAAAGCATAAGACCATATGAAACTTCATTAGTATATCGGTGGATCAAGATAGGTGGAAGCCTATTGCTTTTGGGATAAATAGATCATCAAGTTCACATAAACCTGACAGTGACCCAGTTCTGAGAAATGTGAATTTGTCCACATTAAATTGGCACAGCTAGATATATAATTTCGGAATACAGAAATAGTACCCATGTTAAAACAATGACTCCTATTCATTTTTGGGCTCAAAGGTGAAGGTCATTCGACCTATTGTTTTGAACAACGCCTGATAGTGTAAGGATATAGAATTAATGAAAACGTGATTAAATAGGAAAACAGGCTTTCCCATCGTAAGGTTCACTTGTGTTAAATTTCTCGAAAGTTGTTAAATGATATTATTGTACATAATAAATTTGAGATGAACTTTCATATGATATAGGCAGTGCGACTTAGCTTATCTGGAATTACTTGCTGTTTCTGCCAAAAACTCGCACGGCAAAAAAAAAATGTTGGCATGTCATTAACTAGCTAGCTATGCACAACTATGTTAAGAACCATTGGCAAGGCATCACATTATACCCAGTCTGAGTTAAATTACTTGGCTTTAAACAAATTGGCAGATCAGATTTTATTTGATTTTATTTATTTTTTTTGCTTGATAGTTTGCTGTATTTGGCATATTTGTTACATTCTTCCACAGATTTGAGGAAAAATAGGTTTTATCATTTCTGCAAAGAAATATACAGAAAATGAATTTGTAATGTTACTTTTACTGGTCCTTTGGGACCAACAAGCCCAGTATATGTGGCTTTGAAGTAGAATACCGCTTAAGCCGGTGCTAGGGGGCGTGAGAGGAGTTGCTTCTTTCATTACTTCTCATGAACAGACTCAATAAAACCGAGTCTGCTGCTTTATTCTCTTATTTTTGTTTGTTGCTCCCAAAGGATCACCTTTATCAGTATTTATTGAAATAATTTCCCCATTTTCTATTGGGAAAGTTTGTAATTCTTTAAATTATAAATATAACTGCTTATTTAATTGTCAACACTGCAATAAAAGAAGATGTTTCCAGGCTATGAAAAGCGGTTTTAGCTTTTAAGAAAAAACTCATTTACCCATTGGATAATTTTCACAAATTAAAATATAGGGAATGTTTTCCCATGGGAAAATATCAAAGTGGTTGTATCGCTTCGTCATATACCATAAATATGAAAGTCGAATACAATTTTGACAGTATATTGAAAGATAAATACTGAAAAATAAATATGGGAAAATAGGACCTCCCACAGGAAAATAGGATTTTCCCATGGAAAAGGTCAACATCGCGTCAAAATTTCTCGGAAAATTTAAGTGTCGCCGATGAAAAAGAATATAATTTTACATTCATTTGATATGTACTTCCACATGATATAGGCCAAAGCCAAAGCACCCTAGCTTATTCGTAATTACTTGCTGTTTTTGCCAAAAACCGTCACGGCCAAAAAAAACGCGGCTGTTTGGTAGTGAAACCATTTGTGTTCCAGTTCTTAATTCTATTTTAATTTTCAAATCAAAAACATGTTTTACGACATTAAATCCTTATTTCACTATATACAAAACACTAACACACACTTTGAACTTGAACTGTTCCCTTCATTTTTGAAGCCCATTTAGGGGGGGGGGGGGGGGGGGGGGGGAGGGGGTCCCTAATGGCAAATGGAAAGAAAATTTCTCTATAGGCTCATATGTCATATGGAAAAAAAACTAACAGAGATTCAGTTGTTGTTTAATTAATATATGTTTTACTTCTGTCATATCACAAAAAGTGTCTGGTGTATTAATTTCTGCTGAATGTATTTTTGACAAATTACGTTATATTTGGTTATGTGTTTGCCCACAAAGCTATATTTTTTCTTTCGCATTACCAATATTAATCTCCAGAAATATGCAATGATGTGCAGAGCGCAATTATATCTAAGCAATAAGTGCAATTGAATATTAATTTTAGCCAAACTGCAAAATTTCAACATACAGCTTTAAAACAAATGCATCATTTGGCACTATTAGGCCTTAAACAGAGTGAGACTATTAATATTCAATTCTGCACTTGCAGGTGTTATTGATTTGGAGACACTGTCAAGATTTCTAGTTGCATACATGTCGTTAAACACAAATAGATTGCACGTTGTGTTGCGTTGTAGTATGGCGGGCATATCGGGAACACTTTGTTCATCAAATGATGTTTACATTCTCTGTATATAAACTAAAGGACAATCCATTTTTCCGGAAGGGTACATAACATTTCCATTTACTCATATTTCTTAATACCATGTTTCATACATACACATTTGTTTCATTAAAATTGTTGTTCTAAACATTAAAATGTCTTATTACTTATTTATTCCCAATTCCATAACATCGCTATCATAGAAACTATTTGTACGCCGCTATGTGATACTTAGTATCACAGTTTTTCCTTGTATTCAACTGTGTTGGGCAACTGCTTAAAATACCACCGAAACCATATTCATTTTGTCGTTTTTAGCATGTTTATTAAAGGTCTTTATCGTCACCATGTATTGTTTCATATGCGTTTCAGATGCTACTTGAGTGGTGGCAGGCAACAATGATCGTGGCTTTAGCAAGAAATGGACAAAATAATGTGTAGCCACTCATCAGTGCCGCAGGTAAGAAGGTTTTTGACTCATTCTGCATATTTTTATTTCGATGAAAATTTAGGATGGGACCCAGTTCAATTAAACCACTTAGTTATATGTGATATATTATTAACTGTATTACGTTTTAATTATTGTCTAGGCGTTTGAGAAATAATGGCAGGGAGAAAGGACGATTGTCTTTATATAACGTCTTATTTATAGTATATGCTCATTTGCTGTGCACTTTACCTAATATATGATGCTTATTTTCATGTAATTTTAGCGGCAGTGTGAGTGTCATATATGACTCATTTATATATCAAATATATCTCAGTAGAGATCATTTGGTGTTTATGTTTATTTGAACAATTTGAAACATCGGTTTAAACTAGACAATTATAGATTACTGATACACGGTGTTACCGATATCGTAAAGCTGTTAGTATTGACGGTTTTAGTTTAGAACCATGTATGGCTTCATTGAAAGGTTCTAAAACCAGATCTCACTTTGTGTACTACTGAGGCAAGATACACGTCATATATCACGATTATGGGAGTGCAGTAGACAGGCAGTATAGTGGTTTCCGGGCAGGATTAGTTATACTGTGAGTTGATGCCATATTAATGTCACATTTAAGTATTTTCATGAATGAAATGTTTGGGTAATTAACTGAAATCGGAGAATTAGTTATAAAGACTTGATGGAACTTTAGTTTTCCAAATATGATATTTTCACCGTGGTAATACAAAACACACACTGTTTTGAGACAGAGAGAGAGAGAGAGAGAGAGAGAGAGAGAGAGAGAATTACAAAACACATAAAATGTATTCGCAATTCAGACCACACTAAACCAAAAACACGCATAGAAACATAGAAACAAACAATAATTACAAACTTAAGATGAATAAAAGGCAAGATATGACATCACAAAAACGGGTTGAATATAGGGCCACCTTCTAGGAACGGTCAGTGACAAAAAAGGTCCCTGCTGTTACCTTATTGTTAGCCTTGTAAAACAGGACAGTGTAATAATCATATCCCCGCCAAGTTATATTTTCTAGCAAACAAGGCAGCATTAATAGGCAATATAAGTATAACACATAGATGAACATGTATATATGAATATATATGAATATAAAAAAGCTTACAAATCCACAATGACTTTGCAGAAGCCAGAGCATCAAGAAAATACACCATTAAGGATACAACAAGATGATTATTAGGATTTAGGTAGACGTCATTATAGGGTCCACAATCTGGCTGGTCATCTCACAATCAAAGAGGAAAGCAAATAAACACGGATACATGCTATAGTAGATATTCCAAACACCAAACATCGAATGCTGATTATTGGAATAATGTCATTATGGATAAATAGGCCATATAACTGGACAAAATATTTTAAGGCCGTGTTCATGTTTTGAGAAAAAAAGCCCATACAGAAAGATTAGCCTTCCATTGCAGAATATAGGTAGAACCGAAGGATGCTCCCTGAAATGTATGCTTTGTGTGAAAGAAGGCGTATCAAACAAAAAACAATAATAAAAAACAATAATAAACTTATATAAGTCCGTGTGTTGTTATATGATATGAGTGATATTCTCGGACAAGGGTCAAGGTCAACATCAATAACATACCAAATGCCTACAAATAAAACGAAGAATGTCAATTCATTCTAAAAATATCTGTCTAAAAACATGTTATATACTCTGTAAAAGAAGTTTTGGACCATGGCAGAGTTCGAACCCGTACAATGATCGCTGAACCATGACATTCGACCATAACCCTTATTATCTCAGTTGATAATTCACAATAGATCAGCAATCAACAATAATTATCGTTTACAATGAAAGTTTGCGAAAAAATAATAATCTTTTTATTGGTTAATCGAATGTGTCCGTAACTGTTACTTTTAATGGACTTTGCAACATTTTTAACAGACCCTTTGTGTGTTCGCGATATTTTTTTAAAATCAAAACTTGTTTGGAATTTAATGTTTCTGGTACCAAATTGACCGGTAGGGGTATTCTTGGTTACTAAAAAACGACACTTAAATTCTGTCCACTAGTTTTATTTTTATATGATTTATATACCCTGGTCCAAAACGTTTTTTACCGGGTATATTAAAATAAATGTAAATGTAAAGTCATGGATAATTCTGTATTTACTCAAGCTACAGTTTTGTGCTCCGCACATCCTCCAGTCATACGAGTATCAGTATTTTCAAGTTATCTTACATGTATACACTTATGAAGGGCAATATAATAGCATCTAATTTGAATGAAGAATTAGGGACATAGATTAAACATATTAATATTTATATATTTGTTTGAAGCTATTAGCAATGCTAGGTAAGGATGAGACTTTCCAAAAAGTGTGTGGTTTTATTATTTTCTAAGCCTTAGTAACAGAATTACCTCCCAAATAATAAAAACAAATTATTGCTTTGAACACATTTATTTTTTGGCATTACAAGAATTGCCCATTCTGTCATGGTATAAAAAAACTCCGCGAAAACGTGAATAAAAAAAATAAAATGTTATTCTCAATTTTTTTTTTTTTCATTTTTTGTAATTTTAAAACTACCTCCATTTTCATTGAAATAAGAACGATTATTTCAACGACAACCTATAACAGTATGTTCCCAACATATTTGCTTTATTTTTATCACCGACTTTGTTTACAAATGACTTTGTAGCATTATTTTTGGTCATATCTATGCCACTTTACCATTGAACCCGAACATACATGACTTCGTATCTCGTCTATGGAATTGACATGCATTTTATGTGCTAAATTTCTTTTTCTCAGGATATAATGTATACATACAATAAAGAGTATCCTTCAGAAGTAAAGAACACAAACAAAAGAGAAAATAGCTGTCTCCGTTTTATTGTGTCTGTTCATGAGAGGTGATATAAGATGTAACACCTTTCACTGCCTCTGGCATCGGCATAAGGGGTATACTATTATAAAGCCATTGCGATTGGGCTGGATGGCCCCAAAGGAGGTCTTACACTTTGCACACTATCTCATGGCCCTCTATCATTGTGTGATTTTTCATCCCATTTTAAGTTGATTGTTGTGTTTTTGTATAGGACCAATATTCTCTGGTATGATCTGGACAAGAAGTATAACAAAAACAATAAGTATAACATTTAAAGGACAATAGCTCTAATTTAAATGAAGATAGAGTTACGGTTTTTGCTCACTGCACTTTCTTTCATTGTCGTCTTTTATTTTTTGAAGTTTCATTTCACTTTCTTTAATAGATTTTAATTATGCTCCGGACAAGCATGTGGACAGTCGGAGTTTTTTTAGAGAGCATAAAAAGTGCCAGCTACACTGAGAAATGACAGTGAGAAACTACCTTCTTGATAAGACGGAATTGAAATAACACACACGATAGTACCGATCTAACTAGGGGATAAATAAGCACTTGATTTTGGTCATCTTATTATCTTGGCTCACAAGATCAAGAATGGAACAGAAAAGTAATCGAATATTCATAATTTGGTAAAGATAAACGCATCGACAAACGATTGCTGCATAATACAGGTCAAACCAAACATAACAAATCGTTTACCTCATTTATTTGTGACCTCGTAATTGTTATTTTACGTCATGAGATGGACATCTACAGATAAGTCCACTCAATCTTTACGCCATGAGATGGACATCTGCAGATAAGTCCACTCAATCGTTATAGAATATGGCTATTTAAAGTTTCTGAGCAAATCTAAACAAATTCTATATCGTATGGTGGCTGATATGTGCCATCTCGTCTTTTCGAAAAAGAAAAGTCGCCGGGCGAAATAAGGGAAAAGACGAAAAAACGCCGAGCGAAATAACGAAAAGACGAAAAAAAGCCGGGCGAAAAGACGCTAAGCGAAATAACGAAAAAACGCCGGACGAAATAACACCAAGCGAAAAGACGACAAATAGTCAAAATGCCGTACGAAAAGACAAAACCCCGCCAGGTCATGTGGAGTCCGCCTTCGTTCATCCGAGTATCGGACGCGATTAGAAACAACTCACAAGTGCTAGGAGGTGTGGTTAGCTGTGGTAGAATAGCGTGCATGCTCGGTTCCTCACATGTTGATTGCTTGGACATGATAGCGTGTTTGGTTCTAGGAGCTGTGAATAGCTGGGGAATGCCAGCGTGTTCGATGCTGGGACATGTGGGTAGACGGGTAGGAGGATGTGTAGTAGCCGGGCATGATAGCGTGTTTGGTTCTAGGAGCTGTGAATAGCTGGGGAATGCCAGCGTGTTCGATGCTGGGACATGTGGGTAGACGGGTAGGAGGATGTGTAGTAGCCGGGCATGATAGCGCACTTGGTACAAGATATGAACAGCTGGGGGCATGATAGCGTACTCGATGTTAGGAGGAATTAGTACTTTGGGTAGGGTAGCGTGCTTGGTGAGGTGTGGATAGTTGGGGTAGGAGTGAGTGTTCGGAGGAAGGTTGTGTGAATACTTAGTTGTGTGGATAGGATAGCATGTTGGGTGCCAAGCTGTGTGAGTATCTGAGCACGCTTTATCACCTCAGCAACCCACACCTTCCAACACCTGTTAATTGTTTCGAGTCACCGTCCGACACTCGGATGGGCCAAGACGGACTCCATAGAACCATTCGCGTGATTCTGACTAATTGTCGTCTTTTCGCTTGGCGTTATTTCGCCGGGCGTTTTTCCGTTTTTTCGTTATTTCGCTTGGCGTCTTTTCGCCCTGCGTCTTTTCGCCTGGCGTTATTTCGTCCGGCTTTTTTTCGTCTTTTCGTTATTTTGCTCGGCGTTTTTTCGTCTTTTCGTTATTTCGCCCGGCGACTTTTCACCCGGCGTTATTTTGCTCGGCGTTATTTCGCCGCAAAATAACGAAAATACGAGATGGCACATATCAGCCACCATAATATTGTATTTTATGAATGCAGGTATTGTAAAGTTTCGTTAATTTTCTACATTTCCGATTCGACTTTTGTATTTTTTATTTTGTATCTACTTTTATATTTAACGCCACTTCCTGGTTGGAGAGATATTACTCAATATGACTATCTGTGCGATAGAGAGATGAGTATCAATATGATACTGAAGCCTGAATCGGTGATGGATGATGGATATCAATATAATGCAAATACTTGTTTAAATCAATTCACAATATTAGATTTAAAAATTGAATTGAATTGGGTTTTAAGGCGCACCAACACATGTACATCGAGATAAAATATGGAAAATGGGCCTAGAAACTTCTCACCCTAAACTGCAGAGTTGCTGCAAATTCTATCGTAGACACTCCATTTACGCTGGAGCCACGTTTATTGTTTTTCTGCCACTGCTCTTTTGATGTGAGCGAGATGGCACCTGAATCAATTACAACAGTATACTAATACCATTAAAACAATTTGTTATAACGCAGGGATATTGTATTTGATACTGGTAATATGCCATACACTGGTGAAAAAAAACATGTTTGGAATAATCAATCGTCGACATTGATCGATGTAGTAACGCAGAGTGTTGAGGCGCGCATATACGACTCAATTTCCAATTTATTTCATTCCACTGGCATGGTAACATTGACCATTTGTCTTAATCAGGAAGAGAATTGCTACTCTAATAACAGGGCAGTATTTGACTATACAATTAATAGATAGCTGTCATTGCATCTACTAATTGTGCATAGATTAATATTCAGTAAGCTAAATCAAATTGAACTGAGTAAAACACATTATTTTTGAGACTGTTACGTGACTAATTTTATCTCTGATTTCTATATTATTTAGAAAGAACCATTCAAATTATGTTATGCATTGCCGTTTCTTTCACTATCGGTGTTGGTGAATATTACACGGTAACATGCACGGGAAAAGTTCGTTTCCCTTTTAAGGAAGATTGCTTAAAGTCTATCGGTCGGCCATCTTTATAAAAAAAGATCCAAAATGGATGAAATATGGTCAAGTGAAATGTTTAACCAAATGCATAATTTAGGCATGAGCAATGTAAACCATATATTTCATGACGGTAACAATATTGATGTGAACATAATATCAGAAAGAATAATTATATGGAGTGTGTGGTCCAGTGGTCCAGTGGTAGAGCGCCGAACTCCTGATCGAGAGGTCGTGGGTTCGATCCTCCGTCGCGGCCACGTTATTTATCCTTGAGTAAGATAATTAATCCACATTGCTTAGTACTGGTTCTACCCAGGAAGCCATCGAGAGTGATTAATCTAAGTTGCAAGAACTTGTTTCGCAATCGATGTCAAATAAATATGTTTAAACAAAATACTTATACCCACGGTCAGTGAAAACTCTCCACACCAAATCCTTTTAAAAGTTAGATTTTGAGGAATTTTGGACACAATAGGATACAATCCATATAAAGAATCGACATTTAACATTGTTTTACGCCCATATCTGGATTTTGTACATTCCACATTGGTGTTATGAAATGCACGTGCATTTCCGGATTTCTTCAGTTACATCGCACAAAGAAATCATTTTCTCAAAAAACATCCATGGCATAATACTGTCAGGGTTCAAACAATAAAAACGCCAGTAAAATCAAACTGAATTTATTCCGGGCCAAGTACATATGCTGTGAAAAACAATATTTTTCAAAGGCTTATTTTTATTATTGAACCATTTCACAACTTCTACTCATAGCAGAAAAGCTATATTTGACAATGGAAATGTGTTCTGCTGAATTTGCCTGAAAAAATCTAATATAGTTATTTCAAAGCCTTCGTCCGATAATGTTTTCAAAACTGCTGGTAGTCACACTGTCTGTTAATCATTTCTATGTTGAGTGTATTTATCATTGTCACCTTGAGTGTGTAAATCATTGCTATGTTGAGTGTATTTATCATTGTCACATTGAGTGTGTAAATCATTTCTATGTTGAATGTCTTTATCATTGCCACCTTGAGTGTGTTTAGCATTTCTATGTTGAGTGTATTTATTTATCATTGTCAACTTGAGTGTGTAAATTATTTCTATGTTGAGTGTATTTATCATTGTCACGTTGCGTGTGTAAATCATTACTATGTTGAGTGTATTTACCATTGTCACCTTGAGTGTGTAAATCATTTCTATGTTGAGTGTCTTTATCATTGTCACCTTGAATGTGTATATCATTTCTACGTTGAGTGTCTTTATTATTGTTACCTTGAGTGTGTAAATCATTTCTATGTTGAGTGTATTTATCATTGTCACCTTGAGTGTGTACATCCTTTCTATGTTGAGTGTCTTCATCATTGTTACACTGAGTGCGTATATCATTTCTATGTTTGGTGCCTTTATCATTGTCATCTTGAGTGGGTATATCATTTTTAAGCTACTCCGGCCGATTAAAGGCTCTGGGTATTGTTTAACCACTCATAGGATATGTTGTCTGCTTTTTATAAGCAGGCTTCATAACCGCTGCTCCCAACTAAATTCCATTATGTTTATTTCGCTCTTCGGGGCATTTCATTTTATTAGATACTGGGACCATACGCCGTACGACATGGGGAATACATTTAAGAAGGGTGACTCCATGTCCACCGCCATATGCATGCCATCTTCGGGATGGTTAAAATTTTGTGCTGTTGATTTTATTAATATTGAGTTCTGCTCAACCCGGGGCTAGAGGGCGTGAGCGGTAGCTAGCATATTTCACTACCACTCATGAACAGTCTCAATCAAACCGAGACTGCGATATTTCATATGTGTCGTGCTCGGCCGTTTCCAAAGGTCCATTATCATACTCTTTTTTATAGCACAGTGGCGTTGCTTGTGCAGTGTGGCGGCAGTAAAACGTCTCCCCTCGCTTGCAATCAGTACTGTTATTCATTCGATCTTTGGAGATCGCTGAGCCCGATACTTATAGTTAGTTATCGGTGGTACATTTTCAATTTCTTTTGTTTTCTTACTTAATTTTTGATTTGGTGGTTCCACTACTCCGGCCGATTAAAGGCTCTGGGTATTGTTTAACCACTCATAGGATATGTTGTCTGCTTTTTATAAGCAGGCTTCATAACCGCTGCTCCCAACTAAATTCCATTATGTTTATTTCGCTCTTCGGGGCATTTCATTTTATTAGATACTGGGACCATACGCCGTACGACATGTGGAATACATTTAAGAAGGGTGACTCCATGTCCACCGCCATATGCATGCCATCTTCGGGATGGTTAACATTTTGTGCTGTTGATTTTATTAATATTGAGTTCTGCTCAACCCGGGGCTAGAGGGCGTGAGCGGTAGCTAGCATATTTCACTACCACTCATGAACAGTCTCAATCAAACCGAGACTGCAATATTTCATATGTGTCGTGCTCGGCCGTTTCCAAAGGTCCATTATCATACTCTTTTTTTTCAGTGTGTATGTCATTTTTATGTTCAGTGTATTTATCATTGTCACCTTCAGTTTGTAAATCCTTTCTCTGCTGAGTGTCTTTATCATTGTCACTCAATAATATTAACTCAATGTTCAGTATCTTACACCACGATTCGACTTAAATGGTGAGTGCATTGATTTAGCAGGCGAAAACGTTTTCGCATGGGGTAAGGTCCATTCTTGCGGAATGGGGTTGAGTCGCTAATGACTTCACCAAAAGTATCGATCCATAGAAAGCCGGCAGCTGTTTTCTTGCGTTTTATCTTCATTTCGATCGACATCTTACGTCTGTTTATACATAGGTTGGTCTTTGGTTTGTATCTCGGCAAGTTTCTGTAAAATACAATACTTGGTAGTGAGACATGATGGTACTTTAAATAATAGACTGGCCTAATTTTGTCAATGACACGATTACAGCATAAATGGGCCATGTAAAATATTTTGAATTTGAAACACGTACAAAGTATCCCAGATATGTGTTGGCATGTAAATTACGTGTTGTTTGGAAACAAATGGTGGATACTAAAATGCACTCAATTTTGTAATGGTTAATACTTTGCAAATCCGCATATTTATTAGCCCAGACATTAAAAAAAACAACGTGGAAACAGTGGCATATCGTAATTATCATGCCCATTAAAAACGCATTGGGCCTCAGTCTAGGTATATAGAAATATCATTAAAACATAATAAATAACACTCGACCCGTTTCAGAATGTGTATCAATGGCAAATGAAATGACATTAAACCCGTACACTTGTAGTTTAACTACAAGTGTACGTTTTTATGTGTACCCTATCATTTAACTGAAATTGTGTGTCCTGAATCATTTTTCATTTTTGCCTTGCAAACCGCTAAAATTGACGTATGCCCAGTAAAATCATACAAAACACAATCCCTTGAATACAAAATATAGAAATGAGTGTAAAGACAAGAGCTAGATTGTGTAAATGGTTTAAAATTCATGAGTTTACTGAAATAGTGTGTACCCTGTCACGTCTTTCAGCCAAAAAACATTCGTATTCCTTCAATAACCTTTTTGTTCCAAGAGTTTTTTAAAAGCGGGTTTCAAACGGAAGTAGCATTTTGTTTTTTGCATTAGATGAACTAAGTTTCATAAATATCGGTTAACTATTGGCGACAAAATCAGACAAAATGTTCCCTAATTCGAGACCAGATTTCTTGGCTATTTCGTGTTGAACCCTATCATTTGGTTACGTGGGTTGTGCACACTGTATGTGTACCATAAAACTCAATAAGTGGATTACTGGTAATATGGCTCGATTGGAATCTACGTCCAGCACTAACATATCCTCTTTATTTTATTTCTACTCTGTTTAATACAGTCACTACAAATTGTCTATCTAATGGACATTCCGGCAGATATGTTTTATTCTCACGGTGTCTTGTAGGCTAACAGCAACATATACAGCTCCTTAATACGTACAATCAGGAATAATAGTGTTGATGAATTTTACACATAAAAGTTTACGGTAGAGATTGGATCTTTCTTTTTATATCATGTATCTCTTAATATTTAACTCTTTGTTTGTATCGAGTTTACAACGATATGTGTATACAGAAACTTCGCTGCCTAAAGTTCGACATATACCATTGTGTTAAGATAGCGACTTTTGTAAACGGGATTACGTTATAATTGAATTGAAAGTCTTTATTTATCGAGGGTGACCCAATTAGTTTATACTAATCTTCATTGGGGCCCTCTGTAACAAATACATGATACAAAATACAAGAAAGGCAAGATACATAAGATATATGTAAACATAATAACATTGTTGGTGGTGGTAGTTTGAACGATATTTACACAATAATAAGATGGGATGATATCTATATCGAGTTTAATGTTGTTTTTCCTTTATCCATTTCATGCAGTGGTTTGTAAAACCTTTCATTGTTGCACACTTCTGAATGTGCTCTGGAATATTATTCCATAAAATGGTCCCGGAGTAAGACATGCTGCCCTTGAAAAGTTCCCGATTAGGCTGAGGAATACTAAAATTAGTATCAGTTAGTGATCGAAGACTTCTGTCAGTTGAATTACGAGTAGTAAACATATCGGAAATATATGAAGGGGCAGTATTGTTCGAAACTCTATACATGAATTTGGCCTTTTGAAGTATAATTCGCTGATCAATTGTGAGGCAATTTAGTTGTTCCATAGCGGCTTGAAAAGTAATATACTGTTCACCTAAAATAACGTGACATGCCCTTTTTTGCATTATTAAAAGGCTGTTGATATTTTTCCGACTTGTGTTACCCCAGATTACATTACAAAAGTCTAGATGTGGCTGTATGTAAGCTTTATAGAAAATAATTCGATAATTCAAAGGAATAAAATATTTTATTCTTGACAGCAACCATACATTTCTTCCTATTTTTTTCTTAATAAGCAATATGTGGTCATCCCATTTTAAATTTTCGTTTATATTTACTCCTAACATTTTATCACCGGTAGTAATCTGTAAATCAATGTCATTATAGCGCAAAGAAAGTGATTTATTTTCTAATCTGGCACGTCGATGTGGTGTGGTTACAAAAAGGACTTTCGTTTTTGACGCATGTAATACCATACCGTTATGCAAGCACCAGACTTTCAAAATATCAAGAGCTTTCTGTAGATTTATTTCTATTATATCTTTGGATTCGTTTATTTCGTATATGGTAGTATCGTCTGCATACATATCTGTATTAGAAACAATGCCATTCAGTTCAAGGGGAAGGTCATTGATGAACACCAAAAACATTAAAGGTCCTAGTATGGACCCTTGAGGTACCCCTCACGTTATTGTTTGTTCCTTAGAAAGAGCACCTTTCAAAGATACGACTTGTTTCCTGTCTGACAGATAAGAGTTGAACCATTTGCAGTGTAAGCTCGCCACATTTATATAACTTTAATTTTTGAGGCAAACTGTTATGATCCACCAGATCGAATGCCTTTCGGAAATCTACCATTATGGCACCTGCAAATTTTCCTTCATTTAATGCCTTTAGCCATTTATCTATCATATAAACCAAAGCTGTTCCACAGCTATGTTGTTTCCTGAAACCACTTTGTGACTTACATATATATACGATCGTATATTTTAAGGGATCATTAGTGTTCGAGAAAAACATCAAACGAGCCTCTTTAACTTTGGGTTTTCATATCCATCCATATACCATGTCAGTGGTATACATATATAAGTTGATTTTACTACAAGAAGCAGTAAATGTATTTTTAGAGTAACGCATGTACAAAAGCATATTTGTACCATTGCAACACCATACAAAAGCTTGATGTATATATCTGCAGTAACAAGTATAAATAATCATTAGTTGTATATTTTCATTAACAACGGCTATAAAACAGAATTGTGTGCATATTTACAGAAACACATATAAAAAGACAATTACAATAACAAAACAATTTACCTGTGAATATACAGTGACACATAAAAAGCTACAGTATATGACTACGATTTACACTTCGCCATTATGCTTTTCTCTTTGATTGTGCCATGACAGGACAGAATGTTCACACTATCATGACGACTACCTAAATCCTGAAAGGACGGTAGTGTTTGATGGTTGTCTTTAATGTTGTATTGTCGTACCTTTAATGGTTTATTCTCATGTTGTTCAGAGATCTACCAAATCATCAAGTATTTGCATTCTGGTTTTCTAGGATTTTGCTTTTATATTCATATATACATGATCATCTTTGTGTTAAACCTATTTTGTCTATGCTCCCTAGTTTGTTAGAGAATATAGCCAGGCGGGAATGTCTATTTACACTTTCCCGTTTTATTGGGATAATAATACTGTAAGAGTGAGATTTGGTGCACCCTGGAACATGGTTTAAACCCACAGCGGATGTTTTGCCACTGAAAGTTCCAAATCGGTCGCCCTATTGTTAACCCGTTTGGTTTTGTGATGTCACATGCCTTGCTTATTATTAACCTTGTAATTGTTGCTTGTTTTGTATGCGTGTTTTTGACTGACTGTCCTGTGTGAATGCTTCATTTCCTGTTCGACTGCTATACCTACGTTTTCCCTTAGTAAATGGGCTTATAACACCCTCGATGCACGTGATTCCAGTACATGAACCATGACATCAGAGTGTAGATTGGTACGTATATTAATAAAGTTCTGGTAATACAGTCCTGGAGACACATATCCCTCATCCCCATATAACCAAGGAGACATAGAATTGCGTGGTACAAACATCTGGGTTTATCTAGTTCAGACTGAATCGCCAAATGTCATAGGGCTAGAATATTGTCGTTCCGTTTAAGTTAACCGTCTGGAATCCATGGTATATCTGTCAACCTGTTTAATATGTATAAACCATAAGACGCATACTTATACAACAGTAGCCAGCTTCCGTAAGGTTCCAACCGATGAGTCATCAATGGTTCTAACTTTATGATATCACAAATTAAGCAATTGTCGGAAAAGATTTATATGAAGTTTAAGCTATTTTTCGAATCACGTTTTAAAATTGTTTGTTAAATTGTACATAAATTGATTTACAGCTGATTCATATAAAATCATTATAATTATGTATATTTGAGAATAAAATAGTGTTCAACGTAAAGCGTTTAGGGTCACTTGTAACTGCTTAGATGTTGTAGATATCCTTTACCCAAACCATACATAATCAATATTTGGTCCTGAAATTGGGAATTTATTGAGCAAATTGATGTTCGAGATACCCAATATGATGTGTGTGTACTTGTACAATCAGGGAATGGATAGAGGTTCCTGTATTGAAAAATATCAGCTTAATACAAAAAACAAAACACAAAAATAATTGTTACAGTTGTATTGCATTATTTTAATACAATCTGATATAAACAATGCCAGTTTAAGGATGGACATACAGCCTTACAGTACTTTAAACATACGGCAATACTGATTCTTAAAAAATAAATAATGGCGGTAGGTTTTTAGACAGTATTTACAAATATCTGTTGGTGGCGAAATGTATTTCATCTGTTATTGAGAATATTTATATACTGTTATCTGCTATCCAAAATCGGTATCGAGTGACGAGAAAAGGGTGTTTCCCTTCCCTCCACCTCGGCACGAATATGTCCGGAACAGCCTCGTCAATTTCCGTTAGCGCTAATCCGGGTTACCGCAATGTCGATTTATCTGTGTGTATTTCGAGCTGCCATTGAAAATAAAAACCTCGTGATGTTTCTGCACCTCTTTATATATTTTTATTTGCAATTTTTATTATGTGGTTGCCGGGGTAGAATACAACCACTGCAAACACACCGTCACATACAGAGGGGTAGGACCCCCCCCCCCCCCCCCCCCATTCATATTCATTTTTTCATTTTTTGTTCATGCTCATTAAAGGTCTTCATCATGACCCCTGCATTGTTTTAGGTGCCATCTCGCTCACATCACTAAGAGCAGTGGCAGAAAAACAATAAACGTGGCTCCAGCGTAAATGGAGTTTTTACGATAGAATTTGCAGCAACTCTGCAGTTCAGGGTGAGAAGGTTCTAGGCCCATTTTCCATATTTTATCTCGATGTACATGGAAGATGAGCCTGGCATGTTCATGCCTGTTAGGCGCCATATAACCTTTAATGTGTTGGTGCGCCTTAAAACCCCACTTCAATTCAATTCAATTCAATTATGCTATATACATATTCACGACAATAGACTACGTGTTTACGACAACTCCTTCTTTTGTAATCGCATTAGCATTTATTTTCAGATCGTCAACCTATTGAATTGATATATTGGTTCATTCATTTTTGCTTGATTATTTCATAGGAGCTCACTTGCGCTCGCTATTAATTTGAATCTGTATTAATCACAATCATGTTTATCGTTGTTTAACTTTGGTTTTCAATGGGTCCCTAATTATTTATCCCAGAGCGCGTATCAGTCATATAGCTAGTTAGAGAAAAGACACAACTGTGGTGTTGTAGACTTTATAATCATAATGAAACTTTTAAGGGAACTAATTATCTGCGTTATGTGTTGTTTTAGTATTATTCCGAAAGCCATGTACCATTCGGATAATATCAGCATATTATACACACATATAAAGTGAAGACGTTTTCTTTTTTTCATTAGCATGCAATCGCATATGAACTTTATTATCTCTTCATGAACTGTTTGTATTAATTTGAATTGAATTGAATTGAAGAAAACATTGGAATATACCATTTCTTAAAAATCTTCCGCTTTTGAAGAGCCAATGTGTCCCAAACCATATTCATATTACCCGCCGGCGACCGGTAATACGAAAGCCTACTGAAAACTGAAAAACAAATTTGCGGACGTCTGAAGAAACTACCGATTCAACATTATTTTTCTATGATAACTACTGTATTATGTTTTATAAGGGTGCAAACCCTGGTTTTATTTATTTATCTTCAATGTTTGATTATCCGCGAAAACAGGTGTCACATTTACAAATTCGTTCAATCAACAATGCCGTTTGTATCAGTCATACCGTTTGTATCAGACATACCGTTTAAGATTGATGTCAACATGCTTTTTTGGGTCGATATAAGCTCATGTTTCGTCAATATTTGTTTGCACGTTTTATACTTTATGCGTTTTATATCAATATTGCTCGGAAACTTCTCGGAAATGGTGAACATTGCAATATTAGTTACACAGATTTCCAGAAGGGTGTATGGGAATATTTCAACCTTCGTCACTATGCTTTCCCCTTTGATTGTGCAATGACCGAACATAATGTGGACCCTATATAGACGTTTTTATATAGAAAATGGCTATGAAATGACAGCTACAATGACATGCCGATATTATTCACATTAATACGAACATTTCTTTACTCAAATGTACAAGGCCCTTTTAGGCTAGAAAACAAGGCTGTACAAATGAAGTTCGTGTGGCCGTATTGTCAGAAAAGCGTTGCACGATACAAAAGAACACTTTTTGAAATATTTCTCTTCGAATCATATTAACTACAGATTTACATAAGTTGTAAGATGTTATTGGCACATTGAACTGTACGATTTCACATACATGCAATTAATTATGTTTTACTTTTATTAGGTAAAAACGCTCGATCCGAAATACATATGCTGATAATTCGTTTCTAGTTAGCATATGGGTGGATATTTACTAAAAATGTGTTTACATTGAGACAGACGGTACAAGGTCGTGATTCTGAGTCGTCACAACTAACATGGAGATTTCACAATATTACTATAGTGAGTATCATCGATATTAAATGTTCGATCATCTTGTATATTAAGTAGATTTAAAAGCCCAAAAGCAAGTGTAGAAGTCATAGAACGTAGCCTGTCAGACAACAATATATTATATACATATATGGTAGAAAGGCTGTTCGGTTGATGGAGAGTTGTAGGAAATATTTTACCTAAGTCTTGTATATAAATAGTTAACGACCGTATGGAATGGTACATTAATGATAACGTGACTTAAAGCTACAGACGCTATATTTAAACTGATACTAGATCAAGAATATGAAGAATTCACCTTTGAAGTAGTTTCAATTCGACGAACATCCAAAAAGTCGCTATATAAGCCAGAAATCGATGCGTAAAATATCACATTTTATCTAGTCTTCGTACAAGTAACATCGACAAATGTGCGAGTATGTCAGAGGAACCCGACACAATATAGTAAGAAGAAGAAGAAGAAGAAGAAGAAGAAGAAGAAGAAGAAGAAGAAGAAGAAGAAGAAGAAGAAGAAGAAGAGCAATATACGGCTCCCGAATATATTTCATAAAACAAATGTTGCCCGAAACGGGATTCGAACATGGTACCTTGCGGTTATATTTGTAATACATGAAGGTATTGTACATGACAGTATTGCCATTACACCACGGAATCTTGTTGTGTTATGTTGTTTTTCTAACACTAAATAGTCATTAGGTAATAATTATAGTTTACTTATCATCCCTATATACAACCATTATAGTTTTGAGACGGAATCTTAGTTTTAAATTGATAAATTGACGCATGGTTATTTAAATGTGCAATAGAAGGTCGTGTGTTTGAGTCCCGAAAGAGGCAAACGTTTGTTTCTTCTGTAAATCATAATGCTACCTGTATACAGGTTCGATAAGCAATGCTCGCTGTCTATAGGTCTCACTAAACAGTTATTTACTTTACCAGTCACGGAACTTTCTAGCGCTTAAAAAAAAGATCTGTGTTATTCGGTTTTTGATTATTTCTTAAAATGTGCAAATAGTTTCTCTTTTTGTTGTTGCAGGTGACAAGAATGGGACAAGTTCATGATTTCATACAGGTTTTGATATATCTGAATGTTTCTGAACCCAGATCTGAGAATCTAATACCGGGTAGTGATACACTTGAAAATGAAAGTGAAATGGACCAATTCAAGAGAGTCTCTTCAAACTATTGATATTAAAAAAGCAAATTGGTCAACCCCGTGTTTTTTGCTGGATAATTCGAGCAACAGACGTCAAGTTTCACAAAGAAAATAGTTTTAAGAAAATTCAGGAAGTTCTACAGTGGTCCAGAGGGTCCTGGTACATATGTAGAGCAATGTAAAGTTAACTGTGTAGTGAGACGTAAAAAGTAAGTGATGTCATGCGTTAAATTTGATCGCTTAAGTACCCGATTTAGCCATAAGCTGATGAACCTAAAGTTAAATAAATACACGCATACAAAGATTTTTTTTTTTTTAAAAAACACGATCTGTAGCTTTAAATAGGTAACATACGGTCATACGTGTTACACTGCGATAAACAATTGGATAAAGAACACCGGCATTTCTTTTACATCCTTACTTAACGAGCGATCATTACTGTTACTTAACATGCGAGAAATCTTGTTCAGTTTGGATAAAACTAGATACAAAAGTCGAACAGGAAATGTAGCATTACTTTTACCGAAAACAGTCAACCAAAAACACGCAGTCAAAACCAACAACAACACCTAATGGATAATTAATCATCTGCAAGGTTTTACGCAAGCGTGAAATAGCTGCCGAGAGACAAAGGATTAACATAATAATAAATCAAGTCACGGGTTTTAAAACAATATTGAAAAAGATAAATGTTGACACGGAGACATAAACACGCCACGACCGTCTTTTCTTACATTCTTCCCGATTTTTACCATCGGGTCTCCTACCAAGCATTTTGAATCGATGTGGGCGACCTCGCTTCTTTCTGTTCAAATACCTTGACATGCCTTACATATTGATTACAATTCACCCTTGTAACACGATGTGCTAGAAGTACACAGCAGCACAGAAATACAATTGTTCACAATTAAGGGATACGTGTGCGTTAGAATGTGCATTACAACACTTAAACTGTTCACTGTCACCATGTGTAATTATAAGATTGCGTTATCAAAGTGAAAGATGTAAAGGAACTGTTGCTACCTTACCAGTAGCAATAATGAAAACCATAATAATGAAAATTAAAAAAAAAAAAAGGAAAACAGCAGGCTTGAACCCTCTCTTCCCCGGCACTAACACGACGCCTCAATCAACTTCGCTACAGAGGTTAGTGAGTATTTCGTTGCTAATATACATATACTGATAATGACTACATGCTAGATTTCGGTAGACTGGTTTACGAAAATGTCATGTCAGCAAGTGAAATGGTAACCTTTCAACATCACACAATATGAGTTTATACAAGTTTTTCAGACCAGTTCACTAGGAATTGAAGATGTAATGCATGCTTATCGTCGACTATATGATTCACAGTCTATTAACCATAGACAAACACAGAAACCATATAAGGATCTGCTGCCTTCGGCAGCTGAGCAAGTGGTATGTTTTCCTACTGACATAGAATTATATGACAGAAATGTCTCTTACTTGTATGACCTTTACAGACGGTTATTGTACGCCTGTTTTTATGATAGTTCATCAGTCGTACTTAACATGGGAGGAATGAGCTTCAACTTGCGTCGCGTTTCATTCATATTTAAATACATTTCAGACACCTCTGCTAAAATAGTAGCACTAAGCTGTTTTCCTGCTGTTTTACCTATAGAAGAATCTACAAGATGTAGCAGAACGCAGTCAACCAAAATCACGCATTCAAAACATAAGCAGTGCCATGTATAAATACTCATTGTGTGTTTTTTCTCCTGTAGTATTATAAAGCATATTTTGTACGTACTTTGCGTTCTTTATCTATAAACATGGCTCGTTGATGACGTCAACCTAAATCCGCAAAGGATGGTAGCGTTTGATGTTTGTCTTAAATCTTGTCTTGTCGTACCCTGGTTTGTTCACTTGTTTCTAAGGTTTTTGAATTGTCATTGAGTACTTGCTTTGCGGCTCTCTAGGCTTTTGGCTTTTATAATAATATATACATGATCATCTATGTGTTATACTTATGTCTTACTGCCTTAAAGATCACGTTAAACAATATTGTACTAAAGCTATTGAAAAGTCTGGGATTTATTTATTTAGATGAATTAAATATTCAGGAGACATTCCAGATAAATTTGCAATAACGTCAAGTTTCATCTATAATACTTATGACTTCTCTACACTATATACAACTTTACCACATCATCTTATCATAAGCTTATTGCCCTCATTCAAAAAGGCATTCGCTGGAGAAAAAACTACATTTTTGACCTGTAACAATATTAAAAGGTTCTTTTACTAACGCCAGTTTAGACAATTACATTATGTGGAGTTGCCAAGAAGTTTTTGAAGCACCTATTTTCCTATTTTCGTCAGGTTCGTTTCGTGTAATTTTAAATCAAATATTAGTTTAAATCGTAACTATGCATTAAAGTAAGTATTTGAAAATGAGGAACATATGTTCCTAGTGTGTATACCTAAGCATCGAGTTAGCGCACTGATTCCGGTTTCAACGGTTCTTAGGCAACTGTTTCAAGAAAAAATCATTTCATGTACGTTTGAAGGCTCTAAATGAGTTTTAAGAGCCTCACAAACAAGGCCTTTCTTTTCAAAAAACTACATTTTTGTTCATTTTCAGCAGTTTTCGATCAGTTTTTGGTCTTAGAAAAACAGAGCGCACCCTCGAGCACAGCTGATTTTTTGTTGAAACAAGTGCTTGAGATAGGGATGCATTATCAGCCACAAAACCGTGTGTGCTCGGAGGTGCGCTCTATATTTCAGTTTAGGATCAAAATCTTGCCCAGAAAGGTCCAAAATCTACAAAATATAACAAAATTACCAAAAATTCCATTTTTCCAGACCCTGTTAATTCTTCTAGATAAATAAAATAAACAAAAATATAGTTTAAAGATAGAATATGATTAATTTACTTCAACATGCACAACAGATTATATGCAAATATCTTTTTTTTGCATTTTGAACATTTTGGGGGCCAAAATACCCCCTTATCATATATTTTCCTTTGGCACTTCTTTGATTGTTGTCAACAATAATGGAGGTTTGTATTGTCGAAGTAGTGCATAACATGTCTATTTATTAAATATTGCTATAATGCTGGCCTATGAGGTTGGAATTAAATGCATATTCCCTATAATTACGCACGCCTCTCATACTGTGTATGGAGCCTCATAACCAAATAATGATGATCTGCATATTTATCAGCAATGCTGATAAATATCTGTTATCTGCGGGACTAAATGCAGGTAATTAGTATAAGGAATTATAACGTGAACGAAACAGGCTTAAACAGTGGATTGCACTAGAATACTAATAAGTCTGCTGCGCAGTGTGCATGATAATGTCGAGATCTGAAAAAAGAATTGCTATGCGGGAGACAAGCGTATTATTTGTAATGTAACATAATGTGGAAATTTATTGAAAACAAGTCAATTGTTGCGAACTAAAGCCATATTCATGCAAAATATCAAAGTTCTAAGTTAACTATATACCTTATCCATCTGTTTTGACAAGACATAGTAAACTGCTACATGTTCTTCGTCAGAAATAAGATGTAGTTTTGTCATAGATGATGTATGATTTCGTTTTGAGTGGCTGCATATGACGAATCACGATTTGCACAGAAAGAGACACAAACGCATGCATGTTGTCAAGTTGTTGTTTTTTGTATGTTTTTTGCGCTTTAAGTTAAAATGCCTTGTTGAACAAGGCAGCTCTCCTAATCACAGCCTTTACTACTATCTATATACCAGGTATACGAGGGGCAGTCAGAAAGTTCTGAGACTGCCTTCATAAATTGATTAGTTTACATCGTAGCGCTTTAAGTTTTCTGTAAATGATTGTTCAACCTTTTTTGAAATTTCCTTGAAGATTACCTATATTTGGATTTATCACATAACTTATGACGTGGGAGTGTAATAACACATTCTATATTTTAAATATACAACTAGTTATATAACTATGCAAATAAGCCTAGTACGCGCTGTCAAAAAAATCTAGGGACATGACACACAGACCAGTCACTCTGCTTGTTCATCTGCTAGGGACATGACACACAGACCAGTCACTCTGCTTGTTCTTCTGCTAGGGACATGACACACAGACCAATCACTCTGCTTGTTCTTCTGCTAGGGACATGACACACAGACCAATCACTCTGCTAGTTCTTCTGCTAGGGACATGACACACAGACCAATCACTATGCTTGTTCTTCTGCTAGGGACATGACACACAGACCAATCACTCTGCTTGTTCTTCTGCTAGGGACATGACACACAGACCAATCACTCTGCTTGTTCTTCTGCTAGGGACATGATACACAGACCAATCACTCTGCTTGTTCTTCTGCTAGGGACATGACACACAGACCAATCACTCTGCTTGTTCTTCTGCTAGGGACATGACACACAGACCAATCACTCTGCTTGTTCTTCTACTAGGGACATGACACACAGACCGATCACTCTACTTGTTCTTTTGCTAGGGACATGACACAACAGACTAATCACTCCGCTTGTTCTTCTGCTAGGGACATGACACACAGACCAATCACTCTACTTGTTCTTCTGCTAGGGACATGACACACTGACCAATCACTCCGCTTGTTCTTCTGCTAGGGACATGACACACAGACCAATCACTCTGCTTATTCTTCTGCTAGGGACATGACACACAGACCAATCACTCTGCTTGTTCTTCTACTAGGGACATGACACACAGACCAATCACTCTGCTTGTTCTTTTGCTAGGGACATGACACAACAGACTAATCACTCAGCTTGTTCTTCTGCTAGGGACATGACACACAGACCAATCACTCTGCTTGTTCTTCTGCTAGGGACATGACACACTGACCAATCACTCCGCTTGTTCTTCTGCTAGGGACATGACACACAGACCAGTCACTCTGCTTGTTCTTCTGCTAGGGACATAACACAACATAACGTGCATACAGTGAGTTTAGTTTTTTCTCAAACTTCAATGTGCATACGTTAAAAGAAAATCCACCATCTCGTAGCATGCATAATGGCACAGGCTAAACTGTAACATTCTCTACGTGTGACATTGACAGGTCTTTTGAAACGTTTATACCATTAATCAAACGCTTTGTTAAACACGTCTTAAACTCCAGGAAGAATAAAACTGGTATAAAGGACGGAGCAAAACATGCATTTTCTGTGCACTGATGCTTTCCATTTATAGTTTTGGCGTTAAATGAATAAAAGCTTCCATCTTTCAAATATGTCAAGATTCAGCTTTCGATTATTGCATGAAAATTGATTTGTTATCGTTGTTTTACTCCCCTTAACTGTTCATTCCGAGGCTTTCCATTCCTAACAATTAATTAACTGAGAATGTATCAATATTGCGTTTTAAATTTATTTAATAGCATAATAGCCCCACGTAATATAACAAGTGATTGATCTAAACATCATATGTGGTGCCTTTATAGATAATATGAACAACAATAACTGAGAATGTATCAATATTATGTTTTAAATTTATTTAATATCATAATAGAACCCACGTAATATAACAATGATTGATGATCTAAACATCATATGAGGTGCATTTATAGAACATGAACAACAATTGCCCCATGGCTTATTTGCAGCGTGTTTATACCCTTTTTATTTATTAAATAACTTCCTCTAGAGACGGCGTCAGGGGCTGTATCTGTGCAATATGTTCAATCAGTTCACAACTTTCGAGGAATTGATGGAAAGCATGTATTTACTCAATTTTACCCAGGGACGGGTATTTTACATCGGAAAATAATCTGTCGATATGGCATTATTTTGATTTTTGTAATTGTTTATAGGGACTATTGACAGCCCTTTCTCTTCTACTGTGCTTAATCTTTATCATGAAAACTTCAAGTCGACAATGCTAATATGTATGATTGTGTTACTGCTTTTCTTGACTTACATTTCTCTCATGAGATATTATAAAGAAATGTTGACATTAAGGGTACCACCAAGGAACGGTCAGTGGAAGACCGATAGGGGTTTAAACCAGGTTCTAATGTACACCACACCTCACCCTTGCCCTACTGTCATGTCAGATAAACAAACTAGTGTAATTAAAGTAATATAACAAGCTAGGCAACATAATTAGGCAACATCAGTTAAACGAAATAAAAGATAATCGTTTAGTTTATACGAACATACAAACACATAAGCCTCGAAATTACTCATTGACTTGGCAGAACAACAACAGAATAAACCGTAAAAGGCACGACAAGACAAATAAAAGTTACCGTCCCTTTTAGAATTTAGGTAGACGTCATCATAGGGTCAAAATATGTCAGGTCATCGTATGTATATAATCAAAGAGAAAAGCTAGCAACAAGCTATAAATGGATCAAGCACTAAACATGAAGTGCCTAGTAAACTGATTAGGTCATAATATTTCTTGATACACTTTCGAACAAGATATATTGAAAACTCAAAGTAGTAACGAAAGGGTGTGGGGGGGGGGGGGGGGGGGGGGGGGAGGGGGGGGGGGTATAGGGCCA